>WAAD01020006.1:18578-34431 GCA_013389945.1 Fregata magnificens | reverse complement strand
TTTTATTATCAAAAAAAAAAAAAAAAAAGATTAGCTATTGTGGTAATTAAAGAGTGTTGGCTCCAGTGAACAGAAAAAGCGATTTGGTAGGTGAAGTGAAAACACAACTCTCAATTGCATTGCACTAGGTTTTGCTTGCTCACTCTTTTATGCTGTCACACTGGTGCAAAAGATCTTAACTGTAATTGCTGTCAGGCTTAATGTCTCTGTGTCCCTGATGTGATGCTAACAGTTGGATTCTGCGACCCCTACCTGAAATGTATAGTATTTACTCAACAAGTGTGTAGAAGGAGAGTACCGTGCTGCTCAGACTGAGCAGTGGCCTGTCAGTGCATTATTAATTCTAGAAGTGGCTACTCCAGAATTGTTTATTCCAAAGTCAGCATTGCCTGAACTTGCAATTTTGTTTTAATTCTAAGCCTAGTTTATTGTAGGCACTATGTCCCCAAGAAGCATTTGAATTTGCCTCAGTGCTAGCTGTGTAAAATTACCGTTTCACACAGATAAAAATAAAGCCTACATTGTGAATTCGAAACTACAGTAATTTATTCTTCTTTTTCCACCCCCTTCCCTATCCCTCCTTTATTAGATCTGAAAATGAAAAGCTCCACAGGTGAGTACAGTATTTTTTCAGTATCTTCTATCTGTGTTAGAGCATAAAAAGACCCCCAAAATAGTCTGATATATCGTCCATGAAGGAAGAAACATGAAGAAGCTTGACTCATCAAAGCACTTCTAAATGTATACTTTAAATATATACTTTTTTCCTCCTGGTTCTGTTAAAAAAAAAAATTACTTATGTAGGGTTGTACTTATGTACTGGTGACTTCAAAAAGGAATTTTCCTTAAGACGGCTGCATATATGAAGCCATATTTTTATTGAAATGCAAATAAAATTAATGGGAAAAATATAGAACAGAACCTCAAGCAATGTATGAAATCTAGTTAGTGAGGTTGATTCTGTATAACAATACAGATTCTAATTAGAAAGTAAGAGGTAAATTAGTAGTACTTTTGTGCAGTCTATGATGAATCTATCTACTTGTCTGGTGTCTATTTCTATGAATAAAATGCAACCCACCACCCCGCCCCAAACCCAACCCCAAATGTAACGTTTTAGAATTGGAGTTTTTCTTTGATTCTGCCACTTTGATTCTTTGATTCTGTTTATGTTCTTGTTGGATGCTCTGTTCATCTAGGCACAAGTTCACATAAAGATACTAGAAAAACTCTTGTGAACGAGATCTTAAAATTTTAATTTTAGTAATCTAGAGTGAGATTTCTCAGATGATAAACAAGCTTCGGCACATGGTCAGTTTGTATAGACTTGCTGTGGCCAGGGATAATTGAGTATTTAAGTGCTGTTTGTGTCTTTGAAATTTTTTTACTAGTCTTCCTAGGACGATTCAGGTAAGAAATCTTTTAAGTACATGACTCCTTAAATTTGTTTTCCTATACATAGTTGTTGATAAATGTCTTCCTGGCTTACTTTGCAAGAGGAGATAATTTTTTTAAGTAATTGTGTTTCTAGCAACACTTCTCTGGAGATGAAAGCTTCTGCTGCTTCTATTAAAGTGTCTTTAATACCATATTGTACTGTTGCAAAAGTCTCCTGCTGTAACATAGCTAAGGACGTTATTACAAATGGGCTGCAACGGACACTTTTTTCTTATGTCCTGAGGTATGCATTTTTCCTCCCTGAAAAATATTTATACTGAAATCCTCATTTAACAAATAGTTTCTTTAAGGTAAAAAGCAAGCACTGCCATTTTTACAATGAAATATGGGAGCGCGTTAGCAGTACTTCATTTTTGCTCCCAAATTATGTGTTTTAAAACTGACTTACCGTAATTCCAAATAAAAGAGAGAAGAGAGAAGACCCAGCATCAGCCTGCCAGCAGAAACAAGGTACAGCTGAGCAATCCCGAGTCTCACGATATTGTCTAGATGTTTGAGCTTTTTGGTGGAACAGATGATTGCATATGTGTCAAACCTGATTCCTTCCATTTTGTTTTAACTCTACAATGCAGCATTTTGTAGCGTTCAGGATGGCAAACTCCCTGACAGTGAAGGAGAATTACATTTTCCTGGAAGTCCCAAACAGTTCTATCAAAACCACCAGTAAGTAGACAAAACACAGTCTTTCCCCAGAAACTATTCCCTGTACCGGTGCAGTTGGTTTTTTTTTGTTGCAGTTTTGTGAATGGGAACTGATTTGTTGTTCTAGATTGTGTGTATGGACTCTATTTGTACCAGAAGGGAATTATATATTGGTTCGTTTTTCACACTTTGATATAGAGCCAGAAACATTTTGTGACTATGATTCTTTATCAGTCTATTCAAAAGACGACAGACTTGTTGGTGAGTTGCCGTCCTCTTATTCTTTGAAATAATCTGTCAGTGTACTCTTTCATTCTAACAGCAAGTACACCCAATGAGGACATTGCAGCTGATTCTGTTTTACTTACGTTTTCATGATTAATACATTGTGATCTAAAATAAAAGACAAAGAGTGTGGGAGGAGAAAAGAATGGAAAATGCCTGGTAGGGAACTGTGTCAGCATATGACTTTCTGGTGTCAAGGATTTTCAATTTTTAATAGTGTGCATCTATGTGGGCTAACGGGTTAATAGGGAATGTAGAGGAATGAATAGGCAATTTCCTTTTCATCCTAAAATTTTTATAGCTAAGTACTAAAAATGGTGCATGCAAGTTTTCTCAAGTGACTAAAGACTTTCAACAGTGATTATTCTCTAATATTATATTTCAGGGAAATTCTGTGGAGGAGATCTTCCATTACCTATTTTGATTGGCTCCAATAGTATAAGGCTGAAATTTGTTTCTGACAACAAGGATTATGGAACTGGTTTTTCCATGACCTACAAAGCTCTTACACCAGATATTCTTCCTGGTAAGTCAAAGTCTAGCAATATACCTGTTTGCACTCTTGGGTGGTGACTTGAAAAAAAATTTTCAGGAGAAAATAAATCAGAGGAAGCTCCTGTGATATTTCTGTGTGGAAGATGTTATGAAGAAGGTAAGTGTGGTTAGGCTGCCGTGTGACGTTGTGGAGAAACTGGGATGCCAGAAAGAGACAGGATAGACGCTGTTGAGAGAAGCCCTCCTTTAACTTTGCCTCTTCTCCATCCACTTTATTACAAGATCTCATTTCCTTCCCTACTTCCACAATGTTTTAAAACTTGATTAATAAGATTAGTCAAATGAGCAGAATTTCCAGATGAAAGCTGCTTTGCTAGTCCCAAGCGTGCTTTCATGGAGGGGCCCTGAGGGAGGCAGCTAATGCTGAGATACGTGTTGTGGATAATTGCTTTCAGTTTTGCTGTGCAGTTCAGAGTGGTTCACCATCACTAGGGAGCAGGCCCAAGGGCCATCTGCTGAGTCTGGACAATCCACTTACAGACAGACACCTGTTGTTCCTGTTTCTGCACCTTTTCCAGCTAGTTTCTTTCCTTTGCAGAGTGTAAGGGCAGAGTGTAGGGAGGAATCCTCTCTGAGGGGCCTTGCCACTGCATAGCCCATCAGAAAGACATGTCCTCTGATTGTGTGTTATGTCTCCACTTTCCTCTCCAAAGAAAGTTGGCAAATGTTATTCTGACATGCCTGTACAGGTACCTGTGCCTGCAGTGCACTGCCTGTAGCCAAAGGGGAATGCTATAGTCATGGGTTGAGTTGCTCTTGTGCCTGGGAACAGATGAAAAATTTTCTTTGCATCTTTTTCAGACAGAAGGATTTGGCTTGCTCTTCTTGTCCTGTTCTCTTTCTCAGCTGTGTGAAAGCACCACAAGAGTTTTTCTGGATTTAATTTTTTTTTTTTTTGTGAATGATTTAATAGGAAATCACAGTGCCTCCATTTTTGTTTTCCTGGATTTCCAGATTCTGGCTGTGAGTCCTTAGCTGTCCTTTTTGAAGAAGGAGTGGTACAAAGTATGCACTATCCAGAGCGCTACAGCAACATGGCAGACTGTCAATGGATTATTTGTGCACCAGAGGACCATGTAATCAAGGTATAGTATGAGCCCTTCTCGTGTCTACAGAATGGAAGTGGGCACCATTGAGTTAACAAGAAATTATGCAGCTAAGGACAAGCAAGATCAAGCAACATAAGCTTGAATAATGCTGCTGGATGCATTTAAGAGAAATCACTTTCCATCGTAAAAGCCAGATACGTTTTGATTCCTCCTTTAGGTTATAGTAAAATAGGATTTCCTGGTTTAAATTTCATGACAGATTCTTCTAGCAAATGTAATATGCTATGTATCACCTGTGAGAGGTCTGAATGTCACAGAAACCCTAAAGGAATGGTTGAGAATGCTGAAGACCCCATTATATATCTTTTCATTTTTTTCTGTGTGAATTTAACAAGGTTCACTTTTTTATTTAAAGCTTACCTACCAGTCTTTTGAAGTAGAAGAGAGTGAAGATTGCTCTTATGATGCCGTGACTGTGTATGAAGATGTGGGGAAAGAGGAGGAAATTGGTTTGACTTTTGATTTTTGACATATTTGGGGGAAGACCTGTTTCTTTTATGACTTTCACTAGCCCTGTTTTACAGTCTAAAATCAAGTTCACCTCTAGAGTCTCAAGTGATGTTATAGGTACTAGCTTCAGTATGTTGAAAAATACTTGCTGCTTCTGTTGCACTTAGAGAGGCAAAAATACATTGAACAGAACAGTTGTGTATTTAAATTCTATATGAAATGCAGGTCTGAATTCATGTAACTGAAGAAAAGGGCATAACACAATAATTTGTTTTTATAGTAATGATCAGACACAGATCTGTGTCTGCACCCAAGCAGACCCAAGCATCCAAGAGGTCTCCTTTTCAGAGTCCAGTTGTTCTTCACTCCAGATGAGCATTCATGTAATTCTTGCCACCTTGCTGGAGATTCCCCTGGCTTACATTGAATGAGAGGAAGGCCTGTCCCAATCAACTGGTTTCAGCGCTTGCTTGATGCTGGTGCTTAGATTAGCGCTAGCAGATGCTAGTGCTGAAACACTAACAAGGGGGAATCAGGTTTCCAGTGTGTTCTATATGTAATGGCAACCTGTGAGCGTGAGTGCTGCAGTAGACTCCTGTGAAATAATGCAAGAGACTCCTTGTTCTTATGAGATAATTACTGAACAAGGACAGACTGTCAGGAATAATAGAACAGTCCTTCAGCCTCAGTCCACTTATCTCTACTCCTCTCTTGTACATAGTTATTTTTTACCCTCCTGTGAGAGAGCTGGAATACACAGAATATTGGGTACCCACTGTTGAAAGAGATAAGGATGAAAAAGTACATGTTAATCTACAGTGAACCTTTGCTTTCTCATCTTTAGCTAAGTCTTGTGGATTTGCCCTACCAGCACCTGTTCTAAGCTCCTCTGCTATGATGCTGGTTGTCTTTCACTCCGATGAAACAGAGACCTTTGGAGGATTCAGAGCTGCAATCTCTTTTGTTCATGTAACAGGTAATAGAAGTAACTTGGGAAACTGCCTCTTTGGGGCAGCACAAAGTGCTCTTCAGTGAATCTGGCTATTCAGAATTATTTTGCTCTAGGAGATTCTAATCTAACAAATTGTTTCAGTGAAAAAAATGTATTGTGAACCCATTGAGGCATTAAACAAAGGGCCTTATGGAGTGGGTGAAGATAAACAATGAATCTACCCAAAACCTCAGACTTATTTTGTGTAAGAGTATTTTGGTGCATTTTAAATGGCACTTTACTACCATGTGAAGACATAATAGCACAGATCCCTACTGTAGAAATCTGTTCATTCTACAAAAATTATAATAAAGGAAATAAAAGTGATTCTGTAATAAAAATATCACTCAAGACAGCCTGCTAACACATTTACTATTTTCATTTGCTAGATTTAGATACTTTGGATTCAACTAGTGAAGAAGAATTAGAAGATATGGATATAACTGAAGAAGAAATACAAGTTACAACAGGTAAACCAGCCCGAGTTATATTTTCTTCATGGGAATAGGGAGTACCTTTTGGACTATAATTTGAATAGTGTTTTCTCCAAATATTTAACGGATGCAGTTGTCCCAGAATTTTTCATTAAGATATTTTGAGGAAATAAAAAGATGAATAGTAACACTTCTATGCTTTGGCTTTAGAATGACAGAACCTAATTTTTCTTGTTTCCTTCATCTTGTTAAGTCACTTACAGCAATGCAATGACATTATTTCAGCTTCTATGTCAGTTTACACCTACTTGCTTTGGTGAAAATAATTGCAAAGAGCACGGGGTAGTTGAAAATAATAACTAGCATTTTATAACTTCCCTTTCTCCCTCCAGTACTTTATGGAGAATGGGATGAGTCCATATTCATTGTAGGTTTGAGGCTAAAACTCTTGAAGGTAAGCAGTTGCTTTCATCTTGGTGAAGCTCTGTTTTTGCTAAGATCATCTCCTCATGCTGTCTCTAAACATTTGGACCCTTTGTAATGAGAGAAGTTGAAAGATTTTGCAAAAAAGGGGAGGGGGAAAGCTTGAGAAGCTGTGGGGTAGCTCTTAGATGGACTGTTCTTTGCTTCTCCAAATCCTAACCTCTAAAGACTTCTTGAGACATCAGTGCTTTGTGTTTCAGATGATGTTTGTGGAATGCCTTCAAATCAGCCCAGGTTCATCTTCAGTAGGATAATTGGAGGTGAAGAAGCTGTACCATACTCATGGCCTTGGCAGGTCAGTGTACAAATTTCAGATGAGCATATCTGCGGAGGAGCAGTTCTTGCCAAAGAATGGGTTGTCACAGCTGCTCACTGCTTTAATTCCAAGTAAGTACACTGGGATGAACCCTTCCCTGGGAATGTCTGTAACTGCACGGTGCGTGTCTGCAGCATGGTGGTTCTGCCCAGGGTGGCTGGCACAGCTTCAGTTACCACCTACTTAGAGGTCATACTGGCACTGGATTCTTTTGCTCCACGCACATGTGCTAGGATCATAGTGGCTACTAAGGAAGTAAGTAGCCTACTTCTGTAGGCTTGATTTTCATTCAGATCAGTTTTCAGAAGAGATGACAAGTTACTAAGTCCCTTGTCATCCATCACTTGCTCTTAGGTAACTTCTTTGTGTTTGGGTCATTTACAGAGCTTGTTTTCACCCAGGTAGAATCAACCTATCCAAAAATTTAAAAATTACTGAATTTGTATAGATTTTGGAGAACATACAGGAGGCTTTTGTGCACAGGGTTGATGCCATTCCCTTATTAAGAACCTATCAATCTGTTACATCAGATTACATGGAAATTTTTCTGTCTTTATTGAGAGGAGACAAAAGGATAGTCTGGGTGACTTTCAGACTCTTCAAAATACTTTCTAAACTGCAATTTGTTTATTCATCTTTTAGGCTGAACACTACCTGTTTTGACGTTCAAATTAATCACAAGTACATTAATTTAAAATTCACATACATTGGTTCATTAAAATATTTTTGTAAAAATCCTCACAGGATTGCTGATAACTAGGTATTCTGGCCTGTTTTCAAATAGAGTTGCAATTACTTGAAAATTAGGGTAAGCTTTCAAAAGCCCTGAATGCCAAAGATGCTTAGCCATCTATATTCTCCATTTCTTTGATTCTCTTCCCCACCCCCACAAAACTGGGGATCTGAAATGCAAGTGCTGTTTTGAATTTTGGACTTCGGCTTCTAAGTTTCTAAATATTAGTTTGCAAAATTTTATGTCAGGAGCATTGTTGCGCTGTGTTGAAGGTACTGCTTTAAGAGCCGTATTAAGGAGGAATTATCTATTGCACATTGCCATCACATCTGAATTTGCGTGTGTGGCTTAATGATTCTACACAACTAATTTCATGAGGGAGTTATGACAGGATTTCAGGCAGTGAGAGGGTTTGGTTAAGAAACCAAAGGGTGACGTGAAATGTTTCTGTTGCATTTCTTTGTATCATTTGATAGGTAGTAGTGTTTTAGAGGTCACCCATTTTTTCATTAAGAAGGTAGGGACCAGCACTGTCCCTGGATGAAGTGGACCATGCAGGCCTTATGTCCTGCATCAGGCACCCGCAGTCCTTATACAAGTGACCTTTCTCTCAGTTCGCTATGTGTTTGAGAGACCCTACTGCCTCATCATGAGACTATTTCATGCTCCCTAGAAGTCAGTGGGAAGGTTTCCATAGATTTGTATGGGACTGTGGGCCTCAGGAGTTGTTGGCCCAGGAATATGTAGGGCCCTAGTATCTATTTTGGGTGGGGGAGGTTTTAAGATTCACAGGTTTCAAGAATGCTGTTATACCAGCCTGAGAATGTACTTTTTTTTTTTTTTTTCCCCCTTCTTCTTCTTAGGGAACTATACAGAGACTTATGGATGGTGGTAACAGGACTTCATGATCTTAGAGAGCAAGAATACAGACAGGTACTATAAGTTGTGCTTAATAATAAAATATAAATCAATCTTGCAAAGTAATTTTTAGTGTAATTGCATCTCCCAAATTGTTCATGATGCAGCAGCCTAACAGCCTGCATGCTGACCTTAATATGCATTTACACAACAGCTTTTGTGTGACTGTTAGGGAAATTGTATCAACACAGATCTGTGCCTTCACCAGTAATGAACTCCAAAGCTCAGTATCATGGAGGATGTGTGAGGAGTGTATTGTCTCTAAATTCCCTGGTGACCATTTCCAAGACAGAAATAATTAGGGCACAACTTTCCACTTCGCTCAGACTGGACACATGTTGTTCCAAGACCCTCTTCCTACACTTGCTGGATGGAGTTTCCTGCATGTTCCCTGATCCATGTCCCAGAGGCATAATCTTAACTTGTTAATATAAGAAAGCTGGTGGCTTCAGCAGCTGCTTTTAAATGTTTTCTCCTCTTGAGGCATCTTGCATATGGCCTGAAAATTTATAAAACCAAAGTTACTTAAAGACTCAAATTCTCAAGTCATTCAGAAAATGTCCATGTCCTTGCTTTCCTAGAAAAGGTCAGTAAAGCAGTATATTATACATCCAAGTTTTAACAAGACCACTATGGACTCTGATATCGCCTTACTGCAACTGGCTGAGCCCTTAGAATTCAACCACTACGTGCACCCAGTGTGCCTCCCTGCCAAGGAGGAGGCGATTCAACCCTCGAGGATGTGCGTTGTCACAGGATGGGGTGCACATGAAGGTATGCAGTCTTTGCTATATCGAAGGTTGAGCGTGCTGTGACTGTGTTTTAAATACTATGTTCTGTGTTGTAACATTCATTCCGTCTATACGTCTATATATGTTTCTGGAGAACAGACGTGTTAAAAAGTTTTCACCTGTGTAAGCTCAGCTAGACCTGGAGGGAAATGGGTGGGAGGAAAGAAATCAGATAATTTAGATTGAGACCATTTGAAAAGGGGAAGAGTAAAGCTTCTTTCTGGAATCACTAATACATGCCTCTACTGGTTTCTGAGATGTCTTTTACTTCAAGGTAGAGAACAGGGGAAAAAACTGCATCAGCTGGAAGTCCCCATCCTGGTGCTTGACACATGTCAGAGCTATTACATGAATCTTCCCAGTGAAGTGACCCAGAGGATGATCTGTGCTGGATTCCCTCTGGAAGAAGGCAAGGACTCATGCACAGTAAGTTGTGCCCATCACCTTTTCCTTCTGACAGTTAGGGTATGGCCAGGTGGGTTTTGAAAAGGGGAGTGTTAAAACCTCACAAAGAGCTGTTTTCTTGCAAACAGGCTGTAGGTGATTTACAGTGAAAGACTCCTTAATAGTAGAATTTTAATTATTCACATTGCAAGAAGAGGTACGTCCCTCGAACAAAGGTTGTTTCTTGGTTTGCCTTTTAAAAACAGAAACCCCCAAACACGTGAGCAGCTGGGACCTCTTGTAGCCGAACTGATATTTTAAAAACATAAGGAGTGATGTTAGCTTATAACAAGATTCCTTTGTCCTTGTGCAGGGTGATTCTGGTGGCCCGTTAGTTTGTCCTTCAGAAGATAACTTGGGATTTTACACCCTTCATGGAATCACTAGCTGGGGCTTGGGATGTGGAAGGAAGAGCTACCCCGGAGTATATACAAATGTTGGTGTTTTTGTTGACTGGATCAAGCAAAGTGTTAATAGCAGTGGTATGTACGAAAAAAACCCAAACAATTAAATGAATCCTTTTGCTATTGCTAGATGCTTAGTTTGAGGTCTTTTCCAGGGTGCCATTTTTATATCTGGGTGTCCAGCGCTTCCTGAAATCTTGGCTGTTTAAAATACCCCTAGCTGAATGCCCAGAAACAGACAAATCTAAATCAGTAGTCACTTCTGAAAATCTTATTTCTTCCAGATGTATTATTATGCCCCCCTCTATTGCATTTCTTGCGTTGATAAATATGTTTTCCTTACTGCTGCTTTGCTGCTTCATTTCTCAGGGTTGGGAGGAGGTAGGGAGGCATGAACTGACACATGATAACAGCTGAGTCCACTTTGTCAAGTTTACAGCCTGCCTTTGTTGATGACCTCTGCAAAGTTCACCCTATTTTATTTTTCTCCTTTTTGTAGATCTCCCTGTTTTCATGGTGTGACCGTCAAAAGAGCAGTTCTGATGGACAACATCTTAAAACACTTAAAAAGCACAAATGCTATTGAAAGCAAAATTTGGTGAGAGCGTGTTAGTTCATGATTGGTGAACAGATTCCAAAGTAGCTGACACTTACCCTGGTGAATTTACTGCTGATTTACCTGAATTGAGACTTTGGCTTTACATGTGTGTGCTTGGGGCAGACATAAGTCACGTGCAGGCTTCTGACACTCTGTTAATCTATCTTGGAACGAAAGAGAGGGAAAATAAGCCACCGTATACCAAGCATGTCCTTGAATGTAGTACTGGAGAGCATAAAAAATACTGCAGAAATGAGGTAAGTGCCTGTGTAAAACAACTGAAGGGGCAGTCAGTCATCCTTCCATTAAGGCCAATGAGAGTGTCACCTCTGGCTCTGAGAGGACCTAGGCGGTGGCAGTAGTAGCACATCACTGAGGAGCAGAAGAACATTGTCTAGTCATTAGTGATGCGAATCAATCCAATTGCTGGGAAAAGGATATTTTTAATACAGTTCCCGTTTTAACAAATTGCGTCGTGTTTATAAAGAGATAGAAGTGTTTGAAAAGACAGGTGTTACGGGCCAAGGGCCTTTGGCACCATGCAAGAACTGACAGCTATGCTAATTAATCTATACATGTAGTTAAAGAGGTACTGTGTAATCCACACACTGCAAACTGAGCACATTTACTTGTAAATAGCAGTTTGTTTAATGCCCAAATGGCTGCTTACACAAGAAATTGTGATGACAGGCTCCAATTAGCTTTGCAGACTGTTCTGTGCACAGTCTTAGTGTTTAGAAATTAGATCAGTATGATAGTACAATAGGTAACACAAGTATAATCCTTCTTTGACTTAATGGTCTGGAAAATAATTAGAAAGTAAGAAACATATCTCATTTTGTTTGTTTGATATTAATGGCAAAAGTCTTTAGGGATGTGTTTCCCATATGTGCATTTGATGCCAGTAACCCTACTTTTTGATGACATTAGTTTAGAACTTCTGATTTTCTTAAAGATATGATTTTATTCCGTAGCTGGGGAAAAAAAATAATCTTTCTACCTTTATTCCCAAATGAATACAGTAGATGTTTTTCCCCAGTTTCTTCTCTTCACTGTAAAGTTTTAGGCAAAAGCCCATAAAATAATCTGGAGCATGAGTTTTCTGTGAAACTGTGTAAATACTTCATGGTGGAAGGACTATGGACAAATTCAGATTAAGTGTAAGGCACAGCTGTATTACATTATTGATAGAGTATGCTTGTTCTATCTTTAAGCTCTTTGAAGAGGTCTTTGGAGAGCAATGGAGGGAAAATATCCTTTGTAATTTTTCATTATGGAAGGCTGTTAATGTTCAGTTATGATGGAAGTTGCTATTAGCTAACTATATCAGTTTAACTATGCTGGGAGCAGATGTGTCTAATGACTTGGTTGCTATCCTGTTTTGCTTAACAGGAACAAGATGACTTAAAATACCTGCAAAGTTTTTATCTGCTTATTAATCTAATACAAGGATATTAAGTGGATGTGTTCAGAAAAATAAAAAGGTGGGGGGGGGAACTACAGGTGGTATCAGCTGTGCTAACCCTATTGAATGCAGTGGTTAAATGCTAATAAATTGATATATCTTAAAACAAAATCCTTTCATATATTTGAAATGCTGTCTTAAATTATTTGTATTTGATTGTTAGGGTACTTACTTTTTGCTTGACTGCATGATGTTGACCTTTTGTTTTTCTCCTAGTACGGTTTTACGAGTAGTCTAGTTTTGCTTTCGTTTGTTGTATCTTTTTAACCTATTGTAAGCTGCCAGTATCTTTTAGCAATAATGTGAACTGTTTTGTGATGAAATGAAATTTGATTAAAAAAAAAAAATAAAAATTACTTTCAATGGAGTTCATGTAATGGAATTGTATTTTAGTTTTTACAAAATTTATATGAAGTCCACTTTAATTCTTGACAGTTACATGAGGCTTTCTTGAACCCTGTAGTCAAAAGGTAGGATACTAGTAGCCTACCTGAGTACTGAGGCTCAGGTTCCCTGCATGCTTAAAATCTGGATAGAAACCTTCTTCTGTTGGCATGTAAGTAAAAATATCTTCTTTGCAACTTTATATGGAAGCAAATGAAGGCTCATTGCATTATTCATTGGCACTGTGCTAAACATTTAGAATAAAAGTCTATGTCCAAAAATATCTTGTTCTGACCTTTGGTTAACGTGAGCATCTGTGACCATAAGTCTTCCTGCTTAGCTCTGAAATGGTAGTCCTGCTCTGTATGTGTGCATGGGCTCCCCTGCTGGGAGTCCATCCATATTGCCAAGGTTGCACCTAGATAACCTTTGCAGGAGTTATTATTAAAGCATTTTTGTAACTTTTGTTGGAAAGGGGAAAATAGAAAGTATATGTCCATTGTTAAAGCATGTCTGGCAAGAGTACAGAAGAGGAAGCAATTGTTGTCTGAAATCTGGGTTCTGGCTATATAACCTGACCAAAGATGTTAAAAACATTGTTGATCTCAGACACTATGGCACTACCTCTGTGAATTCTTGGTTCATAATTATTTTACTTTGCTATCTCCTCCTTTTCCAGCCTATGACAGCATAGTGGCTTCCTGCATCGTACTGTTCTCAGCTGCTTGCACTGCTGTGACCTCCCTGATGAAGCCAGAGGAGCAATAGCACAGCAGCATCAGATCCTTCCTTAGATGTACTCTGCCTGGAGGTATGCATTCCATCTATTTCCTGACTCTCTCTCTTTCCAGAATGGGTCTGCCCAAAAGGATCTGATAATCATAGTACGTAGATGGTACTGTAGAACTACATTCTCATGTGGTCTTCCCAGTTTTCTTCTCTTTTCGCCTAGCCTTCTTTCCTGTGTACTTTTTGAGGGCAAGTAGCACAAGGGTAGTTTTTTCTCATTTAGGAATCCATTTACTGTCATGTACTGGATGCAGAGAAAGACTGTTATTTCTTCAGCTGAAGTGACTAGACTTGGTTCTTTGCATGCTTTCAAAAGAGCGAATTGAGCAGTAACACCGGAGGAACTGTGGATGTTATATCTGTGTAAGACAAGTTAATAAGAGGAAAGAATTAGGCTTGGTACTTTGAAGAAAAAGAAGAGTTTTATATAGAGCAAAACCCTGCCTTTGACTCAAAAGAAAGGAAAATAATCAACAAAAATTGAAGGATTATTAGGAATAGTTAATACAGAAAATAAGAAATATCTCTAAATGTTTCTCAAGCTCTACAAAACCCCTTACTTGCCGTTATCTTAGTAAAGGCAAGGAAGGAGTCCTGTTCTTGAGGGAAGATTAATGCTTCCTATCAATAGTGCAATTCAGAGAACCATGGTAATTGCATAGCTGTGCAATTATTAGTCATGGTAAAATAGATAAGTCGTGTCTTGAAAATTAAAAAAAATAGGATAAACTCTTATTTATCCTTCAGGATAAATTCTGACTGAGAGAATCTGAATGTTTCTTGTCTCTGTTGTTATTGTTCTGCTCTATTCTCCTTGAGTTTCAGAGCCTTTTGCCACATGGATAATATGGTAGATCGTTGATGAAAGCAAAATATGTAAAAGTTACAAGCTGTACCATTACCATATTAGAAAATACGAAGTCACAGCACCACAGTGGGAGAATCTAGCTTCTTTAATCATGGAGAGTGAGTCATTCAGCCTGGAGGTGTCCTGGGCTTGGTTACCATACTCTTGAGGATAGTGGCTCTGTGTGACACTGACACAGGGAGTTAATTTACTTCAGAAACGGAGCTGTACTATGTAGCTCTGAGCCTCTCTCTGTTTTCAGCAGCCTGCGTAATAGAGCGTTGAGTTATATTTTGGTAGTGGTTCCCCTGCTTTTGATGTCAGAGGAGGAAAGCTGGTATTAACAAAAAATTAAAAAAGAGCATGGTGGGCTATTAATTCTCTGGTCTTCCATAGTCAGTACTTCAGTAGCACAGGAGACTGAATGTATTTTTCTTTCAGTCTTTTTACAAGTCACATAAAATACAAGCATTCCAAAAACTAATAAATCAGATTTATTATCTTCTCCTTGTATCACTGTCTACAGCTTGGCACACTGACATTATTCCTGGCATGCATTCCTTCCTTCCCTGTAGGTTTGATCAGTTTGTTTTCTTCCTCCTGACAAAGACGTGTCTGTGTGATACGGGCATGCTTTTATTTTAAATAAACTATTTTGAACCTTGTGGCATGGGCTTGGACTTCAAAGTCTTGTATTTTCTTTTAATTGACTTTTGTGTCTGTCACCAACTTGTGTGCTCCTGTCCTACACTCTTTAGAGGGAATAATGATACTTAGTCTTTTTTTTTTCTTTTTTTTAAAGCAATTTGAAGACCATAGATACTAAATACTTTGTTAGTGCTGCTTGTCACAAAGTAAAATTTTGGCCTAGGTTATAGGGAAGAAAGTAGGAAATAATTTCTATTCCCCCAGTCACACTCGCTGAACCTCAGCTTTCTTGCCCCCCCTTTCCCTAGCTAATTGGTCGTTTGCCAGTAGTTTGCAACACAGACTGTGGACTGTACGTGCTGTCTGCAGAGAAAGTCACAAATGCAAAGCCAAGCAATCAGCAGTGCCTCTTGCTGGGTGCACTGGCATTGTAACGCAGTCGTTACCTGTAGTGTTGGTGCAGTCTTCATGGCCTTTCATTAGGATTGTTCTTATTGCAGACTTGAGGAAGGACGTTTGTGTACGAAAATGAAAGATGCCGTCTTTACCCGTGAACCTCGTATTGTTGGATTATAAGGTTGCATGCTACTTCTCCCTAGAGGACTTGAACTTTGCTATCCTACAGGACAGACTGGGACTGGACCAGAACGCCTGCATCACTGTTTTCTGTTGCTGAACACGAAGGCAATGAGAATTGAGGTAGGAAAATGCAGCGGAGGAAAGGGAGTCCAGTGAGTGTCCGCCCTGGGTAACTGGATTTTGTGGCTGTTTTCTGTCTTACTGTTTTATGCCAAGTGGGTCTGGCTGCTTGCAGTGGCCGGCGGTGTTAAGTGGTGTGCTCCCATCCTGGGGAGCGGGACCTGCCGTCCAAAACGGCCCCGCAGTCCTCTCTGCCAGCGAGATCTGCGTGCAGGAGGCTTGAAATGCTGATAAACCCCTAAGTATTCCTAAATATGCCTTAGCTTTACAAAAGAGACACGTCAAACGGGAATCCGCCTCCTAGGGTAACCTGTTTCAGCCCGGGTTGTGCGAGGAGCGGGGTTTCCAGCCGGCGTTGCACGCCTTGCGCAGAGGTGCCCCGGAGCCAGCCTGCGCCTTGCACCGCGCCA
>WAAD01020005.1:2071-13590 GCA_013389945.1 Fregata magnificens | reverse complement strand
CCAGTTCCTCCTGACCCCTTCAAGCCCCTACAGATCTAAGCTTGGAACCGACCAATGCTGATGAGCCTCTGAGAATAGGGCTGTACCTTACATTGTTCATTAAATGTTTAGTCTTTAAGAAGGTACTAGGTAATTTAAACAGAGGACAGTGTGTCTTCTAGGGACACCCCTAAATGACAGAGATTTTTTGCTTGTCTTAATCTTCTATGTTATTCCTGAAAGCAGGAAGACAAAAACATTCATGCGAACAAATAGCTTTGGCTTTGTAAGGACAGGAATACACATCTAAGTAGCTATTCTTACATTCATGACTAGCACTACACATTTAAATGCAAGGTATTTAAGGACTTTTAATACTTAAGGACTATTTAAGGACTTTTATTCAATGTATTTAAGGACAAGGATCTTCGACAAGAGGTGGGAATACACATACTTTTTTGGTGGTGCAACTTTGAGTCAGGCAAGTGACTGAAACATTGACTTTCAAGTCTGAAAACACAGACATCTGTGTCTCAAAAAAAATTTACATTTTAGCTTGGGGACTTGTTACACTGTTCCTCTCACTTAGATGCTATTTTGCCCTCAAGTCAGAAGGGAACTAGCTCTTCACCTCTTCAGGCCTGCTGAAGAGAGAAGCCATACACCGACAGATGCCAGAAAAAAGAACGCAATGCATAGGAGCTGAAATGTCCTGACTGCGTCACGTACTTAGGAGAGAGCTTTGGATTTCTTCAGGTGGATAAGAGCAAACGAGAGAAAACTTTTGTTGCTCTTTCTGTTCTTCAGTGCCCAGGAGACATCGAGCTAATCTGTCCTTATGGATATATAGGTAGATCAGGACCTTGGGTGTAAGTCCAGGTTGCTCACCTGCCAAAAGTCTGTACCTCAATGCTACTATCATCCACCGTACCGAATTAAAGTGACAGCAAACAGATGTCTTGTAGTCATGCTTTCCATCATCATATACATACATCTTAAGAGGACTAATTTCCAAACTACAGACGGTGAGGTCATGCGAAGTGGTCCACAGAACCAAAGTAAACTGTAAAGTTTATATTGTTTCCAATTCAAAAAAGTTTGATGATAAGAATGCATGAGAAATTTGGAAGCTTAACATGGTTTGTTGGGGACCACTGCTTTAAAGAGACAGAGAGTACGGAATTTCCTGATTTTTATGGGTTTAGGACAGATCCAGACAAGTATTTTAAAGCAAGCTTGTTTGTGTAAGTATGGCTTTATTAATTTTCCTGCTGAACAATTCACCACAAACATCTGGAACAGCATTATTAGTAGTTTTGAGGCCACATTAATTGGATGTTCTTAAATAGCATTTTTACAGATACTTAAGAACACTTAGGAAAGGAACACTTTTGAAGGCTCTTGGCAGAACATGAGAAGGTTAAAATAGAGTCTCAGTTACCTAGTCTTATTCTGTGAAGCTTGATGATTGTGAGGACTAAGTAATCTGATTCCAGACATTTTAACAGAATGAAATGTGTCCTATGGAGTTGGTATTTCTGTGGTTTAGATCTAACTTTTGAACATGTTGCCTACAGCAGAAGTTGTTTCCCAGGCATTCTTATATGCACAAGTAGCCTCAGTATCCTCATCAGCCTATGTCTGTTTAATGAGAAAGACTTAAAAGGACACATTTGCTTGTTTCAAAAGACTTGTTTATGTACTCTCTCGAAGCCTTTATTTGAGACTTTATTGTTCTTGTGTACAAAGGAAACCAGTGAATTGGATCCTGCCACAGAGCCCACATATTATACAAAGGTTTAAGTCCTTCATGGTGTTGGTTTGAATTTTTTTTATCTTTTTTATAAGCAAGCCTTTGTAGAAGATGAATTCACTGTTGGTGCAGTGCTGGTGCATTTAGATCTGCAGCAAAACCTTTTTTAAAAAGAAAAAACAGTTTATGAGTGAAGAAGTGTCACATCGTAATAGGCAAAACCTTGCAAGTTTCATGTTCAGCAGTGAGGGGAAACCAGATTTCTTAGGTGAACTGTATTCCAAAAAGGCCTGTTACCTCTCTGCTGTAAATGTTAATTTGGATGATTTAGTTAAGCCCAAGTTAAGTAGAAGGGCTTAAACTTGGAAGAATGTGTAGTGCAGGCAAAGCTTCAAAACTTCCTTAATACAGTCAATGTGGCATTTACTCTGGTTATTGATTTGCATCTTCAAAGCTCTGCTTTATTTTAGGCTAATGGAGTTTAATTAGAGATCTGATTGCTGCTGAAAGTAGTAAAAATGAAACTGTTGATGCTTTATTTGAGCTCAACATTTTCTGGCGATTTTCCCAACCTCCAGGACATGTCTGAACATGTTTTTACTTTCCTACCTGAAGAAGGAGCCACTTGGCATGTCAACGTATGTATATTTTGGCTTAAAGAAAAGC
Source organism: Fregata magnificens (assembly GCA_013389945.1). NCBI lineage: Eukaryota > Metazoa > Chordata > Aves > Suliformes > Fregatidae > Fregata > Fregata magnificens. The sequence continues at coordinate 11,192 of WAAD01020005.1, read as the reverse complement.
CAGTAGTTTGGAAATACAAAAGACAGCTTCTGTCTTTTGTAACAGGTCGTGTGTTAAGATGTAAAAGAGGTAATACATTAAGTTAGAATTTGAAGTGCATAGTTGGAAGATAGCTAACTGATCACTTGGGCTTTCTTAAAGAAATGTATTTAAGGTTTTAGTTAAGAGGCAATTTCCTTTTCAGAATCTACTTTCAGCTGTATGTAAACTTAGAATTTTGCTCAAATAGAATAACAAAGCCTCATGACTCACCACATCCAAATAATTGATTGGAAGAAACATCGGCTTTTCCTTACAGAAGTAATGCACATCCAGCTGTGGAAGCAATCATATCCTGTGCTGCCTAAAAGATCAGAAGATTCCCACTAGTACATTCTCTAGACATCTTTGAAATTCATTGCTTATTGCGATAAACTGCACATATCACAAGTATGCTGGATAGAAAAATACTTGCAAGCTTTGTCATAGCACAATAAACAGATGGGGGCAGGGGCTGCCAGCCTTAAGACAGTGGTCCTCACATAGCAGTTGTCAAGCACACGTAAATGGATTTTGTAGTTCAAAAGTAATAGTTCACCAAAATATCGAAGCAGATATCTCTAAGCGCTCAGTAGCTTGTGTGAAATGCCAGTACATTTATGGTGCGCGCGCGCATGCATACACACACACCCCCAGCCTGTGGTATGCACAAGCCCAGCCAGAACTTGTGTTTGTACATGTGTAGTCTCATTTTCTGAGCTAGAAACAAAGAAATGAAATTTATGGATGATCAATTATAGGAAAATTAATCAGATTTGGCAATCTGGCTTCAAAAATTGCTCAAGCAAATTTTACATGTTCATTGTTCATATGAAGATTGAAAATACCTAAAAAGCTCAGTAAGTGTTAATGCAACTGCCAGATTTTCATGCAAATGAAAGCTGCGTGTATATGCAAACAGAATCCTAAAATTTGCCTAGAGGATTACCTGAGCTCCTATGACTAACATACTTTGGACAGACCTTCTATTTTCTTCTGCTCAAGTACATTTCAAGAAGCTTTCCTTCTGCTGGTGGTCTTTGAGATTCCAGTGTGTTAAATGGGGAGAAATCTTTGAGGTACAAAATATCTGACAAAAATCATAAGTGGTTTCATCAGATGCCATTGATTTTCCCAGATCACAGTCGCATCAAAAGAAAAAAAAAAGACTTTAAAAAACAAGAAACAACATAGAATTCTCTTTTATGACTGACGTAGCAGATTCCATACAGTTTTTATAAAATCAATAAATAAAATTATTTTATGTTGCTTCTCTGAGCAGGTCTAGTGAAGATGTTTTTCTGCAAGAGAGCTGTGTTGTCTGAGAGCAAAAGAGTTTTAAATTTTCTAGAGTTCCTACGTCTTATTTCCTACCAAATAACATTAACGTGTGAACTTCTAAAACATGCATTAAGTAATGTGATGTGGTTTAGCTTTTTCATGCTGATGCGTCTCAATAAACAGACTATAGAAATGAAAATACACTTAAAACACAGGACTCCCAGCCCATCCAAATATAAAGCATGAAATTTTGTCCATGATCTTCAGAGGAAATTTAAACAAGAAGTAATCTTTAGACTCCTTAACTTGTCAAATTTTGCCTTTTAGTATATCCTAAATATTCTGAATATTTCAGCATACCCTGATATAGTCCTGTATGAGAAATAAGCTCAAAAAAATCCAGTCCATTGTTTTAAGGGACCAAAAGAAAAAGATCCTTTAATAATTTATTACTACAACAAGGCTTGTAAGAAGAGGAAATCTCTTCAAACCTCCATTCTTCTTCCAGTGTTATAGTTACAGCACCACAATTGCTACGATGTAATTACCCTGACGTTCAACCATTTACTTGCTAGCTATAATGCTTTAGACACCTCTTTTTAAACCGTGACAGTTGTCAAGTCTGGGCTGAGTTCTGCAGCCATCTCTCCCCGCTCTCCCTTGCAGTGAGGTGGCAGGTGCGTGCCCCAAGTCAGCACCTCTGCAAGCAGGGAGGGACACCAACACCCTCCCTGTCTCTGGCTGGAAGACAAGCACATGGCACTAGGCAAGGCAAGAAACTGCCCAAAGTTCCTGAGAAGTGATGTTAAACTCACTGTTCAGGCAATCCCTTATCATGAACAAACATCAGACATCTGAAAAGGGATTGGGTGAATCCTGGCTTTCTTGAAGACAGTAGACAGATGATCGGAGACATGGTTTTGTCTCACTAATTATTACAGAGCTAGGCAATTATGTTTAGTGAAACAGACATGCATTTATATTACCTAGGCTCACAAATGTAAAACTAACTCCACCCTTCCCTCTTTAAATACATCCCTCCTCACTCTTTTATTATTACTTATGGTACAATTACTTATTCCTTATAGATAAACACATTCTTAAGGAACGCATGACAATGGTATTTTTTTCTTTCTTGTTTTCTGCATATAGTTATTTCTTTTTGCACATTGCTGTCTTGCTCCATCTTGGCATAGTGCATTCAGGCTGTGTCCTAACTATTAACAACGTACATTTCTCTTAGCTGCCCTCCTAGCTTAGCAGTATCTGTCCATAAAGGTAAAAGTAGCTGCAGAGAGGGCAGCCTGCCAATTGCACAGCCAAAATATACTCAGTCACACCCTGATAATGGACTGATTTTGGAAGAATTGCACAGGTTCCACCCCGATAGGTTTTGGTACCACACCCCCTATCTGATCCACTTATTTCAGTGAATCCCACAACCACAAAAAGATAGGTCTGACCTGTTAATGCCTGCAGGCATATTTGTCCACTCTACCCTGATCTGAACCAACAGATTAACTTGAAAGTTTCTGAAGCACATTTTCTCAACATTATTCATTTAAGACTAAAACCCAGCTCCTGTGAAGTCAATGGGAGTTTTGCCAGTGAACGTCAACACCTCTGCTATTTTATTCTTTGGCTTCCTAAGCAGGAACTGCCAATCATGCTCTATTACACTGTAATTTTATTAGGCATCCAGTCGTGCTTTCAGTGAAGTAGAGACAAGTTACCCTTTGCCTTTGCCGGCAACAGAATCAGGCGCCTTCAGCAAACCACCAAATTCTCTACATGTTTGTTTTGTTGGAAGACACAACTCTAAATGACTTCAAACCATTCTGACTTCAAACCGTTCTGACTTCTGAACTGATAAACTAAAACATTATGCCATCACATATATGTGGTATCAAACTCCTGTCTGCAAGCCTATTTTCTGACTTTTCTCCGCTCTTTCAGGACCTAAGTATTTTCCCATTTCCATCTGAATAGTAAAGCCTGTAAGCTAGACATTGGTAGATTCTATGTTGTATCATTCTGCACAACTAATATGAAGTGTCAGGAAAACACAAGATAATAAAAAAATCCAAATCGCATTTTTCATCAGAAAATCAGCTTGAGCTTTATAAAAATGTGTAGTTATTACTTCAGACTCTTTGCCTAGAGGTATGTATTTTTGACTGAGGTGTCTTTTTGCCTGATTATTTAAAAAAATAATAAATCTACATATGAGAAAACATATGGCTAATGATATTAGGCAATCTTCTTAAAATATTGGCACCTTGGCACAGCAGCTCTTGGCAGAACTGAAAGCAGTAGACAGATACAGCTTTAAATTGTCTTCCTCTCTTTTTTCCCTTTGTCCAGTTCCAGCTACCACCAAGGCAAAAAGCCACCTCCAAACTTCTTTTCACAGTGTTTACATTCAGTAGCCCTCAAGGAGGGAAAGCAGAAAAATGGCAGTACACGTGTGCTACTTCAGGGACACGAAATGTGAGTAGCACAAGTCTCCTCCATCCAGGGGTTGCTTTAAAGCCATTTTGCACTATCAGCATCAGTAGGGGCAGTTCTAAGCACGGGGTACCATTTGACTGCACGTTTCCCCTATCCACACAATTGACTTGAACGAAGCTGGCTTTCTCAGCACTCTTCAGCTGACCAAACACAGTGTTGAAAATGATAATAAAAGGCATTATAGATTAGTATAGTCTATTTCTGATACCATTTATTCATAGCAGTACTATGAAGAACATTTACACAAAGTATCCCAGGTAATATGAGTAACTAATGACCACAAGAAGCAGGAGTTAAATAACATGATCTGACCACCTCTTCTGACAAATACAATACACAAGCCTTAGAGCTCACTGAACAAAAGAGATTACTTACAGACTGCCAAAAAAGAAAGCAACATCTGTTACTGGGGTCTATGCAAAGAAAATATTACTCTTTAACTGCAGTCAAAACCATTCTGCAGCTCTTAAAATCCACAGTTCACTTTAAATGTATTGGGTTTTTTTTTTTTGAAACTTGATATTTTGTAACGTTTTCTTTACTGCTTAAAAGAAGCTTTTCTCCAGAATATTTCACAATAAATCTTGAAATTCTTTTCAACAAGTCTTACTCAGTGTACTGAGCAATACTGCTTACTGCCTTTTAGTTATATTGTGGTAGCTCTTTGGATCGTGAATCAGTGTTTAGTCTTATCTTTCTTTGAGACTCTCCATAGTCATAGCTTTCAGATCACAACTCTCGCTGTACTTCTAAATGAAATTATCACAATAAATTAAATATTCACAGTAAAGCTTAGGGGCTTGGGAAAGTGTGTGTATCAATAACTACATTGATTATGTATTAAAGGATTGACCATTCATTTACTTTATGAATACACAAAAAGTTAAAAATATTTCAAATCTAAAGTCTTTCTGATATACACAACACTTTTAAATATAAACTCCATAAATTCCATAGAATTTACTCTGCACTTCCACATTAAGTGATTAAATTAATTTTGAGAGCTGAGATTCCTCAACTGACTAAAGTATATCAGATTATCTTCTTTATTGTGTGAAAATCATAGAATATTGGCTGGAAAGGGTCTTTGGAGGTCTCTAGTCCAACCTCTTGCTCAAAGGAGGGTTACTTTTGCAGTTAAATCAGGTTGCTCATGGCCCTTTTGAAAATCTCTGGGCATATTTTGAAAAATCTCCAAGAATGGAGGATATTAACTTCCCTCAACTGGCCAATGATGATCTTGCTTATACCACTCAGGGTGCTGTTCACCTTCATCACTGCAAGGTCACACTGACTCAGGTTCAACCTGCTGTCCACCAAGAGACGCAGTCCTTTTCTGCGAAGCTGGTCTCTCACCAGTCAGTGCCCAGCTTGTAACAATGCATGGGTTTTTTCTGCCTCAAGTGCAGAACTTCACACTTCTTGTTGTTGAACTTGTTCCTGCTTGTTCCATGGTTGCAAGGTTCCATGGGTTTGTATATGTCCAGCTTATTTAACTATTTCCTAATCTGATCCTCCTCTACTGTGGGTAGTATCTCTCTCCTCCAAACTTCGCTAGTAGTCAGAGAAACCTTATTAGAATAGAACAGAACAGAACAGTTCAGTTGGAAGGGACCTACAACGATCATCTAGTCCACCTGCCTGACNCTAATGTCAAGTCTGAACCTCCCCTGGTGCAGCTTCGAACCGTTCCCACACCACGTGTCCTATCACTGGATAACAGGGAGAAGAGCTCAGCACCTCCCTCTCCACTTCCCCTCCTCAGGAAGCTGTAGAGAGCAATGAGGTCATCCCTCAGCCTCATTTTCTCCAAACGAGACAAACCCTAGACAAGCCGCTTCTCATAGGACACTCCTTCCAGTCCTTTCACCAGCTTTGTTGCCCTCCTCTGGACACACTCAAGGACCTTAAGGTCCTTCTTAAATGGTGGGGCCCAGAACTGCACACAGTACTCCAGGTGAGGCTGCACCAACACTGAATACAGCAGGATGATCACCTCTTTTGACCGGCTGGTTATGCTCTGTTTGATGCACCCCAGGATGCGGTTTGCCCTCTTGGCTGCCAGGGCACACTGCTGACTCCTGTTGAGCCTGCTGTTGACCAGCACCCCCAGATCCCTCTCTGGAGGGCTGCTCTCCAGCCACTCCTCTCCCAATTTCTGCTTGTGTCTGGCATTACCCCGTCCCAGGTGAAGAATACAGCATTTGTTCTTGTTAAATTTCATGCCATTGATGATTGCCTAATGCTCCAGTCTATCTAGATCCCTCTGCAAGGCCTCTCGTCCCTCAAGAGAGTCAACAGCACCTCCCAGTTTAGTATCACCAGCAAACTTACTAATGGTGCATTCAACTCCTGCGTCCAGATCACTGATAAAAAGATCAAAAAGAACTGGGAGAACCTGGAAGGCTTAGCAGGAGATTCTGCTAGTAAAGACTGAAATAAATAAAGCATTGGGTACCCCAGCCTCTTCCATGCCCTTCATTAGTAGATCACCTGCCTGATTCAGCAGCAGGTCCATATTTTCCATAGTCGTCTTTTTGCTGCCAACATACCTGCAGAAGCCTTTCTTGTTGCCCTTCACATGCCTTATCTGCTTCAACACCAGCAAAACTTTGGTCTTGCTAATTCCATCCCTGCATGCCCAGGTGATGCTTCTATACCCCTCCTTGGTAGTATATTCTGTCTTCCACTTCCCATACACACTTCCTTCTTGTGTTTGAGCTCAGTCAGATGGTCTCTGACCATGCTGGTTTCCTGCTGTGCCTGCTGTATGTCTTGCGTGTTGGGATAACCTCACTGGCCAGTAAAGATGTTAGGCACAAGCAGGTTGAGTCTACTTGAAAACAGGGGGAGGGACAAATTTAAAAAAAAATGGTTCCAGTTTGGGTTTTGAGAGCACTCTAATATTTTGGCTTAGAATGATTTCTTTTTCCTAATGGAACCACTTCGCTTTGTCCCTCATATCTAAATTACACATTAAGGCTGAGACATACTAGTGCCTTAGTCCCTCTCTGTCAGGGCTGTAGATTATGAGTAAATCCATATGTGACAGTTTACTTGTTACTACAATCAAGGGGTTGACAGAAACACTGTTTGAATCTTGAATGTCAGGCCTTTTTCTCTACATCATGGCTTCCTTTTGCCTTCCTCATTCTTGTTACTGAATGAAGCATTTATACCCAGAGTTCTGAAAAGCAGAAGCTTGATGTTGAACCTGAATTCAAAGATGCCTGGCTGAAGGGATGGGTGGAGAGTATGAAAAAGTAATCTAAGCACAATATTCTGGGTCTCCTGAAGCTTAAGAGTGTAGGGATTTAGAAGAACTGTAAAAGAAAAAGCTGAAATAGTTGAGACAGGAAATGATTCAAGAATGAATAAGAATTTCAGCAGAGCCAAAGCTGAAGCAAGGAAGAAGCCTGGCAGTGCTGTAGAGATTGTGAGAGGTCAGTGACACACAAGCAAACTGTAAGGAGGATAGCAGACTTAAAAATGAGTTCAGGCTCAAGGACGGCTTCAAGATTTGCGGCCTTCCCTACTGCAGAAGATAGTTAAGCAAATTATTGCATTAATTGGAATCCTCTTACAAAGTTAAAAAAAGAAGATTTCATAGCTGCCAAGCCAGCATCTCTGCAGGCTTTTCCTCCCTTTCAATAAAAGTTAAGGGAAGGTGGGATGCACTAGAAGAACTACAGTGGTATTCTGGTACTGACACCTGTCAAGGCTGGCCTCAGTGCACTTGCTTTAAAACAACCTATAACATATATTTGCAATACATGTGTAGATGATTTATTTGTTTGAGGAGATATTGCAGAGTAAAAAAAAAAAATTAAAGAAGCTGTAAGAGAGATTTGACTTTGACAGCTCTTCTACAGGTAATAATCATGGAAAAGGACATGGAACAGAAAGATTATAGCAAATGCAGAATATTGTAGGATCATCTCATGTAGACAGAGCTCAATGGGCTCAACAGAAATGGGAATGGTAAATGAAAGAAAGTTGTAGGTGCCATTCTTGAAAAAGGAGTGATGATTCAGGTTGAAAATAGTAACAACCTTAGACAAAGAAAAGGTATAGAGGAGAGAACAGCTCAGTTACGTGCTTTTCAGGGCTGTTTGGAAAGTAACAATGACAAAAGCAGGGTGGACAGGGTTCAGTGGAATCCCTTTTCCACCCAATAGATGTACAGTTCACCTTACTTGAAAATGCCGTGCAAGACTGTAAAAATGGAGGCTATGGAGCTGGCTTTTATGCAAAGCTGTTGTCTTAATGAGAAAATGTGAAAGGCTGAAGAATAAACGTAAAAGAATAATTATTTCATAGACCTGTAAATGTAACAGAACACAGTCCTAGAGAAGAAATAAACAACTCTTACATCAAAGGATTCATAGATCACCTTCACTGGAGGAATAAGTAGAAATTTATTAGTTGCCTTTTTCTTTTTTTTTTTTAAGCCAGCTCAGCTCACAATATGTATACAGCTTAATGTCAACTTAAATTACATCTGCAGTTTTCTGACAGATTCATTTGCTTTTTCAGGTTTATGTCTAACACACTGACAGTTTCTAATCAATAGGAGACAATTCCCTTTGAGAGTTATTAAAATATACCTTGCATTTAAATGCAATAAAAAGCATGACTGAACATGCCTCTGTTCCTCATAACACATAAATACCACATCTGGTCCATAAAAAACATGCATTATACAGAGGTTGTATGAATGCCAGATATGTATTATTACATGGAACTGTTTTATCCATCTAGCCTAATTTCCAGATGTTTTATTACTTGTAGACAAGAGTATTGTCAAAACTGTTGCTGGAAGTCCATTTTTTCAAGAGGGCAAGGGACAGGGATAGCGAGTTAAGCTACAGGAAATGTTCGTGATACAATTAATGGCAAGTCATGTGACTGAATCATCAGTGCTATCATGTTTAAAGAGATGCACTTAAAAATTCAATTTCAGACTAAAATTTCAGTTGACTGGATTTTAAATATGCACTTACTTATTCTTCCAGCAGTAAGTGGCACGTAATTGCAGGTAATATTTACAAAAAACAGAGCAAGCAACTAATGCAAATAAAATGGAAACCATTAGTACAAAAGTTGCTGGTAACTATAACCATATCTAAAAACATATCAAGCAGTTAGCTAAAAATTCTGAAGACATTGAAAACTAATATCCTTTAATTCCTCCAATTTGGAATTGGGCTGTGGGATTTTTCTTGGGTTTTTTCTCTGTAAGGAACAGAAATGTGTTTTCAAACATTATTTGAAATGAAAGCGACAGTTCTCAAGGAGCCATATGACATCT
>WAAD01020004.1:626133-650178 GCA_013389945.1 Fregata magnificens | reverse complement strand
GCTTTAAAACATGTAAACCTCTCCATTATGGCAATCTATTCCTGCACCATACAGTCCTTTCATTATACTGGAGGTGAAGGTGAAGAAAATATCAGTAACTTAAAGCTAAAATTATTTGGTTTAATCTTTTAAACAAGACTGTATTTGTCCTGTCATGTACTTTGGAGTCTACAAAAAAGGAAGAAGGTACTAAACATCACACAAGCCTTGGTGTTTTAACTGAGTTATAACTAGGAGTGAGGAGATAAACATTTTATTTCTGACTCTGCTGATCATGTTCAGATGGTAAATGCAGATGCCGAAATATCAGCGACTCAAACTGAATCCTGCCCAGTCATGCCCCAAAATATGAGTGGCATCCCTGAGGCACTGCCCCTGAGGAATATTTTCTCCCTCAGAGAGACATCAGAGTAACACTTGTTCATATTGACAGACAATTTTAAGACTTCTAAATGGAAAAGCTAAACACCTGATAACTACGGATGGCCTTGCAAACCCTCATCAGATACATTTTGGAGATCTGAATCAAAAATAAGACTTCATTCTACCTCAGACTAACACAACTTCAAACCTCAGTCCTTTTCTATAGCTATCAGGAAAAGCTTTTATTAACTGTAATGAGATTGAGATCAAACATTTGAAGACTTCATGAAATATATTTGCCGAGTTTGACTGTAGATGAATGGTAAACAGCAACATTTAATCAGGAAGTATTTCTTACACTCGCTCCAGAGTACTTTTCCACAGTACTTCTAACCTTTGTGATGACAGATAATCCACAGAGCACCCTCACTTTTCCAGATTATTCTGCATTTCTTCATGAAATATAAAATCAATAATCAATTAATAAGACCAGCTATGAAAAACATTAACTGACTGCAGCTTTGCTGATTCTTGCACTCTCTAGCAGATGATCCCTCTAGAACTAATGCGAAAATTCTGTTTCTATTGAATAAAAGATGCAATGAGCCTGCATCTTTAGAAGACTTGAACTAGAAATTCAGGGTCTATGTAATAAAAGACCCATCTCCCCTTCTTGAAGACACTGTTTATAAATAAATAAATGAATAAACAACTCTTAATCTTACTTTGAAGACTTTACATCAGGCTCTAGAGAGAAACCAGGCAGCTTTCCAAAAGAATTTTTACAGTCAGCACACTGGAAGCAGTCTATCAGTAACAAATCAGGAAAAAGCAAATTCAGCTGAATTAAAACTGCCCTAGAAAAAAGGAATAGAAGACAACAATGATGATTAAGAAGAAAACTGGGCATATGGTCACCTTATTCTACTGCTAAAAAGTGCTAATCAATCACAAGGAATTAACCCAGTTAAAACAAAAAAGAAATTCCACGGTAAATACATGTTATAAGATATGTGCACCTGGGCTGCTGGGAGAGCAGTCAATAAAAATAGTTAATTTTTTTTCCTAGAGGTCTATGCATTGTCACATCAGCACCTTTTCAAATGAAGGCATTGTTAGGGACTACACAAGAGAGAGGAATAGCAGGGAATAGTCAATACAAAAATATTGTCATTTTCAAAGTGTCTAAGGTTACCAAGAGGCTGGGAGAAAACTGACTTACCTGAGATCAGCGAAAACTTTAAGAGGCACAAGGAAGGTATGGATGTATCCTGTTAGATGACACTACTCTGGAGTCCCTGAGGAGCTTTTTTTGAGAGCAATCCCCTCCTGAAATATATACTTTTTCAATAAATCACACTTCACTTAGATGAAGTTTCTCAAGAATTGTCCTCCTGATGAGAAAAGGTTACAAGCTTCACATCATAAATGGAAGAAACTTCAGAATTTCTACAAGTCCAGAATTTTTTTAAAAAAGGTGACTGCCTCTGAGTCTTCATTCTCCTGATTATATACTCTCATTCTTTTCTCCTCAGCCCCAGTGCTGTCATATGCAATCACACGGAAATTAAGGCTAACAGATGAAACAATAAAGGAAATCAAATGCAGAATCTGGTTTCCAGGAGGACAGCTTCTATTCTTATTGAAAACAGGCAGAATTTCAGCTTATTTAACTACAAATAACTCAGAAATGTCCTAAAAAGCTCTACACATTTACATGCACTCCAGTTCTGCCACCTCTGTAACCCAGATAGCAGAATGCGCTGGCAATCACCACTGTTTTCCTTTAGCCTGTCAGCTGGGTTTCTCTCTCATAAAAACCAAGGAATGATGTTCACAGGGGTCTCCTGCTGCTCTTAGGTGTTATAGGACAGACCTGGCCAAAGAGAAGAGCCTTGCATCTGGAGGGACATAGATTAAGTGACCTAACCAGATGTTTCACATTCAGCCTTTGTGACTGGGTTCACGGCAGAGATAACACCTACCTATGTGCAAATGCTCCCCATTCTTCAAGAAATAATCAGTGAACATTCACGGGGTTTCTGTGGAAGGAAGAATGATCTCACACCACAACCATCACATGTAAAAAGACTGGGAGAAATTGTCCTGCTGATCTTTGAGAACCTTGTCACTATAGCCCCGTTTCCCTTTCTTTTAGCTGTTTGTCTTAATTTAATTGATTCCATACAAATTAGCTTATAGGTTACATTTTGTTTTCTGATCCTCTCAATCTTTTTGAAAGGATGCAGGAGATGTAGAGGAAGTATCCATACATTTAATTAATACATCATCTGCACACAGAAAATGTACGAAATAAGAATATCTAAAGCACTCAGCATTCACCTAACTTTGGATTTATTTGATTGACGTCATCAGTAAAAATCTTACTGGTTTCAGTGAGACTGGGGCAATGTTAAGTCCTTTTGAAAGTCCTGTTTTCCCTTTTAAAAAGTGCAAAAATGTAAGTGTTTCCAAAACCTACCGTTAACGTGAGCTGTGTGTATAACTTTACATTTCAAAATAATGAGGCTTAGTCTTCAGCTGCTATAAACCAATGTATCTCTGTTGAATGCATCTGAACTGTGTTGATATATAACTTTGCATGGTCGCTTAACCATGGGAAATTGCTGGACATATTTTTCATAGTATTTGAAGAGGACGATCTAAATACCTAGCTTATAGGTAAGTAGAGAAGGAAGTATACAAATAGGTCCCTTGATTTCACTGAGAACACAGTACTTTAAATAAGTTATTCTGAAAACATGACCATCTTTATCTTTGACAGAGGAGAGATGCTAGTCTTTATCACCTTCTTATACATTACATGGAAGTATTTTTTAAAAAATCACAGCACTGCCTCTGCAAGAAATCAGTGTTAGCAGAGAGAGGAACTTTTCATATTTACATCTGTATCTTGTAAAAAGTAAAATCAAAACCAAACACTCGGCCACTTATAACCACGTGGTCTTACTCATCTACAGGCTTCTGTGGCATTGCAAACTCAGTGTCCCAAAACTCTCTAATAGAAAAACAGTCCTATTATGCATGGTTGCTAACCTGCTTCTGTGTTGTTTCTGGTATCATGGCAATGCAAAGAAGAAAACAACGTTCTGTTCTTTAAATAACAGAAACAATAGAAATGCAGTCATTCAATATTATCCTGCCTTCTTTTACCTGAAGTATTCTTCCCTAATGCTGTTCTTTATTCAGCCATCTCTAACTAAAAAGAAAACCTGTGAGAAAGAGGGTCATATTTTTTTCTGAATCCAAAGTTTTCATAACTTCATGTTAAGTCTAATCTTACTTAACAGCTCTGTTAATGGCCATTAAGATGGCAAAAACTGAATACAATTCACAGGTGATATTATGTTGGAAGGGCTGGCAAATATCAACTAAGACATAATATCCACATTTATTTGAGGCACGTTTCCAAGAAAAATAAGCTTCCACTGCTAGAAAAAATATAGGTAAATAAAAAAAAGTAAAAGGACTGACCTATACCTGACAGAGAAAAATAACATTTGCTGATGCCTGCTAGAATAGATATCCATGTTCCACTGAATGCCTACAAAAGTGGAAAGTGAAAGAATCAGAGAATAGATTCTTGTTTGGTCGGTCCCCAAATGGGGACAGAGGGAGGACCAAACTGCCTGTGTATCATACCGTCCATTCTTTGTTATGTGTAAAAGGGACCTACACTGGAACCAGAAGCTTTTTTGGAAATGTTTAAAGCAATAAAGTTAATGGTATAAAATCTCCTTGAACAGATCAGATTCTTATGGATACATTATTTTGTTACAGGGAATAGAAGAGCATCCCCACAGGTAATTTTTCATGTATTTGCCTCCATAGGCACAAGAAAAACTTGCTATAACATGTGAGGATTTAACTGCCAGAACCACCCTAGATTGTAGCAAAGCATGCCCACTTTTTCTCCAAGTCAGCCTCTAATACACAATTACAACACCTTTCTCTAAAGCAGAGAACCTTTGGCTTTATCAATTTGCTCTATTCCTCTGCCAGGCAAAAAAACCCCTGAGTGTTTCTCCCTAATCCTTTGCAATCAAGCTAAAATGGCATCCTGAATCAACCAGCAATCTGGTTGATTCCTTACCTGAATGTCTACATGCAATTCCCTTCCCCAGCAGCCACCACAAAGCAGCAGCCACTACCCTTAGTGCCTTTCACAGGCAGAAGCACAAACAAGCACTTACACATCTGTGTCCTTTCCAGACATCTCTCATGCCAGCCTTTCATTGTGAATGAAAGTGACTGCGGTGACCACGTGTTGTTTAAATCTATGGCAGCTAGCATGCCACATGTTCTTGCCCTGCCCCTTGTGCCTGCTCTGGCTCTCACTTAGCCAACCCATGGACACTAAAGCCGTGAAAGCCTACCTGCCAAGACTGCGAACGGTTTTCTACCCATTTAGTTCTCTGAACCAAATTGCTGTGGTGTCAGGCAATTGTCAGCGCAGGTGCGAGGGAGGGGGAACCGGAACAGACTGAGAGAAGAAAAGGCAAGGTGTAGAGAGATCCACAACAGCCCCTACCAAAATTTACTTGGATTGCTCTAGACAAGCTCTCTTAGAGGTTGTACCACTTTCCTGTGGCTCACTATTACCATGTACCTTTTTTTCAAGTACGTTAAAGCCCCAAGATAATGTAAATGTTTCCACAATAAAAGGAACTGTATCATCATAAGCTGTTATGACCACTGATAAGTGTCCCTTGTAAAATTTTGATTAAAGAAAAGCATGGAAAATATAAATTCTAATGCTTCTTTCTATACAGGTGTATTAGAAATGAGCAGGAAAACCTTCAGAAGGGGTTAACTTTGTCACTGAAAGTGCACCTACTGCAGTACAAACCTGGATAAATTAGTGAGGACAATACATTCCTCTGAGCTTGGTAAGTTGATAATAGGAGACATCTGAGCTCTCATGTTTCAGGGGATGCTCAGCCCCTAGTTGAATTACTGGTTTTTTTTCCAGAGCAGCCAGGGCCCTGTAAGTTTGACTTTCTGTGACAGCTCAAGCACATATACTTAACGAACGACGGGCATGTGTTTCAGGTAGAAAAACAAAAAAAAGACACACACAGTCTTGAAAACACTGGAACAAAAAGGTTTTTTAAGAAACAGAAAATTAATTGCTGTGTAATTCCAAGTTTAAAAGCAGGTGTTTAATACAGTCCAACAGGTGCAAATCATGGCACAGCCTTAGAGGTTAAGCCCTGTATATGTGACAATACAGCAATTTCAGCTGTGAACAACAGCCAAAATGTTCAGGTTCAGCATAATTAGGGTCTTTGAAGAGTAAAAAAAGTAGCTCAGGTTCTCACCCAGAAGCATGTGAAAACCGAATGTCCTTACTGGAGAGAACTGTCACACTCTTAGGCATCCCAAGATTGTGATCAGACAAGGAAATCTTCACATGGAGAAAGGCAGAAGAGTAATAAACTTGGGCAAACATAGCAACAAAGCGTTCAGAAATTGCTCAGAGCCAGGAAGTTGGACAAAAGTCTTCACTGATGCCATCCCATTAGATGCATGTAGCTAATTATTAGAGTTTCATTTGCAATACTTTTACTTAATACTTTACAGATGCCATTTTTCACTCGTGTGTTTTATATGTCACTGAAAACTGTTTATGCTAATGCATATTAAACTGTTATCCATTTTCAGATGTTAAAATATTAGGTTAAAAAATATACTTGTTTCTGTATATGTGCCCTTTGGACTATTTCTGTCTTCTAGCAAGAGTATCTCAAAGCAGTAAGAAGGAGCATTCAAGTTAATAGTTTTCTTTATGGATCTTCCTCTCTTAGCAGTGCAGCAGATGAAGTAACAAGGAATCTGCCCAGCAGGTGAATTTCTATTAAGGGCTTTCTGTGTCTTGGCAGTGGCTCATAGCATTGATATTCTTTCACAAAACACTTTGTATCAAGGAATCAGCGTTTTTCTAGTGACAGGCAATTTAATTAAGAAAATTCGTGACATGGTCCAAGTACAATGCCTAAACAACCATGATGCTGTTTGGATGGTTTAAGTGTGCCAGAATGTAAGTTTATTGCCATCTGTAAAAAAATCTGCAGCACACACAAAGGATGGTGGCTCACTGGAGAAAACAAGAGGTAATTGTCTTTGCAGCCTCATGATTTAGTTTTCCCCCTGCAACCTCTCATGGGGCCGAACATTTTCTGCATGCTTCAGAATCACTCTTCTGAAATGGGAGCCTCACACTTTCCGAGCTAAACAGCTACAGCCCTGGCTGACACCAATGCCTGCTTTAGCCAGTCATTAGACAGCACACTATCAGAACTGCCCTGTAAAAGCATGGTCACATCAAACCACGGTTTCACACCAGTGGACACGTCCAATATGCTGACATGAAGAATGCATTTGTTTCACATCCACCCCAACCTGCTCTTATATTCTGTGGTGCTTAGCAAATAAAGTCTCATGCAACCCAAAGTACACTCTAGGCTGATGCTCAGCACGTTGCCCTTTGTGGTGAAAAGACTTCTCAGTCTGTCAAATAAATTCTTCTTAGGACACCATCCTAAGTTTCCATTAAGCTATAGGAAATAAAATATTTTATAATATATTTCCAAACATATAGTCACTTGTCCTCTGAGTGCCCCAGGAATGTTTACAAACTGGATTCGATGAGAATGCTGTGCAGACTGGATAGTAAAGCAGCTTCGGTTAAAAGGACAGTTTAAGGGTTCAGGGCAATAATGGTCCAGTTTATAGAAGTAAGGAGGCAGAGGCCATAGAAAGGTAAGGGCTGAAAATGAAGTGTAATAAAAACTACGATTTCACTCAGTTGTTCTACAGAAATGAACAACCTCATCCCCTCCTACCTTCCCCCATTCCCTACAAGGTCCTTGTTATAGCTGCAGTTTATAATGTGGATCGCATGAAGGTAGAAAGTTTTCCTGGGAAATGGGCAAGTATTCAAAGTACTCAGGTAAATTGGGACCATAAACTGTCCCAAATACTTCAGGGGGAAAAAAAAGTGTTGGAAGGGGAGGAGCTTCAGTTCATAAGGGGAAGAAAGATGGATTTTTTTATTAAGGTAATAACAGAAATCTGAGAGTTTCTGTTCCCCCTCTGTCACAGGACTTTTTGTGACGCTGACCTATGGCCTGAATCTGTTTCTCTTGAAGTCAATAGGAGTTTTGTCATTGTCTTTCCAGGAATCAGCATGATTTAAGAAATTTCACCAGTGCTTGTTGGCCTCGTATCCATCATGCAACAGCACAATGCAGAGACCCCTGACGCTGTGCTTGTGGCATTCAGCCGGCACAGCCTAGCCCCTTCCCATGCAGAGATCCTAGCTGGGGATGAAAACAGTTGTTATCCAGTACAGTGCTGTGTTCCTGCTAGTAATCTCTCCCTCTCAGCCTATCTACGCAAGAGGCATTTTGACATTACAAAAAAGAGCCTAAATGAAAGACATTTGACAGCTGGACCAGGCAACTAGTCATTCCACAGGACTCACCTAGCTCAGTAAGCTACAGTGCAAACTCCCACTGATCTAAGACATCATTGCAGGAATTCCTTCCAGTTTTCTTTCCTTCTGTAGGAATCGCTAACCACTTGTTACTGTGGGTGCAGGGACACTGAAATCACCAATATTTTACCTAACCTACTGAATCTAGATCACTACATACTTAAGCTGATTCAGCTTAGAGCTGAACAGCTTTCCCATCTCACCACTGCCTCCCTTTGCTTTATTTTAGAAGGGGTATCTTCCAAACAAAAAAATTCTCTTTGTTGAATGAAAACATTTTGGGTTTAGGTCTAGCACAGCCTAGCACACAGGTTTGAGTCCTGCCTCCACCATTTTCACAATTCACCTTCCTGTTGGAGTTCACCAAGTAGGAGGGGAGAAGCAGGGTGCCCGTAGGATAGGTGGCATGCGAATTAACATAATAAATAGAGATGCCTCTGTAAGATCTCCATTCTCATGTAATGAGTCTCCCAGCTGATTTAATATATAATCCTTCTTAATTTCAATCAATCATCTTCTTTTTATTTTAAGAAAACCATGCAGCAGAAAAACATTCTAATCTTAGTAGCCAAGTGCTAAGCCGAGTGCTAAGCACTTTTCTAATAGAGCAGTTTTTATCTGAGACTGTTTTAACACAAGGAGAAGAATAAAACTAGGGGGCCTGCAGTATTATTCAGGTTGCTGTCCCTGGCCTTCTGAATTACCTAGGACAAGTTCTTTCACTAGCTTGTGTCTTGGTTTCCCCATTGGTAAAATGGGTGCCATGATGTTGCTCTGCTCTCTTGAGTGCTTCAAATTTTGTGGAATTTTGTTCACAGGCACAGTTGGGAAATGACACTGGAACTTTGCAGAAAATTTGTGCCAGAAGACATACTATGCAGCATAGGCACCTCTGGTTTTGAGTGAGATGTGCAACAAGTCTGAAGAATATATTGCACATTACATCAAATGAGTTGAAGATTAATTAGACAATATCAGTATTTATCTACCTGATTTATTCTGTTCAAATGACACTCCTGGCTTCAACAGCATTTACACTGTTGAATGGTAATGGAGCCCTGGGTCATGGAAGCTTTACGGGAAACTAAAACTTTTAATAAAAATATGTCATGTTTATGAGTGTTTTCCAGGACTTCATACTTGCTTCTGCTCCAGCAATAATGCTATTTTCTGTTCTGCAGGCCAAATGCTAGGAAGCCTTTTCCCCAGCTTGTTTTTAATAATACTTTTTCTGTGAGAGTCATGTTGGGTTCGGGACCCTCTTGGCTTGTAGGAAGGGACTGGCCTCTCAGCAATCCTTCATTCACCCCTCTGCAAGAGTGACATGTGTGAGAGCATGGCTCACTCCCCTCCTGCCTGGGAACCAGAGCTCTGGCCCCAGCCGTCTCTCCGACTTGGCAGGGAGCTATCGATGCTCCTCCTGCCCCTTTCCCTCCCCCTCAGGATGGCCAGAGACACTGTCTTCTTGCATTTCGGCTGGGAGGGAGGGAAGGGTGGAGCTTCAGCAGCAGATAAAGACCCAGGGGACTTAAAAACGTGGGAAGTGCTGGTTCCCAAGGTCCCTCTGACTAACAAGGCTTCCTGGTCCTTCCATGGGAAGGCAAAATGTCACGTTCGACCAAGGCCATGACAGTTACATGAGAGAGGGCAGAGCCTTCTCTTTGCCTGCGCTCTCATGGTGGAAACCCTCCTCTTTCTTCATCCCCTCTGCAAACCCGCTCACGGACACCACCAGCGCAGTGAGACTTGGATCCTGGGAATTACTCGGTTGCTCCCGATGAAAGACGCGCCCTTGAAGACTGCCAGAAAACATGACAAGAAATGTCTTTTTGAGTTAGGAGTCCTTCCTGACCTCCCCCGTACAGCAGCAAGTGCCACAGTCAGGGAGTCATTTGTAGCTGTCACACAGCGTTCTGGCATTATTGCAACATTAAACTTGAATTATGGAGTTATGAAAGGATAGTGGGGTTTAGAAAACAGGAGGATAATCTTACACTGCCATACATTTACAGGCTTCCTGAGATGACAGGTAAACAGTAACATGTAACTTTAGGGGCACTGCATCATCCTAACAAAATGTTTAGGTAGGGCAACGTGTATTTATTTCATTTTTAAACTAGAAACCAGAGTTTTCTCATCATCCTGCACAACGTTTTTGTTTGTTTGTTTCAGAACTGCAGTCCTGAAGTGTTTTCTGCCAAGTAGCAAAGCCACCAGGAAATCTTTTCTGAAAAATTTTCAAAAGTTTTGTAGAAGAACACAGCACTCCCCAATCTTAGAGGGGGCATCTATAAAAGCAACAAGAGCCTCTGCAAAATGAGAACTTGAAGTAAATCTATACTCCTTAAAGAAAAAAAGAAATCCTTTTTCTTTCCCAGAAAAAAACTGTCTTTTTTTTCCTACTTATCATGGGTTTTTTTAAGGAATCTGGAAATCATATTTTCAACAAAAAATATTTTTAACTGATAGATTTGGGACATCTTGTATTTCATTAATATATTTTACTTTCATCAGAAGCAAACATTTTTCATTAAAAACCACATAGCATTCAATTAAAAAATAATTTCAAGGAAAAATTTGGATCTGACTGTTTCTAGCCTTAAATTCTTCTCTGGAATTTTGATTGCCATTTGAAAAGAGTTTCCATACTTTTACTTACGTACAGCCACAAGCATTTCTAATAGAAGAATTCAGTAAAAAGTAATTCTGCAGATAGAAAATCTATCACAACTTACATTAAAGGATTATGGCCCAAATTTGCAATTTATCCTTCAGATTTTTTTCAAGAGAAACTCACAGCTAAATAATCTATGGTTCAGAGAATGGAAGTCATCTGCTTAGGCAACAGATCAGTGATAACAGGGAATTGATCTGGCTAAACGACGGATTATAGATAATTTTAATGACAATATATAAAAATAATCCACAACAAAATAAAATACTGAAGTTTTAATGAGGGGTACTTAACACACAAATCAAAGCTAATCAAATTAATTTTTACAAATTAGTTATCTGAAAAGTTTAGAAGTAAATTATCTGTAGCTATGCTGTGATATTTTTTGTACTGTTTAATGAATATATGACTACATTTTAGCCTGGGGTTTATTCATAAACTGGTGAATGGGTACTCATTTATGACTGCCCCTGTGAATCATGCAGGACAATTTCTGTTCCAGAACTGGGTGACCTGCACTCTGTAAAAAAAGAAGAATCCCATTTTCCTGCTCTGAAATGATTTGCAGAAACTCAGTCTATGTTCAGTGAACATTATACCAATAAAATAGAAAGAGCTTTTAAAAGATTATCCTGAGAGAACATTTTTGTACAAACATTTCTGTAACAAGTTACGTGGTTTTCCTGATACTCCTGCTTTCAAATATACTCATGAATAAAATCTCACTCCCCGAAGTTGTGCAGACACACAAATAAGATGCCTAAGGGCAGTAAGCTTTATTGACAGGAATATTTACAAACATTATTTGGCCACAGTTACCCCCAGCTGAGCCATACACACATTGAAGCTGCCGTGCACACAACAAGGAAGTGCATCAAAACCTTTTTAGAGGCAATTGCAGCATAAAGGAGAAGCAGGGAGGAAGGTGCATATTATATTATACATACAGATTCAAAAAAAAAAAAACCAACCCACTTCAAGATGACTTTCACATTCTCTGGGAAGAAATTTCTCTCTACAGACTGCAAGTTCAGCATTTTGATGTTCCAAGGCGGTGGAAACTTAGGCCTGCAGGGAAATTCCTGGCACAAGCTTCCAGTGGCAGGGAATTGTTTTTCTGACAAGAAGCAAGAAGTGATGAAGGATGTTCTTAGGCCATGAATTAGTTTCAGTTTCCTCACTGCTATCAGATACTTACATTAAAATAAAATACTCCCAAGGTTTAAGAAAAAGGAAGACTCAAAGATTTCCTGTAATAAAAGTAGATATAGGAATTACATCTGCATTTAACACTTGCCTATCATATGGTTTCATACGTCTAAACTAGCATGTGCTTGTGGAAGCTCGTAGCCTCACACCAACATAGTACTAACCTGTAAAAGATACAGCTCTCCCCACAGCTAAATAGAGAAGTACTGTTCTGTGTCTCAAAGCCTTCTTTGCAGAAGTTGCAGCTCCATTTCCAAATACCTTCATGAGAATCCTTTCCTCCAAACTATTCAAACTTCATCTGAACCTATGGGAAGAGGTGGTAAGAGATGAACTAGGTTTCCCGTATGTGGACAACTCCAATGTATATCTTCTTTACATCAGTAACAAAACAACATGATCTCCCAGCATTCCCCATGCCTGCACAAAAGCAGCAGCTGTTTGGGCCCTGGAGAAGAAGCAAGAGGACGGAAGTCCTCAAATAATTTTCTTCCTTTATGACCCTAGGATCACCGGATCATGACAGGGTCATGGGAAAACTCAGGCTGGAAGGGACCTCAGGAGGTCTCTAGCCCAGCTCAAAGCTGGGTACACCAATCTCCGTAGACCATAAACCAGCTCACAGCTGGGCCTATTTTTGGACCCTTCCATACTACTGCCCCTGAGAAATTGCATGGTAGATTGTACCCCATCCTGTCAGACTCAGATCTGACCATGGTGATCCACAACTTTGTGGCCACCAGAACAGGTCAATCCCAATCAGATACATCTGAGGATTTTAGTGAGTACCAAAGGCAATACTCTACCGTCTTTGAAACCCACCACAGGTATATCACCCTGCTCATTCTCTTTGTTTAATGTGGAAGACTGTTAATAGCTGAGAGCCTTCCTTCTCCTTCATGTCTATGATTTTGTATAAAGGCAGTTTTGTACTGCAGTGCTGAAACTATTTGCAAATGAAGGGAGATAACACAGTTAGGTGTCAATAGTTCTGCACCTATATTATAAGAATTATTTTATTCTCAGACAAAACCAAGACACTACCCCTCAGTAAATTCTTTATGTAAATAATCATATCCAGTCATGTATACTTAAGCATATGATAGGACAGAGAAAGCAAAAGCAAACCCCAAAACCGTACACTGATCATTCTGTGTCACCTGCAGACAGTAGAACAAATAAGAAAGTGGAAAATGTCATTAATACAACTTACAAAATTACAGAGGAGTTCATATAAACAAAGAACATGGGAACATACATAACACCACACCACCATTTCCACATTTTATTTCAAGGATAAAATCATACCTGATGATTCACACTTAGCCTGTTGCAGCTCTTTTCCTGCATCCTCAACCTCTTCTGAATTATGGGCTGTGTTTCTCACCAGAAAATTGTATTTATCTTTCTCCCTTTGAAATCCTGTCACTGTTTTTAAACTGAGGAGTAGTGGAAAATATCAGCACCCTCACTTATAAAAGGTTGCTGGTCTGCCATCTCAGGCAAGAGTACCAAATTAAGCATTCACGGATTTCAAACAACATGAGCAGATATGATCTTCTTTTCTAATTAGGTATAGTTTCTGCTGCTTCCTCCACTTCCTGAAAGAAACGGTGATATTTTTCTCCAGTGAACCAAATATTGTCTGGCTGTCTCTGCCATTTTCATCCTTTTTGGAGAGACTTTCCCACCTGCTAAAAGCTTCACAGAAAATTGAAGTGGGAGTTTACAGATAGCATCTGCAGTATGCAAGCCCCCAAAATACAGGGTGGAAGTAGGGAGCAGGAAGAAAGAAACAGAGGGATAAAAGGGGTTTTTTCTAACTGTTTTCTGTAAATAAATGGCAATGCTTTCAGGGCAGTCCAACAGCTTACAAAACATCCCATAGACCTCACCTACAAATGGTCTCTCTCTTATGTTTCTTATGTATGAGACAAATGGTCTGTCAGGTTATGCATACTCTCAAGTTTTGGACTGAGCACATCAGGGTCATATAAGAGAAAAATAGCACTAAGTACCCCAACTCACGACACTAGCTTATGATTTTGGACAAGGGGAATGATGTTTTTTCCTCCATTGCAAACTTTACTGTACGATCTTCAGTAAGTTACCTCACCTTCCTGTGCTTCCATTTCTCATCTGTCAAGTCGGGACAATAGCATTTTCCAGGTATACTGTGAGGAAAAAATACATTAAAGACTGGGAGATTGCCCAGGTAGTACAGTGGTAGGAACATAAAGGAGCCAAAATAGAGTTTTGCTATTGAAGGTTGTCATTAAAATACTGAGTAGTGCTCCTTATTAAAGCTGGCTGGAACACTTCCCATCAAATACACACCGATTTCATCATTCTGCTTTCATCAGAGCCAAAAGCTTTTAAAAAAATTCTCAGTTTTGACAATGTTTTTGAAGGAAAGGTTCTTTGATCCAGGCTGGACACTTCAGTTATTTCCAGAGACAGGGGTCAGTCTTTTCAAAGCATTTATCTTTGACCCTATGAAGAAGAAAAGGTTGAAACCTAAAAGGCTACTATGCTACACAATCATCATTGTCCAGCCAGTCCTGCCACTCCTGACTCAGAACACACTGGGGAGAAGAACTCTTGTGCTAAGCAAAGAAAGTGCCTCTTCCAGAAAGGCCATGGAAATGAAACTGTTGGGCAGGGTTTTCAGCAACTGCCAGTTAATCCATTCAGAGTCAGCCAAAGGGCTTGGTCTGACCTACCAACTTCAGCATAAGTATGAGCTGCAGCCTGATTATTTAAACGTGCATTTGCAGGCCCATATAGTTGCCTTTCATCTACATTTTTCTTTTTTATTTTTCCCCAATCCCACATCAAGGATATACAATTCCACTCACACAACATAGGGCCAGTTTAACCCGGGGGGGGGGGTACTGCAACGTTTTTCTTCAGTTCTTGTATGCATGCTTTGAAACAGTGTCAATCATGCCCAGCAGTCCAACTAATGCCATTGCCTCTGCATTTTTTATTTTGGGTTTTTTTTAGGAACTAGCAGGAATTTAAGTGTAACATCATTTAAAAAACAATATACTGGTATCAGCTGCATTAGGGAGCATACTCATGGATGTGATGGTCTCATTGTCTAGCTTAATGCATAATAAACAGGGATCATTGTAAAATTTAAAAAAAAAAATCAAAATAAGTATCTCATGACCTTCCTACACCACGTACTTCAAATGCCTTCAGATTTCTGTCTAGCTGCCTTCTGCTTGGACTGAGAGGGACCGAAACCCCTCTCCGAGAGACACGGAGGAACCGAGCGCAGGGCTCAGGCTCCACCTAGTGGGAAAATACACCCCTTCCCTCGGAAAACCCGCTCCCGAGGGGGCAGGCTCTGCTCCCACCCGCGGCTGGGAGCTCGCAGCCACCCCGGGTAAGGACAGCTGGAAGCGCAGACCCCTTTTGAGAAGCTGTGCTCCCCACGGCGGGCAGGACGGCACAGCCCCTAGGCTCAGCCGCTGGCGCTTCTCCTGAATCCCGCCGGGTACCAGCGTACCTGTCGCATCGCTCCCTTACAACCTCGGGCCGGTGGGGTTGAAGGAAAAGGACACAATTTGGTGCAAATTCTTTGCTGGGATCTGCACACCCCCGGGAAGACCGAGATGACTCTGCTTCCAGAGCATTTCAGGGCAGAGTGATGCCTCGCAAGCAAATGTGGGCTTTCCCTCCGATGTTTCATCTCTGCCTCCTATCTCCCTGAGGCAGCAACTCAAAGAAAATGACCCTCAAAGGGTATGATTTTCTGCTTCACACAAAGCTTGTTATCCTGGGGCTGCTTTTTCTGTTTCCTCTCTTCCATTCTCTTTCTCCCCTCTCCTCTCCAGAACAAAAAAGATCATACATCTCATCAGGATCTGTCTTCACGGGAGATTCATTTTTTTTCACCTTTTGACAACTTTCTTTTCATAAGGAGAAAAAGTATATTTCTTTTTTTCAATATAATTGTATTCTGCTTAGAGTACTTTGATGTAGTAACGACTACCATGAAGTAGATATGCTGCTTGCTGTTTTATGAAAAAGACATTTAATGTGAAGTACCCATCATTTAGTCTTGTCACTTTTTCCCTCTGTTACAAGCTTCCTATTTTTGGTGAGAGGGGGGTTAATTTTGGACATTTGTTTTGTGGGAAAAGTTAAAGATGAATTATCTCTAGGGGAAAAAAATCCATGTCTAACATTTTAAAAATAGCCCTTCCTGAATTCATTTTTCTTTTTTAAGGCATTTTAAAGTCCTTCATTTTCGCCTCTGTAGAAAGTAATTTTTTGTAATTATGATCTAAGGACAGAAGAGAGTAAAAGATTCCAGGAGATCTAACATCTTTTATTAGACTGAAATAGATAGAAAAAAGACCCAAGCTTTCGGGCACACACACCTAACACCTGAAGGATGTCCTGCAGGCCCCAAAGCAAGTCTTTTTTTGCTGTGAAACGAATATGGATAATCTTTAACTCCCATTGTGTCTCTGCAAACAACTGCCATCATTGCAAGGAGTGCCATCATACATTTTGTGTATTTCCAGCTAACGGTAACCAGAAATAAGAAATCCAAATCTGAACATTGCAGATCTATTTTCCATAGACTGGTAAGTTAGACTCCATTTTACAAATATAAGTTATTCAGTGAAATTAAATAAAACAGGCTTCATACCCACATCCTGCCAAAATTAAAGGACATGCCTGATGTTGCAGGGGTTTGACAGTTCAGCCAAGTCTGTCAATAACATCTCTGCTGTCTCCCTGCACTGGCTGCACTGCTTATCTATGCAAGCGCATTTGAGCCCTACTCTGGCTCTCTTGCAACCAGGAATAAATGCTCTCAGCTTCCAGCTGAATCAAGGTTTATGTACAAATGCAACAAAAGGGATCTGAAAAGACAGGCAGCTCTGGGAGATGTTTGGGCCTGGACACAAGGCTGTGCTATAGCTTCTGGTTGCAGGTTTGGGCACAAATACCTCTGGCTGCATGCACCCAGCGTTGGAGAGATGGTCTGACCCTGCAGGAGAAGAGGGACACAGGATCAGGCACCTCTGTCGCTGGCACGCAGGGATGGATGAGCCACCAGCAAAGACACTGTATGTGACACTACTTACTGGTAACAGAGTCTCACAGAAGCACGCCAAGAGGTTTGAGACCTTCTCATCTTGTCTTTGCAACAAGATTTGCTGCCTTGGATTGTGCTTTCTGTGTTGTTTTGTTGGTGGCATTCCCGTATGTTCACACTACTGTGTTTGCTGCTGCTTGACTATTTGCATGCTGTGCCTGTTTTTGCTAAGTAATTGGGAGCTACTTCCTTCTGTGAAAAGTCTTTGCTGCTGTCTTAGGTAGCCTGTACTTTCACCTCCTCCATGCTTAAATAAAAAGTGTTGGGCTGCCAGTCTAAGGATTTTTGAGGCCTTTAAAACTTCAGTTTCTCTCCACTATACTATTGTGTCCCATCACAGTTAGTTCCTGCCAAAGAGGAGCACAGTCAGGGTCTATTGTAGGCAATGAGAAAATACCATTCCCAACATAAGTTGCATCTCTGCAGGGTGAAGGGGTCTAGAAAGATGAGTTCTGCAGGGGAGGGAAAGCAACCAGCACTAAGCCAACACTGTGTCCATCAAAGGGAAGCTTTGCTCAGGGAGCCAGTAGGTCTTCTGGGGCATAGCTTGCCCAGGGCTTGGAGAATCAACCTTTTCTTCTGTGCTAGCTCCCAGATTTTGCAGAAGGCAGTGAGAAAGAGGGGACAACCTCAAGAGATGGGGTTTCTGTATCATGAAGGGAGAAAATGAGCTTGTTCCATGGGAAAGAAGCATGCTTGCTGCAGTCAGGGAAGGCAAAAGGGTTTACGGCCATGAGGCAGAGGCATTAGCATAGGCAGGGTGTGTTCATTTGGCCTCCCGAACTGTTTTTCAGTCCTAGAAGCCAGAACCTTCAAGTTTTGACAAATAGAGCAAAGATGACTTGGAGATACAAGTCCTGTCATTCCAATGTAGTTACAGAAAAGCTTTTTTTGAGCTTCACAAAAGCTGGGGAGGGCAGAGCAGGCCACAATGCTGTGCATGCCCTGCTTGTTTCTGAGGATTTGCCATCTGTAGTCAAATGTGCCCTCAATCACTGCACATGGGGCTTTAGTACCTGATGAAAAGTGTCTCAATGACCCCAGCAGGAGTGCATTCCCCAGACATCAGCCAGGAGTCTCATAAGGCCACTGTCATTCTTGGTCCCCAACTCCAGTCATACCCTGATGTGATTAGTGATGGTGCTCACCAGCATTTTCAATCCCTGCCATCCTGCACAGTCAGATCTTCTCATCGTTCATATAGTCCTAAAGCTTTTGAAATGGGTGTTACATGGGGACATGGATCTTATTCAGATTTCTTATTTGTCTAGAGAAGTCATCTCATTAAAACCCTCTGAGAACATCAGGGAAATTAGTGACGCCTCAGAAAGCCTTCTACCCTGCTGTCACAGTTACCTTAAGAAGGAGATTGTCCCACCTTGAGGGTGGGGCTGGAGACCCTGAGATAGCAGTACTGTTACTGCACAGGGGGCAACAGCCACTGGTGCAGAGCTCGATGTCCCTTCTAATCCTGAAGCTGCACCCCAGGTTGATTACAGCAGGCTGAAGGCCGTTATTGTCTCACCATGGGATTTCTGTATCTCTCCTCTAAAACCCCTGGCCAATGAAGAGTGAAGTGGACTGAACCACATCTGTGGCCCAGTCTGGAACAGTAAAATGAGAGGTGAGAAGAAAGCAGGAAGAAAAAGATAAAAGTAAATATAATAAGGTCCTTTTTCAGATATTGTATTTATTTAGGTTTTGAAAACATTACAGAATTTCTGTGCTCATTTTATTTATTTTTTAAAGGCCATTTCTCATTAAAAGAATAGGTGGAAAAAATGTCAACAGCTATTTCAAATATATAAAGTTCAACACCTGCATAAATGTCTGGAAGACCTAAGGAACAGTCTGTGGGTGGCTTTATTCTGTGTGTTGGTTTGAATCTCCTAATAAAATATCTTTGCAATAAATATAAAGGTAGATGCAGAACATTATTACTGAACCTGTGCATACAGATGTTAAAGCTGAGGTATATTAATAGGCTATACCACCTGATGAATGGCTTGTGCATGTACAGGCAGGAATCAGGTGAGTTAATGAAAAACTGCTATAATTAGGTGACCTTTTTCCTGGTGCATTACATACTGAAATTTTGTTTGAATAGGTGAAGTCAAAAATAGGTATTTCCATCAATTCCTCAAATATACATTCTCTTAATATATGGCACTCCACGTTGAAAGAAGCAGAGCTATTTCATAAAGACACAGTTCACCAAATGCTGTCAGTGGGTATTTCTGACTTTTAAGGCCACTGCCACCTACAAAAAGTGTTCTAAATTAAATTAAAATATTAGGGTGTTGCCATATTTTTATCCAATAGCCAGTGGTCTTCATGTAGATAAAAACCAAGTCAGCTGCACGTGGAAAGTGCAAGAGGACTGCTCTCGTCCAGGCTCCCTGCCTCTGGTCCCCTAAGGCTGCTGTCCTCCTTCTCCTCACGTTGGCTCTGCTTCCGGTTTTCTCATATCCCACACAAGATTACCTGAAGACTTGTTCCCAAGGCACCAATCTTTTAAAGGGTATGGGTCATGAACTGTCCCTGTGAAACTATAGGTAGTTTCCCCTGATTTTCCAGTACCACATGCTGCACGCTTTCCTATGTAACATTCGGCAACATAATAGATGTTTCCATTACATCATGCATGGAAAGACTTTAATATTGATCTAAGATTTTATACAAGGAAATAGTGTAATACTGCCTTATAAAAATGACTTTCAAATGCTAAATGTCAGCATTTTTAAGGATTGTGAGAACAGCTGTACCTGGTCAGAGACAGGGTTAATTTAGCATTTTGTCTCCAAGAGTACCCAATTCCCTAAGTGCTTCGTAAAAAGTGTAAGATGAGGGCAAGCACATAGAGATGCTTGCTTAGGTTTCTCTCCCAGCCTCCAGTAATCTGCAACTCAGGAGCTTTTGGCATCGAGCTTCATGAAAAATACCAGGAAAGCAATAACATGTCAAAGTAAGGTGTGCACGAGCCTGGTTGCAGAGTCACATATATAAATTGAAAACACATAAAAGTCTCTTGAAGTCTGATCCTAAGACCCTTTAAGTAGAATTTTCTTTCAAACCTTTTTAATTGTTAGCCTTACTAGCAGCTAAACATCTTACTAGCCAGCCCAAAAGAAAATCCCCCTCTTCATCTTCATCTTCCTCGTCAATCCTCACCACCAATAAAATTAAACATTGAGTGGCCCAGGATAAGTGGTTAAACAGCGAGGAGAAACAATATAAAATGAAGCTTTGATGGTAATATTCTGGGAATTTAGACTTAAAGCACCTGTGTGTCAGAAAGGGCCAGTATATCCTTCAGATCTTGAGCCAAAATTGTCAACAATTACTGCTTAAGGTTAGGCATCTAAGGCTAGGCGCACAGAATAGTTGGTGCATTATAGCAGCCATTGGTCCTTTGCCATCAGAAGCCTCAGCCGTGAGGCTGGGCAATTCTATACAATTCAGGGCAGGGGAGACAACCAGTCGGGAGTCAGATTTATAGGACAAAGAAGGAATTTAGACCTTTCTGCTCAAAACTGTCACTCTTAAAACCCTCACTCAGCTGCCACCTAAACCTGGATATACCTAAAATCTGTTACTGCCTCCATTTTTTACCTTAATGTACTCCAGGTCCCTGGAGTAGTTCTGGGTTTTTGTCTTGTGTATTGCCAAGTGTGCCTGGTTTTGATACTGGTGGTTATCTGGGGACTTATGACTAAGTCCTTATAAAATGCAGAATAAAGGCATCCTCCTGTGAGAGCTCTTATAAACAGCGAGATGGGAGGTGGTTTCACAGCACCTCTGGAGACCGTAGCTTCCTACAGATCAGGCTTGATGGGGAAAATGCTCATTTGGACAAGACCTCTGCCCCAGCCACTGCCCCAAGCATGTTTCTCGGATGACAGTGTGCAGGCAAGAGCCTTTTTCTAAAAATATCAGAAATGCTTCTGTCAGAAAGCGGCTATGCCTCTTTACTTGGGCCTGTCCCCCATGGACCCTCTCTCAGAATTAGGCACCAAACAAAGCATTTCATACAAATCTCGGTGAGAGGTGGTCATTTCTTTTCACCCAAGAGCCCGGCAGGATGCACTTGAGGAGAGGTGGCAGATTTCAGTTCTTTGTCCCTTCTCAGACTGAGGGGATTTGAATTTATGTATAACATTCCCACCGCAGTGACCCAGGTACCAGGCAAAAAGATATTTTGGAAAAAATTTCCCTCCTTTGAAGTGTTCAGCTTTCTATAAAGCACTTCAATGTCTATTGAAGCCCGGTTTGCTACCACCTCTGGCACTAGTTATTTCATGATTTCAAGGATGTCCTTTGGTAGCAGTGGTGGTCTATGTAGGCTAAAGTCTGTTTATGACTGCTGACCATTCACAGGTAAAGAAGTCAGTCCTCCCTGTGTGGGTCTTTTCCATTCATTTCGTATACTTTTGTTCCTCTGCCTAGCTCCGAAATAGCAAAAGCGTGCTGGGAAAAGTGTGATTGAGGTATGCCTAAGTATTTGGATTGTTTCTTCCATTCTGCAAGCACAGCTTCAACAAAGAAAGTATTTCCACCACAAGATTTGCATTGAACAATGCCAACAGCAGCCAAGAAGAGATAACTCTGAGTACAAGCCTAGCTTATTCTTTTACTAATTTGTTTCTTGATATAGGCAAATCCTTGAAAGGGATTTTTTTTTGTTGTTCCATGGCTTATGATTTATAAGAGATTGAGAAATGCATCTGCTTCACAGTTTGCAAGGTCTTTTGAAATCCATAGATAGGTATTGCTATGGGAGCATGACATATTATTAATATGCCACAGTTCAGGGTGAAGTGTATTAACATACTTTCAAAGTAAAAAGTGGAGCTGGAGGAAAATTAGACAATAAGCTTGAGCTGAGATGCCAATATTAGTATTAAGTACTATTATAAATAACACTATTTGCATATAAATATAAACAAAAGTACTAGCTGTATTGTTGGGGGAAAATAACTGAAGATTGGCGGGGAGGATTGTAAATACGCTCGAGTGACTTGCAGCTGGGGTGTCGAAAAACACATGTATCATACTAATTGTTGTTTGGCTTTCTGTGTTGGTCAAGCAGAACATGTGTTTAGATAACATAGGCCTGTGATAGACTTATAGGCACCCTACTGAACATGCTTGAGATTCCTGCCCTGCTGTGGGAAAGATCAAAGCACGGTGGTAAATTATGCCTCTGCAAATCCCTGAAATACAGGCGAAAACAGCAAGTTCAGTGGTCCTCTAGCATGGACCGAGCTCTGTGGTGCCTGCATTCCTGCTTGTGTGCCTCTGCCCAGGTGCTGCTTCGGGGATCCCCTGGTTGGTGAGGTAAAGAAAATAAATTTACTTTTTGCATTTCATCCATGGTTTTGTGGTTGTTCCTGCATGCTGCCTGTGCCGGCTGACACAATTGTCATGAACCACAGGTATTTGTTTCCAGTAGGAAAAACATAAATAGCTCTTGAGTTTGTGAAATAATTATGTTACCTTTGAAAACACATTTTCCCCAAGGAGTGAATTTTACAAATGTTAACCCCAAAGCCAATCTATGTTGGTATTATTATTCTAATGGGCCTTTTTGTTCTGTTTTGTTTTGTTTCTCTTTTTTTTTTTTAATAATTCCCTACCTGGGCACTCTTCTTCCCATTTGTGCTTTGTCATCACAGCCTTTTGTTTTCCCTACATTTCTCTTTGTGAGAGTCCCTTGTCTCCTTGCATTTTCTTTGGTTTCATCTTCTTGTTCTTCCATGCATCACTTTTAGACATGGAAGACTTGGCTCTTTGATATCTCCTCAGACAGTAGAGGAAACTTAAAAACATTGTTTCTAAGCTACCACCAACATTGTATTGCCACATCACAGAAAACAGGGATGATTTGGAGGTGAAGATGCCAGAGGTATGCTTTGGACCTACTGATTCAGGCATGACCCAAGGAGTGGGACAGCTGAGGTCCATCTGCCCCCCACTCACTCCCCACTGGTGATGCTTTCTCCCTCATTTCTTTTCAGGACTATTTTCAAGTTCCCAGAACAGCAGGTAGGCTGTTATTTAGGGAGAGCATTGGGCAAGTTGGGGGGTTGAACTAGATGACCTTTAAAGATCCCTTCCAACCCAAACCATTCCATGGTTCTATGATTCTAAGTGAGGCATTTTCAGCAAAACTCAGCTAGCCCATGGACTGGTTGAGCTCCATGTGCCACAATGTGTCATGGCCAGCACGAATTGCTGAGATTATAAATGAAGAGTTAATATTTGCTACCTTTAGACATTTAACTCCAGATTGCAGCAAGGTACCTTTGTCCATTTAACATTTAACACACAGCTAACGGTGGTATTTTATACATATTTTATCTTACATAAAGTTATATATTTTTACTGTATCTCTTTCAACATATTTTAGTTTTTAAAAACAGCTTGAGGTGGTGATGCCAAGACTGGTACTAACTTCCCCAGAAATTGTCACGGAGAGTCTGGCAATTTTCAGGCACCTAAAGTCTACCAGGTCAAGCACAGAGGCAGCATGTACATTCTGGCATCCTAGTTTTCACTAAAGGACACAGCAGAAAACCTCCCCTGACTTCCATGTGCACACACAGGCACAGAGATGCACACACTCACAAGTTTTATCAGCATTATCCTAAGTGGCCTCATAACTTACCCATATTGCAATGCCACACACCACAGTACTTCCTAAGTCCTTTTATGGGTCCACTCTTTATGTTTAGAACACTTACATGGAAAGCAAAGACTCCAGATCAAGTCTTTCTTCCACTTAAATTCATCTCTTCCTAATTTAAGACTCCTTAAATTGACTTTGTTTTCTTCTGGTTACTAATTAAGGGGAAAATACTATAATTACTTGGTCATGAGACCTGGTATTAACTAGTCACATTTGTTATGAAAATACAAGGGATGGATTTACCACATTAGACAAGAGACTCGCAGAAAGGTGGAGTTGATATTCATGTGGTAAATTGCAGATCCATGTGATAAATTACATTTATCATGCACCTTTGACTGCCTCACCTGCGTTCTGCCTACTAATCTATCTCTGTCAGGATTCATTCTAGCATGCTTAACCTCTGAGCAGCTCTCAAGCGTCTGTTATTTTTTAACATTCTTCCACAAAAGAAAATGGAAAAAAAAAAA
>WAAD01020004.1:560724-625760 GCA_013389945.1 Fregata magnificens | reverse complement strand
CTCAAGTCTAGACTTAGGCCACTTGGCTCAAATACCTTGCTTTCATTTAGAGATTAGGGAACTGCAACTATTTTCATCAGCTAAGAATCTGTCTCCAAAATGTTTATACATATCCACTGTTTTTACTCTACTTTTTTTTTTTATTATTTTATAAAAATATTTTTATATGTATATGACTGAGAAAGAGATGAATGGGACATATATTAATGAAAGTATTCAGACTTTGTACTATCTATCTAGCTAAGTGCATACTTCCAAAAGGGACTTTGATGAATGGACTGCCAACTGTTTTTATTCTTACANATATCTCCTCAGACAGTAGAGGAAACTTAAAAACATTGTTTCTAAGCTACCACCAACATTGTATTGCCACATCACAGAAAACAGGGATGATTTGGAGGTGAAGATGCCAGAGGTATGCTTTGGACCTACTGATTCAGGCATGACCCAAGGAGTGGGACAGCTGAGGTCCATCTGCCCCCCACTCACTCCCCACTGGTGATGCTTTCTCCCTCATTTCTTTTCAGGACTATTTTCAAGTTCCCAGAACAGCAGGTAGGCTGTTATTTAGGGAGAGCATTGGGCAAGTTGGGGGGTTGAACTAGATGACCTTTAAAGATCCCTTCCAACCCAAACCATTCCATGGTTCTATGATTCTAAGTGAGGCATTTTCAGCAAAACTCAGCTAGCCCATGGACTGGTTGAGCTCCATGTGCCACAATGTGTCATGGCCAGCACGAATTGCTGAGATTATAAATGAAGAGTTAATATTTGCTACCTTTAGACATTTAACTCCAGATTGCAGCAAGGTACCTTTGTCCATTTAACATTTAACACACAGCTAACGGTGGTATTTTATACATATTTTATCTTACATAAAGTTATATATTTTTACTGTATCTCTTTCAACATATTTTAGTTTTTAAAAACAGCTTGAGGTGGTGATGCCAAGACTGGTACTAACTTCCCCAGAAATTGTCACGGAGAGTCTGGCAATTTTCAGGCACCTAAAGTCTACCAGGTCAAGCACAGAGGCAGCATGTACATTCTGGCATCCTAGTTTTCACTAAAGGACACAGCAGAAAACCTCCCCTGACTTCCATGTGCACACACAGGCACAGAGATGCACACACTCACAAGTTTTATCAGCATTATCCTAAGTGGCCTCATAACTTACCCATATTGCAATGCCACACACCACAGTACTTCCTAAGTCCTTTTATGGGTCCACTCTTTATGTTTAGAACACTTACATGGAAAGCAAAGACTCCAGATCAAGTCTTTCTTCCACTTAAATTCATCTCTTCCTAATTTAAGACTCCTTAAATTGACTTTGTTTTCTTCTGGTTACTAATTAAGGGGAAAATACTATAATTACTTGGTCATGAGACCTGGTATTAACTAGTCACATTTGTTATGAAAATACAAGGGATGGATTTACCACATTAGACAAGAGACTCGCAGAAAGGTGGAGTTGATATTCATGTGGTAAATTGCAGATCCATGTGATAAATTACATTTATCATGCACCTTTGACTGCCTCACCTGCGTTCTGCCTACTAATCTATCTCTGTCAGGATTCATTCTAGCATGCTTAACCTCTGAGCAGCTCTCAAGCGTCTGTTATTTTTTAACATTCTTCCACAAAAGAAAATGGAAAAAAAAAAAACAAAACAACAAAACCCGACAAACCAAAACTAAACAAGTTTTTTTGTTCACCACGAAATGTGCAAATTCTTCTCCGAGTCACATTGAGCTAAGGAGGAAGATGGGCAATACTCAGTTCTGAAGCAGGGAGATGTTTGAGGTTCTCCTTATTCACAAGAATGCAGAAGCATGTTTCTTTCAGGGGAAAAGACCTGGTAAGCAGCTCTTTCCATCCGAACTAGCAAATGCTTCTGGCTTGGGTATGCTGGCATATACTTGACCTCAAGAGTGGAACACAGTGATTTATGGACAAGTTCCTTAAGATCATTTAGAGTTTCAGAACTGTATCAGTAATCATTCTGAGCCCTATGTAGTTGTCTCATAATAGCAAGTTAATTTGGCTTTAATATAGAAGGAAGTGCAATAACATTGTCAATTAAAAAAATCATAAAACCTCCTGAATCATTTCTGAAATACTTTTTATGTTAAATTTGTAACATAGCTTAACTGCATATGTGATATAAAGGTTTTATTGGTACTCATTTGGGATGATCTGTGTAATAAACTCTGGGATTCACCACAACTAATACATACCATACTCAAGTCTAGACTTAGGCCACTTGGCTCAAATACCTTGCTTTCATTTAGAGATTAGGGAACTGCAACTATTTTCATCAGCTAAGAATCTGTCTCCAAAATGTTTATACATATCCACTGTTTTTACTCTACTTTTTTTTTTTATTATTTTATAAAAATATTTTTATATGTATATGACTGAGAAAGAGATGAATGGGACATATATTAATGAAAGTATTCAGACTTTGTACTATCTATCTAGCTAAGTGCATACTTCCAAAAGGGACTTTGATGAATGGACTGCCAACTGTTTTTATTCTTACATCTTTTACTAAAATTACAGTTTAACAGTTTGCGTTTAATTTCACGACCATTTACAAATGTACATGTATTTGCTTACTTATTCACAGACATGGGCAGACACACACACTTCTTCATATCATCCAAATACAGACATCCAGTATAGAAAATTTTGAACTTAACGACTTAATTTTGGCACTGTTACAAGCAACTATACACAGAGTTTTCCATTTGGGAAAATTTCAGTTATAAGTCACAGACACTTGAGCTGCCTGTATTATAGCATATACTTTTTGAAGAGTTAAATTATCTAGTTCTGTAGACTAGGGTTTAAATTGCAAGGAAAATTAATTAATGTTAAATTAATTAAAAATCAAATTAAAACTATCCAATGGACAGTTTTAGCAAGAGTAATGTTACGACAAAACTAGTCCCGAGAAATATTTTACTTCACAGAATGCTCGGTTCACTACCAGTGTTCAGAAGATATTTGTGTTGGCTGGTTAGGTGTATCAAGTAATATTTTGTTGGGTTTGGATTGTATGGTTTTTTTGTTTTTTAGCTAATCAGCAGAGTACATAAAGGAACTCCAAAATGTAGAATCCAGCACAAAATCCAACACCAGCTTCAAAAAGATATTTGAGTATTAGACAGTAAATTTGCTTATCTCAAGTTTTTCACACTAGTCCTACTCATTTGGTGAATATTTGCAGAAAGCAAACTCAAGCATTATATCAACACACTTGAAGTAAATTTATTTAAAAATCTGAATGAAGATATGTAGTGTTTGCCTAGAGCTAGAAGTAATAGGGTTATGAACACATCATAAATACTATGCAAAGCTTTGAAATCCATTGCTGAGTCACATTATCAAAGGTCATGCTATCAAGCAAGACATAAACCACAACTGTAGGATCACCTCTTATCTAAAAGTTGAGAACAGTGTTAGAAATTACAAATTTTGAAGTGATTCCAACACAAGCATAACTGTGCTTTGGAGATTATATGAGTGTCATCAAATACAATACTGAAGCAAAATTCTATTTCTGTGTTTCTTATATATTTGCAAAGTTTTCATACTTCTGATAAAAGTCATGTTATGAAACATGTAATATGATCTTCTGTGTGTATTTCTAAAGATAGATATGTTATGTAGATACATGCACAGGGTGTTTTTCTTCAAACCATTCTTAGTTAACAAGTATTTTGTCACATACATATATTGCACACACATAAACTAATACACTTATGCCCTCAGGAAAGAGGAAAACATTCCTTTGTTTTCTTTTTAAGGAACTTTCACATTCTGCTTTTTTACAGGCCATTCTAGTCTTTTCTTTTCAAATAAAGCAAAGAGGAAAGTGCTGTGGAAAATGATATCAGTTTTAGCTTTTTTAAGGATCAACCAGCACATAACAATTGAGAGCAAAGGGAAAAATTGAGAGTGTCTCTCAAATTTTGTCTGAATATGTGGTCATTGTTCTGTTTAACCGTGGAACATCAGATTCTCCCATGTATGTTGGAGGCACCAGCGAAATATATCTTGGTTAAAATTCTCAAGATCAGAGTGACCGGACCCACATCCATCAGGATGTTTTGTGTCAGGGAAGACATAAAAGATGGTCTTTTTTTTTCCGAGCAAGGCGCTTTCACCCTTTGCCAGTGGCAGACCTTGAGAAGGGAAACCGCTAGACTGTTCTCTAACCGAAGCAAAGGTTCAATTTAACTGTTTTCTTATTGCTGTGAGAGAGACCAAGGCTTATCAGCTTTCATGTTTTGTAGGAAATGAAAAAGAATAGAACTGGATTACTTTCTTTTTTTGCAGGTCTGAGGTCAACGACGAACAGCTTTTGGGTCAATCTCCCTGCCTTACACTCTCGGTGTATCCAGAGTATTCTCACTGTCTGTGTAAGGCTGGCTGCCGACAGTACAGCTTTGCACTGCCTTCTTAAAGGTTGACGAGGTGATGTATCAAATTGGCAGGCTTTTGTAGTGCCGGCAAACCGCAGCCTTAAGATAGGCAAAAAATCTTGGTCCCAACTGCATGGCATGTGCAGTGTTAACACTAGGAGTAACTTGTTTTCAGCATTTTTGCATTGATAAGAGCCAAGAGAGAAAGACAGGTATGTTTAGTTGAGTGGAAGATAACAAACAGGCAGTGCCACATTCCCTCTGTGCTCTTTGTTATCAACAGGACTAGCAGCATTATGTACTGTACAATGAAAGATAACCATAGAGTGAGAGATAGCTGGCTTTGTAGCTCTATTGATTAAACAGGACAGCAGGCTAATCAGAAAAAATGTTACAGGGATGGGAGTCAAGCCACTTGGAAAATGTGAGAGATGATGGCAACATTTGAAATGTTAATTTTTGAATAAGGTTTTAGGGGAGAAAACTGTTTCCTTAATTTTTTTTTTTTAATTAAAAAAAACCCTATTCACAGAGAGGTATCACTCCATTAGCAATTTGCAAAGATAATAGCATTACATTTATCTGAGACAGTCACAAGACAAAACACAATACAGGTTTGAAGCCTTCCTGAGTAAAATTCACAGATCTAGAGTTTTGCTATGTACCACAGTTGACATGGGGGTAACTCGTCAAGCGAATGGGTATACCAACTACCTTAATACTTTGAAAGTTTTGGTATTTTTTTTGCATATAGGAATAGTTAAATAAGGACTTCAGAACCCAGTCTTTTCAAAAAAACACAACGAAACCTTAAGATATCATTAAGGCTTTTGTGACTCTTAGACTCTTCATTTGTTTATTGCTTTGCTCAGCTCTAAACATTTAGACTAAGATTTTTCACAGCATATATCTGTGTCAAGATGAATTTGCTTGCAGGTAACACGTTTCTACAATCTGTCTTCCAAGCTCTTGCTCAGTCTGGGGCAATGAAGGGACAGAGCCAGACTGGAATAGGACGGATGTGCTGGGTGTATGGCCGCAGCACATAACTGCAGAAATTCAGGCCAGCTCTGCAGGAGCAGCCCAGAATTATGAGGATACAGAGGTAATGTAAAGTCATTATTCTCTCTCTTGACTCTTGGTTTTGACGTCTGTGCTGCATTCTCCTAGAGGCACAACATAGACTCTCACCTGACATGCTTAGCACTGGAGGGGAGGATTTCTCTGAAAAAGCCTCTTTCCATGCTACTAAAATCTGTGTCCTAATTTTATCAAATTGTTCATGTTCCTTTGGGGCTTCATTTGTAATCCTCTCTGGTGGGGTGTAAGCTACTATATCTCTGATTCATCTCTCCCTGCTAGGAGCTTCCTCTGCTACCTGCTGTCTTGCGACATAGCAATTTACTATTGACAATGTTACTCCCAGTAGTCTGATATGATGACTTGGTATAGCAATTTAAGCTCTTTCTTGACAATATATGTTGCCAAGGATTCATAGGCATGTCTGGCCAGACTTCATATTTTCCCCAGAAATGTGGGGAAGAGGGAAGAAGAGGGGGAAGGTCATAGAAGGCACGGCTCTTGCATTTCTGTATTGGTGAATGTGTCAGTCCCAGCTCTCTGGGATGACATATTTTAGGTGCTTATTGGAAGTTAAATACATTGCTTTACCCTTTCTTTACCCTTTCCCATACAGAATGGTGCCATTTACAAGCAACTGATAGAGCAATTTATACTACACCTTTGACAAATTGAATTTAATAAACAGTAACAGCTTAGTACAGGTTTAACAAATCTGCTCATTCCTCCACAAGTTCACTCCTCCACTCCCGCCTTTGCCAGGCTCCTGGAGCGTACAGCAGCCCCTTGGCAATATTCAGCATTTAGGCTGCAAGTTGTCCTTTGTCTTAGAGAAACAAAAATACTCTCAGGCAGATTCTGGGTTTACCCTGAACTGGGAAGTGAGTCACGATAAAGTGAAGGTCACACAGACGATTTGCAGCTTGATCCTGAGCCCACTTAAGTCAGCCGCCCAACCCTTGTTCCTTGAGGTTGGAGCAGGACTGAGCCCACAGCTTTATTATGCAGCTGCAGGTATAGTGCTTTGTGCCTTTCCTGTTTCTTTTCATAGAAGGATGTCCAAGACCTTTGTCCCAAACTCCTCTAATTTGGTAGAGCCGGTGATATTGGTAAGTTTTGAGATGAGTCCAGGATCCTTCAGTAATTTATTTTATTACAGATCCGTAGTACTGTGTCACCTGAAGTTTGATATGCATGCATTTTAAAGTGAAAATATCACAACCTTTTTTTTTCTCCAGTTATACCTTCCTGTCAATTCAATATTTAATTGATAGATTAGCCACTTCATCTGATTTTTCAGAACTCACTGATTCAAAAGTCATTTCTAAGTAATATATTTATTTATTAAAGAAGCCAATTATACAAATTGATTCATTAAGATATTAGCAACACTGGTATTTAAATTATTGGGTGTTCAGATAGATTTGGTTCCATGGGAAGCAGCCGTATGACATATGATTATAGTATGCCACACTCAGCCCAGCTAACCAAGCAGTGCCCACTGAATCTCTTCCCCCTGAATGTAGTGGATGTGGTGAAAGAGACTTCATTTGCATTATGTACTCAAAAGTGCTAATCATTTTATTCTAAGTTAGTACATACAACACAAAGCATCTTTACTCAAGAGTCCGAGGTTATCTTTACCTCGTGCCTGCCTGTATATTGCTTTTCTCGTCCTGCATAACACCACAATATCCCAGCAGTGACAGACTGCATTATGTAAATTTTTTTCTCAGGTGACCAATATTACTACCCCATGGTTTGCTAGGTACATGTGTGTTCATAGCTATTCAAAGTCCTTCCAGAGTACAAGATTAATAAAAACAACCTTACAAAAAAGTCTTCTGTGCAGTTAATTTCGAAATACTGCTTCTTCATCCCTATTCTAAAGTCCTGAAGACTTGCTTCAGCTATGGGTATTTTCACTCATGGATTTACATGATTTTGCACCTGTCTTCAAGACCTAAGGTCCCACTGTCAGACAGAAAGCAAGTGACCAACCTGAAATCAATTGGCCCATACCCAAATTTAATTAAACTTCTCTCTGAAACTCTAGAGGAAACTGATTTCCCTCTTTATTGCTTATGTGGATAATATGTGAAATTAATTCCCCTTCACTAAGTTATCACTGCATTGAGCAGACAAACACAGATATAATGTTATTAAAAGTAATGAAATAGGTTCATCAGCAGTTAACGTTAATGTTTTGTGTCATTGCGATCTTGTGTGCAATTTAGGACAAAATTATTCAGCTTTGCCGCTGCAAGATGTAGAAGGTCAAGAGCCCAAGGGTTTGCAAAGGTTTTGGCATAAGGCACTATTTATACATAGTTTTCTGTAGATGAAAAAGGGGCAGAAAGATGGATTCACCTTGCTTTCCGTCTCATCTTCCAGAGACGGGCAGCGAGAGGGATAGAAGCAGAGAAGGAAGTAGGGCTTCCTCTCGGGGCGGGAGTGAGTCCTCTTGCAGTACTCCTGTAGGCCAGTAATACTGTGCTGACATTGCCTTTGCTAGTAACGAGCCACAGGTTTTTCACTGAGTTTGCAATGCCTCGAGACCAAGGTTTGTCAGGAGTGGTTTGTCTGAACCTTTGTGCAACTACCAGGAACTCTGTTTTAACAAAGCATGTGTTAGTTGTAAGAGTAGTTTGTCTAATGACCAGTGCTAACAAGTACTATCAAGTAGTTATGCTGCAGTGAATTAGGTATTTATGACTCTAACATAGCAATGTATTGTAGAGCAGAACAAGCCTGGTACAACAGCAGGTGTCTTGAGAAGTGGGGATGCAGGATGCGGTGTAGAGGAGTAGGCATGCGATGATAAGAGATGAGACACTGGCTAGCACTGGAGACCCTAAAAGTGTAAACAGCGCACCACCAGACAATTAAAGAAATGCAGATACGGAGCTGGACAAAATGAGGTTTTGGAGTATCAAAGAACAAGAATTTAACATAGATAGAATGCACCATAAATCCACATGCGATGTCCAGCTGTAGACCAAGAAAAAGCAAGATATAACAGCATGTTAGGAAACAGATAAAAACAGCCCCTAGTTAATCCAAATAAATAAAAAAATAAGGGAGAGGAGGAG
This sequence comes from Fregata magnificens, assembly GCA_013389945.1. Taxonomy (NCBI): domain Eukaryota; kingdom Metazoa; phylum Chordata; class Aves; order Suliformes; family Fregatidae; genus Fregata; species Fregata magnificens. The sequence goes on along the minus strand of WAAD01020004.1, from coordinate 617,154 downwards.
AAAAAAGCCATCAATACCAACATCATGGTCATCACAGGAAAGGATTCAAGATGCTAGTGGCTTGTGCGTGATATACACACCCCAGCTGGACAGCAAAGGGGTGGTGGAACGGATGGAAAAGCACTGGGAAAGGGGGAAGCCTGTGTTGTCACAGGACAAGGACTGCCTGAAAGCACCTGATAAAATGTCTGGACTGTATCTGCACAGATCTAACTCATTAGATGATTCTGGTAGGCAGTGGAAAAACAAAGGAGCACAGGTAATTGTCACAGATGAACTGTTAAATCTACATCCTTGTAACATGTTTGGGGCAGAGGCTAGAAAGTGATAGCAGCCACGGTAATGACCACTAATTAGTCTTAGACAGAGAGAAAGTCAAAGAGATTGACCTGCAGCTATATGATCAACAAAGCTATTGGCAGCTTATGCCAAACATCTACCCTAGAAAGCAATTAACAGTTAAGAGAGAAACACCTTGGAGGGAACATATACGCAGAGATGCCCAGCGCTGTGCAGAAAGTTGAGCCCAAGTTAGCATCCCTATATGTGGAAGCTGGGCCACGTGCCAAGGCTTGGACACGGTGACCAGCTGGAGTGAGTGCCCTGCTTCCCCAAGTCCATGGTGCAGGTTGAGACTGGACCAGAGGGGCAGGGGCCTTGGTTGGTGTGAGGGTGTCTGCAGAGTGCATGTGGGTGTGGTAAAATAGAAATCTTGGAATAGAAATCACCACCTGCTATGCCCATCCCACTTGGCAAATAAATTTTAGATTTTATGTCAATGAGTGTTAGGGTTCAGATCTTGAGGCCATCCTACCCTCAGTTCTCCATGACAGTGTGTATTGCAATTTTAGCTATGTGATTACTATTGAGACTTTTCCTGTACAGTAGTATTTTTTATTTTCTTTTTCTTTCTTTTTCTACAATATCTGAACTAATAATAATTCTTTGATTGCTATGACAAGATTTCAATCATCCTGATCATAAATTCAGGATTTACATATAAGATGTGCTTTCATTTTGCTCATAACAAAATTTTGCATATATAATACTACTCCTGTCTGTGCTATGATTCTACACTCTGACCCAACAGGCAAGGGAAAGGATGCCAGATTTATCTAAGGTTAAGAACTGAAGAACCTAGCTGATTGAATATGATTGAATGTAAAAAACTGGCTCTAAGCTGTTCTGCTATTCATCATCTCTTTTAATGTATTAGTTAATTTATTTCCTTTTAATAAGACCTCCTCAGGTAAAGAAAAAACCCCCACAAATTCTAATGCAGATTGAATTTATGAGTTACATTTGAAGGACAGCATTTCAAAGAATGTAAAAATTCTGCTGGGATGTGAGCAAGATTTTGTAAGCTCACAGAATGAATTTTTTTCTGACATCCATAACATGAGAGTCCTTTTTCCTATCCCCACAATGACATGGTCAGCTGGAGAACAGGGCTGTTGCTCTCAGGCCTCTGTTGTGTACAGATGACAGATAAATAAATGCATCTGCAGTGATCTTATAGCAAGAGAGCTCAACAATCAAATTTAGGAGCCTAGAAGATCAGCACATAAGTCCATATTCAGTTTTGCAGACTTCTGAGAAACATATGTTAAAATGAATAGTTAAGGCTTATTATAACAATCTAGGCAACAAGGCTGGGAGGTGTGAATCCACTTTGGTCACCCTGAGAAAGAAAGAAAAAAAACAGGTTTTAATCTGCTGATCAGCTGGAGATGCAAGGAGGAATTTCTCATAGGCATGATCGGATGCCTTTTGGATATCTGATTGTGAGAGCTAGAAGAAGCCCTTCCATTCCTTGGTCTGCAGGCCATCTTGGACAACCCAGAACAGATGCTCCCAATCACAACAGAAACAATCCAAACAGATTTCTTCCTTCTGTGAAAGGGATATGTGCTGTTTCCCTTTCTATCTTGTCTTACTGTTGTTGTAAGCTTTTTATGGAAGTACTCCTACCATTTCTGCTTTAGGTGCCTCGCTTAGGTTAATAGAAAGGAGTAAATGCTTCCAGAGTATAATCCAGAGCATAATTCATAGCATTTAAAAAATCATGGTATCTCCTGGTGATTTGCAAAGCTATATCCCAGTCCCGAAATGTAAAATTCTTCTCTATATTTCAGAAGCAGGCTGCAACTATGGGTTTTAGTTCTGGAATGTGTAGCATGGCAGCTACCTACTACTTCCCAAATGTTTAAACTTAGAAAATTAAGGCAAATGCTAAACCCATGACAGGCTAGATATGTTCATGGCTGGACAGTCAGAATGAGTTGTAGAATGACTTGGGGAACTTAATCCTGGCCAAACTTCAGCAGGTATTTATGTCCTACCTGTCTAAATTTCCCCTGTTGTTTCAATTAAATTTTATCTTCACTTCCTCCTGTTAAAACACTACTGTGTAATATTGCTGGCCCAGAAAGGGTTGCCATTATCCCAAGGGAAACTGCATTTCATCAGCAAGCCCAGCAGTCTTTGTAGAGTCTCTGAGAAGTTCTTTAGTATCCTTCTGGGTACATGTTTCTATAAAAATGCAAAGTATAACAGTATGTAATGCTGTCACTCTGCTATTCATAAAAAGGAAAGGGAAAGTAGGTCAGTATGTGAAGGGCACAGGACTTTGGGAATGTTCCCAAATGCAGCTTCAGCTTAACCCAAATGAGGCCTCACTTAGTATCCCAACTGAGGTGGTCCTTCTTGCCTTTAAGGATGGCAGGCAGCATCAAGTAAGAGTGCAGTGCACCAAAACTTTGATTTTGATTCATGTGCCAAGTGGAAATGGAAGTAGATTTCCCAATAATCTTACTGACTCTAAGACATTGCAGCTGTTCTAGAGAAAACCTATGTTAATATGAATATAGATGTCTCTCCTTAAAATATATATAGACACTACATACATCCATATACCGTAACACATATAAGGCTGCTGAGGGATTGTTGGTTTTGTTTGGCTGTCTTTTTTTGTTTGTTTTTTTTTAAACTGCTTACAATAGTAATAATGGCCTCAGTGCAGGGCATTTCCTGGGGACTAATGATCAGCTGGGGTTAATGACCTGAAATGTCGCCACAGGCCATCAACTCATCCCAGCCAGCCATTAATCCTATGGAACTACCAGTGCCTCTACTATTATTGCTTAATTTAGTCTCCCTAATTTTAGTGTAGCTTTAAAAACCTTGCTGCAGCCACTGAGCAGCTCTGTATTTTATTAGCCCTGCATTTCTACTGCTGAGCATGGGTTGTTTTCCTAGCTGCTGATCAACTCTAAACACTGAATAGACTTTATTAAAAGTTGGTTATCAAGCTGCCGAGCATCTCCAGACATCTAAATATTTTATGTGTGTTTGCTCTGAGTGGCCCTGAGCAATTAATACATTGTTTTGTTAGGAGGGTTTCTTACTAACCACTAAGTGACTCTAAACACCTAATATATTTCACAAGAAGTTTGTATTCCAGCCATTGAGCAGCTTTAAACACTAAATTGGCGTCATACGTTTAAAAAAGAAATCACTCAGTGTTATACATTTCTCACAAGTAATTTCCTGCCTCTACCCTTCTAAACATTATTCTTTTATTTTATGGGGGTTTTTTTCAGCTGATACATTCCTATTTAGCTTGCTGGACCTCCAGTACTTTTCATTCAAAAGCTCGGAGCCTCACTGGAATTGGCTTTGCTTCATTTCCTTCATCTAATACAGAGAAAAGAAGAGCCACAGGGTGCAACACGAACCTGGGTTTCCTTCCGGCTCCAAATTAAGGGATTAGAAAATATTCGTGTTGTTCTGACCGAGATAATAATTTAGACTTTAGACTTAAAAATAACCTGTGGTGTTTCCCTGCATATACAACCACCAACAGCATGACAATCAAAATGACAGTGATTCAGTAGGTATTCTTAATCATCGTTCCAGATCTCCAGCCCAGCGCTGTCAATGGGAAATTCACACTGCTGCAACAAATGCCGAGGTTAGTTAACATCTGCTCACTCAGGCTGAGGACTTGATCAGCTAGCATTTCGGCAGACAGGCCTCCACCCTGCAATTTGCTTGCTTCTCCAAGGTCTCCCGTGCAGCCCTTCAGCCAGCAAGAGTTGTCACCACTCTTCTGAAGTCAGGGGAGCCACGAGCCCCATGGACACTGCTCCTGGGTCTCGCTGCTCAACCTCCACAGCTCCGTTGCAGCGAGCAGGCACAGGACCTTCCCAATTCCCATGCCAGGCAAAGTTCCCACCAAACCGGACTTTTGCTCCTTTCAGCAAGCAGTAAAATCCCGGTGACAGGTCAGATTTGCATAGCAAGGCTCAACAAGGATGGGTACGCTAGCCAGCTCACAGCCTTTTTGGGAACTGATATGCATAGCCCTATACACCACTCCAAGCCCTCTGAGGGCCTTGGATACCCTCTCCAAGCCCATATCCACCTGCTCCACAGGTGGCTGGCTTGCTTGCCCCCTTCCTCCACGCAGATAGGGCACGTTTTGCCTCTGGATTCCTCTTCTGGGTAGGAGCAAGTAAAGGGGGAAAGGACTCTGGCAAAGCTTCTATCAAGTTGAGGCTTTTACCAGACAGGTAGAGCTGATTTTAAATTTTAAAAATCCCTGATGGGTATCATTGCTTTTAAACAATGCTGGTGAGGACAGCATTGCTGACTGTTATTGAAGTGATGCAATACTTGCAAAAGAAGGAAATGTGGAAGTCCTATTTTAATAACATGAGTAAATTATATTAATCTCAACAAATTAAAGGGTTTTTTCCAGAAAAAAAAAAGGAAAATTTTAAAAAATGTTAAGGGCCAAATAATCCTATGAAAAGTACATTGCCATCTTCCTAAAATGATTTGAAAAACTTGTCCTGAGACAATATAGGCATAGATTCAGAAGACTGGAGCAATGATATAACAATGTAAATACCTCTTTTTTAATTATTATCTCATAGGTAATGTTTTTACAACTCAGCTTGATTGCACACACCATCTGACTTCTAAAATGGTATGGAAATCTTCTCTCTAACCATATCAGTTAGATTAACTGAAGTCAGAATAAAAGTTATATTATTACCTTAAAAAGATTGGTCCAGGTTGATGGTCATAGTATAGAAGTGTATCCAATACTAATTTAAATGTCTTTTACCAGGATAGACCAGGAGGGTTTTGGTTTGTTTGTCTCCTCAGGCATTCCTGATATTCAGCAATTTCATATTGGCTCTGCAGCAAGAGTGGCAAGGCAATTCTTACATTCGAATGACATCCAGTGCACTATACTTCAAATCTTAGCAATACAATATTGCCTTACAATACTTGGATTCCTAGTTATGCACCAGCTTCAACTGCAATATCCATCTTTCTGCTGATACACCTGGCCATGAGTTAAGGAATGAGCTGGTATGTGGGGAATGAGTGGAGATTATGGTATATGAGTGGAGATTATTACCTAGATAACTCCAGTGCTTTCAGTGTTGTGAATAGAAAAATCTGACTTTGGATGCTCTGGCTTTGGCACACTTGTAACTCAGATTGATATCATCTGTGTATCTGAATTTGTGTATGTGTGTGTAGGCATGCATACAAGAATGTGCATATTTTACTTTTAAACCTCCAACCACTATTACCTTCCTGAAGTTCTGTCAAAATTACCTGGTGCCCAAGAATCAGTTCTGGGACCACAGACTGTTATCTTTGGACCAAGTCTATTCTGGGCTGTTCCTCATGGGAGGGGTTTTTTTCTTTCCAGGCACTGAAAAAAACATATATTTTAAAGTTGGATCAAGATTTTCCTTTGGCATGCATATTTTATTTTGCGTACACATGTGGTTTTCATGCAGTTAATATTTTAAGTATAGAAAGCCTAAAACAAACACAAGAAAAAGCAAAATCCAACTTAAGACCTTTAAAAATAAAGGGTATAAAGGAAATGTCAACTGACCCTCAACTCTGTAAATACAGAAGCATAACTGTGTTGACTTTGGGTTAGGTTCAGATCAGAGAGGATGAATGCAATATTTATTTCAGCATGAATTGCAAGCATTGGAGTTACTACCAGTTATGAGTGAAGTCAGTCCTATGATAACCAAAATGATAATAAAAGAACATACCTTCATGAGAGCAATACATTATTCTTGTATTGAAAAGGAAGTCTGCCTCTTTTCTATTATTGTGATTAATGCTCCTGATTTTTATGTATTTAACCCTTCCAATGTTATAATTCTTGGACCTTTATAACAAAGACATGTCTGCTGCAACAACAACAAAAAAATAACACATAGTTTTACATTTAAAAAGAGAGTTGTGCTGTTCCAGGTTTTTTTTTTTTCAGCAATATCTGATAAAATACCTTTTACTGATGCAGTCTTATGTGTTGGCTTTCAGTGGAGGTTTCTATATGTAGTTCTGAAGCAGGTCAAAAGTCCCTTTGGATGTGTGCATCCTAACAAATCAATAATAAAAATTACCACTGTGTTGCAATTTCTGGGGAAAGCTATACATTTCACAAGTTCCTTGTGTCTGATGGCATTACGTGAACTTAACAATACAACAGTTGTGCAGGTAAAATATATAAATAACTCAAACTTGCCTGTCTCCTCTTGTAACTAAATTTTACAAGACTGCACTGGATGAAGTACGTATACCTAATTTGGCACAATCCAGACAGTCAAAGATACGCTTCTCATCAAAAATGCTTGTTGTTTTAAAAGCAGTCGTGTTTGCACAGGCTAAACACCATTTGCCATTAGTACATTGGTACATCTCTGCGTGGTGTCTTAGACCAGTTCTTTATTTGTGAGCTCTGAAGAAAAAGTTCATGATTAGAAAGCTCAGGTTTGAGTTCTATTTTCCATCTGGATAGTAAATAATGCAAAGATTTTCTCACTGATCTTCATCAAGTTACTCTACTGTGAACAGTTCTCTTTTATCTAATTTACATGGCCTTAAAGGATATGAAATGGAATGTTTGTGAATATCACTTGAAGTAAAAGATTTCAAAGAACCTTTTTTTCCCTGTAATATTGTTCTTTCTACAGAGACATTTGACAGACAAGATCTTAGTCTTTTCACATTCTCCATTCATCAGTATATTTCTCAAAGCTTTTGTCAGTGTTTTGCATTTCTCTCTTTTCCATTATATTTTCTAGGTCTCATTTGCTTTAGTTCTTTTCTCTTGCTATCTTAAAAATTTTCCATCTAAAAATTGATTTACACAGCTCCTGCTTCTTAAGACTTTCTAAGATAACAGAGCTCTCAGTCAGCCATTCATTTCTTAAAATCCTAGATGAACATTTCACAAAGCTATTGTCTCGGGACCACATCTTCCTGTTGAGTTCTGTGTAGGCTGCTCTTTGTTCAAATTGCACACATGTAAATCTTGTCTTAGGTCACAAATGGAAATTACTCCAGTACTGTCTTCATGATTTCCCCGTACTAAATAAAACAGCACTGCTCCATGGTTTAATATGACTGTTGACATCTCTGTTGGAAATGTCCCAGACTAGAAGATAGTTGGAAAGACAACAATCTTGCAATCAGGAGCAGCACAAACCCAGGCAGAAGACACAAGTGATCTCCTATTTCACAGGGTAGTACCAGCTCTCCGTTTTGCCTGTGTGGCTTGCAGTAGTCAAGGGCATGAATCAGCACAAAATCAATTGAATAGAGCCATTCTCTTAGGATTACTCCTCCTAGGCAGAAGAAAATGCTGGATGGCTTTGTAACACCTCTCTGCCAGACTCATCCCAGGGTACTGAAGGCACTCCTAAGACACTAAGGCATGCACTGTGCTCTAGTTAACCATGTACCTTGATGTACTAGACATGATAAAATTGTTTTCATGCCCCCCATTTCACAGTTGTTGCCATGGTTAGGTACAAACTTAATCTTTTTTCCCTCCTTCAATGGTTTGAGCAAGGCTTGGGAAATACCAGGGTGAAAATTCACAATTGTTAACGCAAAATGTTTCCCACGAAACCATGACTCTTTTTCACCTCCTTCTCTGGAAAATTGTCTGAATACCCCTTTAGAGTACCAGTTTGGCATGTAGTGACCAGTCTGTATCCTAAAACGCCCAGTCTTGTCAAGGAGGGTGTTACAGGTGGGAATGAGTAGCTTGGACATGGAAGCAGTAAAAATGTAAACTGTGCTGAGCCAGAGCATTGCTTTGGAAACTGTTAAAGCGCCATTATTAAATCCTGAGCCCAGGAAACTCTCATAAATGTGCAAGCAATCAAGAGTACACCCTGGTAAGCCCTTAGGTGTTAGCAACTGCACTGTTATTTGTAATTTGATCATCATTGTCTAAAATCCACATAATAAAAATTACTGATCCAAATGCAAAAGTGAAGAAAGCCACTGAGTTTGCTTCCTGTGTGGAAACAGCGGGTGAACATTGCACTCCTTTTAATTCAATGAACCTAAGGTCATCCGTTCATGTGCAAACTAGAAAGACTGTCTGATGGCTTAATTTGAGCTTGCCTGCCAGACCACTGGTCTCTTAAACCAGGAATTATACATAGGTCACCCTTCTCCTACCACTCCCAAGGTTTTCAAATATGTTGCAAGCTGAACTCAGTACACTTGTAAACAGTTCCCTCCTCATTTTTATTATGTCATTTTTAATTGACAGGTTAAATCTCAGAGCACTGCATCACTAGCTATCATCAAATTCTTTTTAAATTGAAGAACAACTATTTTTGCCCTGTTGAAATGTTCTCATAATAAAAAAGATCAAGATTAGAATCCATGGATTTTTCCCCAGAAATATCATAGATTGTGATGAGTCCTTTGATTTTCAATACTCCGCAGTTTCCCCACAACCTGTTCTTCTTTTCCACACCCCCATTTAACAAGTCCTCTCTCTCTATGGAGATTTAGAAGTATCCCATGAGGAACACAGGCTAGAAAGGGAATTTGGAGAAAGGGTCAGGAATACGCTCAGCATGCAGAGGACTAGAATTTTTTATACCTGTTCTTTAAAACAGTTTTTGTAATTTAAAGCCAGCTTATTTTTACAGGTGTGAGGCCTAGCTGGTAATTAGCCAGCATTCAGTCCACGGAAAACATAAAATAACAAGGTCTGGAGTAATGTAATGCCATATCAAAATGTGTAAGATATTCAGAATGTTTTATGCAACTCCCTCTCATAATTAACATCCCAAGCCACTGGAGCCATGACACTAGAGTAGCATTTTGACATCAAGGGTTAACAGATGGTAATTTCTGAGAGGTGTTTATGGGCTGTTTTTTCTATGAATGAGTTTTCTTCCTCTGTTCCTGTTCTTTGGGAGATGGTGGAGAAAGCTGGTTTTAATAAGTAAAAAGCCAGACTTAATTTTTTTTTTTTTTTTTTTAAAAAGGAAGTAAAGGAGTGACCAATGAGCATTGCAGTTTATTTACTTCATTTCTTTCTCTACCGAAGCAGCTGCCCTTCTGCAGCTCCTGCTTCCTGACCTACTCCAGAGATGAGTATGCAGAGGGCACTGCGTCTAACCAAGACCCCAAATTTCTGCACTCAGCCTTTGCCTGATACTAATTTTTAGCAGAATGGAGAACTATTATAATTTGGGACTGGGCTGTAAGTAGCACATCTGGTTTGATTTGTGTCTGGAAGGAACAACAGTTCAGCCAAAAAAGTTAAAGCTTTTGTGATATAATTAAATCCAACACATCTGTGAGAGGAGATGTATTGAGTAATAGGAAAGTGTCAATAATATTTGGTTAGGAGGACTCTTCGGAAATGAGGCAGCTAGTCAAGACAGCCTTGAAGTCTGAAGAAAAATCTGTATGTACAGCAAGAAGGTTTCTTATATACATTTTAACAGAATCACAGAAGTGAATGCATATGCCAAAAAAAGTGAAAAACCCAGCCTTTAAGGAGACAACATAAAGTTGCACAAACAATAGCTGTCAAAACAAACTCCCCAAAAATTGCAAAGCTGGAACAAAAGAGTATGAAGACCAATCAATTATATAAGAAAATATTGTGTTTATCCAATATACAAATTTTTGCATAAGAACTTGCATGAGATCCTTTGGAATGTAAATGAGCGGCAGTCAATATTAAAGTGTCTACCTTATCTTTTCTATTTTCACCTTAAATTCCTTGTCCTAGGTAATAAATTGAGGTTCTGCTATAAAGGAAGATTATCAAAAATAGACGTGCCAAAATTCTGTTAAGATGGCACCATCTGTTATGGTGATAGGACAAGGACACAGGGGAAGATATTAGAATGCATTTACAGAAATCTGTAAGTTTCAGAAACTGAAGATGGAAATAATTAAAGGCAAAAGTCCTGTGACGAGGTACTGAAAAGTTTATGGCCTTTACATCATCACAAACATGTTCTGGCACAGATCCTTTCAAAATATATGTTTAACACGTAACAGTGAGAGAGCAGCTGAACAAGATGAAACAACCTAGAGTGAGCAAATGTGCAAAGGGCTTTTATCATCGTAATCCCTTGATATTAAGTATGTTAAAGATCCTTCAACACAGTTTTCTGGAGAACAATCTGTTCATTCTTTCTGTCACTCTGTAACAAATGGAAATTTTTTAATTCTTTCTGAAGTTTTAGCATTTAAATTTATGTAACCAATTCAATATAATTGACTGAATCACACTTTGTACTATGTTCTGTCATTATGCTTTACCAACACCTCTTTAATAGAATCCCATGTAACTTTTTTTTTTATTTTATTTTAATAGCAGGATCCTGGATTAAGTACATCAGCATGGTGACAGAACAATCCAAAACAGAGTATCCAGGAAAGTCTGCAAAGTCACAGTGGTAGGGCAGTAACCAGATTATGTTTATATTTGTAGCTTCTATTTGGTCTCTTATTGGAATCACATTTGGTTCTCACTACACTCTTTCTCGTGAGAATTTAGACATCACAGTTTGATTTGTTCACTATCTGAGCAAAAGAAGGCAAAGTATGGCTGGGAATGGTGCTACAGCATCACAGACTAGGATCTCTCAATGCTTTAATGTGATGCCCAGAAGAACTTGCTTCTGGGAACATCAGGCAGAGAAATAAAAAACATGAATGATTAAAGCACATTTCCTCTCTGGAAAGTTATTGTATAAACATGGAAGTGTTTTATCCAGCAGATGTGTAAACTTTGTGTCTTTTAAGTCACCATATCTGCTTATCTGAAGAATTTGATTTATTATATTTTATTCCCATGAAACTGTGCAATCTAGGGTATATATACAAAGTTAGAAATAAGTTCATCATGACTTGCATATGATTAAAATAATTGTTAACTGAAGGACAATTCTGAAATATGAAGTGCATACACATATTACACCCTAAGCATGTAAGCAGTCCCAGGGAAATCATTGCATAAGTATATATTAAACAGTGACTAGGGAAACATTCAAATACCGTAAAAGAGGTTACTGGTCTCAGTTGCCATAGATAGAGTCATAACTTCTGAATGTAGAACTTTTATTCTTAATAAAGTCATTATTTAAAATAACAGTCTAACATGAGAAATATATATACTGCAATTAGGAAAAAAGACAACTTCTTAACAAACTAAACTGAATAAATCTGGTTAGAAAGAAATAGAAAGACAGTGTTTATACAAACATTCACAATACCACTTTTCAGAGTACAAGCACATTTGGAGGTGACCAGGTTTCAACAAGGCTATTTTCCTGTTCACTAACATCAGCATTTTTGACCTTCTCATTATTACATGTATTGATGGACTGACTATTTTACATCCTCCTCACAAAGTACCAAAATTAGAAATGAAGGATATTGGAAATGGCTAACACACCAAATTGAAAACATTGAATAGGTCAAAGTCATAGACTTTGCTACAATCTTCTCTGAAATATATGCAGAGGTAGTGCAGTCCATGTTTCATTTTTGTGCTAATCATTGTAAAAATTTTGTGAAATGTCACATTACCACAGCAACATCATTTTGTGAAAAAAGGAATGAAGTAAAAATGCAATCCATACTTACAGAATTTATGGTACACTTAAAATTGAGTAATTCTTTGGTTTATCTATACCCAAAACAACAGGAAAGAGCTATAAAAACCAAAGTAGACTGAAATCAATAATTTTTCTGTGCAATACTTTCCAAAGAGCTGTCAACTCCTTCGGACAGAAACCTCTTCTTATTGGGAATACTGAACCCTTGGCTACTCATCCTAATTAAAATGTAATTAGGTAAGTGTAATTAGGTAATAATACCACTCAAAACACTTAGCCTGTTTTCCACAATTGAATCCACAGTTGAGCTCACTATGGCATAAAATTCTGAACTCAGATCTCATGCCACTAATTGCCTCTTCACCCCAATTTAATCTGACATGTAGGCAGAAGCCTAGAGCTGCGAGGAATATTTATGGTATGAACTATGAAACAGATCTGGGAAATACATCCATGACCCATATGGTAGATATGTTGCAAAGGCAATGAAAATACTGGCTGCTGCAAGTAGTATCTACTTCAGAGAAACAAATCTGCTAATACCAAGGAGAGGTGTAATAGCCCACTTAGTCCTTGGGGTAGACTTCATCTCACGTATTTTCAGCCATCTGAAAGAGTCATATCTGTTTTAAGGTAGTCTTTTTCACCACCCCTGTAGTCAATGGAAAGAGGGAGGAGACCAAACAATAATTCATCTCACACCAGAGTAGAGTTTAAAACAATTGGGATGAACTGCTTTCTGTGATTGCCTCTTCCCCAACCTGGACTACCAAGGAGAGTAGGTGAAATAAATTTTTACTAGATGCTGAGCTCCTAAGATCAGTAAAGTGAGATGAAACCTGCCTCTGCTGCAGAAGATATCTCCAGCTACTACCTCACCATCAGCTTTCCATGTCTAAGGCAATAAATAGAAAAAGCTGGACAACCTAAATCTTGTGACATCTGTCATCTTGTCAGAGTTTTGTGTTCTCTGAAGAGACCCTAGAAGGTCCATTCCGCAGCTGCTGAACTACTTCACCCTTCACAGGCCAGTGACACCACTGTCTTACCTCAGGTGCACTGTGATGTATCTGGAACAAACTACAGAACTAAATGAGCACGGGTGCACACACACACACACACACACACACACACACACATCAACGCCTGCTTGCAAACATGTGCAGAAAAAGTGTTCAAGCCCCTTGGGCTGGCCCCAGCCCACAGCACGCCACATGAGCAGCTCCAGCTGACCCTGGCACCAACCACAAACTGGTGCAGACAGGAGGAACTGCCATGAGCTCCATGGTCAAAAATTCCTTCAGGGCAACCCGCTGCCTTTCCTATTTTCTTAGTCTGTACAACTGTCAATGTTTTGAATGCCTAGAGGAGAGCAGCACATTAATGAAAAACAGCCATTCCAGTTTAATAAATGCAAAACTAGGGTGCTAGTGCCATTCAGACAGGCTACAAAGAGCTGCTTGGACAAATGAACTCATCTCCTAGCCAGAATAAATGATGTCTCTTTTATCTTGTGTCATCAAGCTTCTGTGAAGCCTTCAGAGCCTGCTGAATTTACTAGTAGTTGCCAGTTACTAATCTGTGGCTGGCAATGCAGGATCATGGCTTCCTTTTCCTGATTGCAAGCACTTTTTGCTCCCCCTTTATCATCTCACACACTCCAGCCTGCTTCTGTAGACCATTCAGAGGTTTGGCTTTTATTTCTAACATTTAAAAGGGATCAGCACCCGCCTACCACAATTACATCATGATCTACCATGATGAATTACCTCCTAAGAGAAAATGCGTATCCAAAAAAAAATATCAGGACAATGCATGCTTGTCTCAGAAAAAGCATCTTGCTCAGGATATTGTAAAATCTCAGTCAATTACATAATGAGCTATTAGAGGAGAGCAGACAAATGTAAACATGGTTTTGCTTGTGTTTCTGTTTTCATATGAACAATGCACGAAGGTCAAGAGCTAGAACTGTAAATGGTTGCGTACAAGGAAAAGATATGGGTTCATGGTAGCTTTTGAACAATCAAATGATAAATACATATATATTTGTACTTTACCTCTCGAGGATCTACTGATGATAGAATGCATTAAAAATATAATTGGCTTTAAACCCTGGTAGATTAATATTTTGCCATGATTTACACTGTCTCTTTCGTATTCAGCTCTAAAGTTTTTTTCCCCTCTCTGAATCACGTATTGATGATTCAAATGTAAGATTATAACTGTTATAATAATGAGACCAATATAAGCAAATCACCATATGTTAATGTTTTTTTTAAAAAAAACTTTATCTTGTGCCCAAACACTCCTTTATCTAAAGTGACAACATTTTCAAGAAAGACAATATCCTAAAGCATATCCTGGAAGAACAGACAGACATATTCTTCTATGGCCAATGGAAAAGTGGATAAAAATTACAAAAGTCTATTACACTTTGTAGTATGTTATGTTACTATTTCCTCTGAATCCAAATCCGTATGTTTTAAAATATCTCGGGAAAGCATCACAGAGCAGATTTTAAACTGCTATCAATTTACCTTTCATTTAAGTTAGAAATAAATCATAAAAAATATTTGAAATCTTTTACTAGTTAAAAGAAAAAAAAGACATGCTAATTTTCCATCAGTCATACCTAAGAGCCTCTTAGGTCTCCCTCTTTGAAGAAGCACATTAAAGGGGGTCAGGGGTTTCACAAATAAATTGGTTGGCAAGCAATATCAACGGTGCCCTAGACTGACCTGGTATATAATTGTTTGCATATCATTGCAGTAAAAGCAACAACATGTTTAATCTGTGTGTGTTTATTTTGATCTATATATGGACCTTAAGGGTCAATGTGATTTACTCACATTTACTGTTGGTTATTAAAAATGCTGAATAAAGTGATGGAAAGGTGTTAGAAGGCATTTGCAATTAGGAAAGAAAATGACAGTCCGTGTGGAACTGCTTACTCAGAATTTTATCACAAGGGTGTTGGCGTTTTTTCTACTCTATTTTCACAAAGCTTTATAACTCACAGCTTGAGAGAAACATATCAAAGCATTTTTTGCCTTCAGTAAATGGATGGCAGGACTAATCTTTCCTCCCTAGATCTTACATGATCATGGCTATTGCAAAACTATAGGTGTAGAAAACACAAGGAATAAAATATTTTGCACTGCCCTGGTTTTTTTGGTATGGTTTGGTTTGGTTTGGTTTGGTTTGGTTTGGCTTGGTTTTTTTCCCTAGGCAGTTACATAGCATTGTTAAAATTTCTAGACTCTTCCCAAAACTGAGAAGGAATATCAGAATATTCCCTACACAGGAGGCCACTGAAGTCAGTAGAAAGATTTCTATTGACTTCAAGGGATTTTGGTTTTCTCTGTACAGTGAAAAATTTTCTGACTCTCATGAAACTTAATAGTCAATCAGGACCTGAAAGAAATTGCTCAGCCTTCAAATTTAAAGCTGATTTTACTTTATTATTCTATCACACTCAGTTATTTCACTCCATTAGGAATCTCTAAATGAAATTAAAATAAAAGAGAAGAAATGAGGAAGAGACAAGTCAGAACAGAAAGCATGAGCAAAACAAGAACATGAAGACAAAAACAACACAGAAAAGAAGCAAAGATAAAGACCGAAAAGAGCAAATGAATGAAGGAGGAAGACAAGTCTTCAATTTAATATGCTATATAAATGAGTCTGAAGCTTTAAACGTGTGACTAGAGGAACAGAAATCAAAGGCCCATTCAAATGTTTAAACTAGTTACACCTCACCTGATGCGCCTTGCTGAACCAGTTCCTCTGAGAGCAAAGGATAATGGGAAGGACCAATCTGGGAAAACATTTTTACAGCTCACAAGCCTTAATGAAGTCCAATTGCAGCACCCTTTTTGGAGACAAAATTATCAAATGAAAAAGTTGCAGTTTTTAAAAATAGATTAATGCCTGCTTACAGCAAAGCAGTGCTTAGAGAACCTGGTTGACATTTCTTGTTCTTTACTCACTTTAGCTGATGCTACGTTAGTCCTTCATGTGTATAAACCCAGAACTTTCTCAAGAGCGATGGCAATAGTCACTACTGTGGGAGATGAGACTGGATAATCCATATTTTACATCTGTAAGTAATACAAAGTGGTCATAAATTTTCAGTCAAATTGTGACAGAACTGAGAACCTTATGAAAGCATCATTTTTGCTGATTTTTTTTTTTAATTTTCTGTCAAGACTGCCTAAACAAGGTCTTTAACTTGGGGCTTTGCCATTCAGCATCAAAACCAGTTGATTTACTGAACCCAGTCAAAATGCTTCCTGATAGGGAAATTGGACACAAAATCCCTGTTTCACAGCTGCTCCAGGAAAACCACATTTTGCACCCAGAGGCTCGGTGTTACATCCAGCAGCACTGACAGGAAGACCTGGAGCAGTACCATCGTCCCCAGGCTTACATTTTATTCACAGCTGTGTATAGTCAAGGTAGGAGATATTCTTTATCATTTCCTTGCTGTTCTCCTGCATACAAATGCTCTGGTAAGCTCCTCAGAAAGTTTCTGCTGCCTACTTCCTCAGTATAGCCCTAGGATAGCAAAACATGTGAGTTCAGCTTTAGGCAGTACCAGAAGGGCTAAGGTACACGCTGAGGTGCTCTGCAGAATCAGGACTTGAAACTGGAGGGGTTCTGTGCAGTCAAGATATTTCCTGCCCTCCATCCACTTTGCTGAATGCCCAGTCCTGGAAATAAGCTAAGCAGTTTCAGCACACAGTCAAGTTGTAATTTTTCTGTTTGTTACCTTACGGGGACTTGTCTAGCAAGTGTACTCGATCATCTCTCTTGATATATCTCTTATTTTGTTAAATACCATGAACTACAATGCAACCACTCTGAGAAGTTGTATCTCTGCAGGGTACAACAGCATCGTAAAATGCTAGTTGCCATTTTTTATTTGCTCCTCTAAGGGACAAGCCCCTTTTGGCCACTGGTAAGGCTTTTGAAGCTCCTCGTTTTGCAGCAGCCCACTTAAACCACGTATCCAGGCCACAGAGTGACTGCAGTCAGATGCAGCCCTCTCAGCTGGAACACAAGCCTCCCAGGGAGCCTGCTGAAAAATTCCTCGCTACCATCAAAGTAAGCAATTCCTGCCTTTCATCGTCGTTTCCCCATGGGGAGAAACAGCCCGGGCAATCTGATGGATGGTTAGGTACTGCAGGTCTGATGCCCAGGAGCATGCACAGGAGTTGTTTAGCTGCAATCACAGCCCTGGAGCAGAGACCATGTGAAGAATGGAGCAAAAGCACTGCCCTTTGCAGGTCACATTTCTGTACTTTAATGTTTCTTTCAGGCCACCTTATCAGATATGCTTAGACATTTGCGAGTGGACCTTTATATACAAGAAGGAAAACCACTGATTTATCTATGAGCCTCTTGAACAGATTTACTTGCTAGCAGGACAATAACATACCTGAGAACCAATTATTCATGAAAATGCCTATTTGATTTTGACTGAAACATGTGTTCGTTACGTCCAGTTTATTTCCTTACTTGCCATGTCAACAGGAAATAAATGGACTCAATTAATAATACAGAACTGCAAGTTACACCAAGTCAGCTTCAACCAATTAATATTAATCTTTTTACTCCATGCACCTTCTAGCAGTTTGAACCCAAACTTTTCTCGGAAAACAAAAAGAACAAATATTTAAAAGCAGGCAATTATCTTTTACTAAGACATTCCTCATCCTAAGAAAATACACTTGATATGCTTTTAAAAATATGTTTCATTCATTTTAAGGAAAACATTTCATCTAATTTCATTCTAATTTTCCTAACAGAGCTTAATTTGATTGTTCAGAAATGTCTGTGTAACTAAATGTTTTCTTTGCTTTGATTTCAGAGTTCTCCCTTTCTGAAATATGAAGTGTATAATTACTAAGTGTACTTTCCTGTTTATGGAAACTAAACTTCTACTATCCATCTATAAGCTTTTGGCAAGAGTTGATACAACTGTGGTATAAGGTGATTAATGGAAGGCAAATAAAGTAATAATTAATCAAACCACATAAGAAAGTGAAAATAAAAAATTATGCAGAGACTGAGAAGAAAAGTCTAAACTCCTTGTGCTTTAGCACCAATGAAAACAGACCACAGAAGAAGGCTAAAAAGTTCATGAATGTGCTCCAATTAATCTGTATGCGTACTGCAATGCTCTTTAGTTTGGTTCATTTAAATCTGAAATTCCCTTCCCCGTTGATGTCAGCTAGTTAGCCAAGATGGTGCATTACTGTTATGATCACTGCAGCGCATATAATTTAGATTTATCTCTTTAGGGACTCAGCTCCACCCCCTGCTAGCTAATATGCTCACCATGTTTAATGATGCAAAAAATTTCCCTGAGTACAGGTTATTTATCTTTATCAGGGGCTGCTTTTGGCTGGCTGTCAGTTATCAACCAGAATATTTGTTCCTAAATGGTTTGTACTCATCCATATTCCAGGGCAATTCTGAGGCCCATATTATCACTGATGTTTGCAATAAAAGTGTTTCAGTTCTTCAGATACACCTTAGTAATACTGATTTATGAGTCTGGACTGGCTATATTTCTGATGCGGTGATATGAACCCTGAAATATCTGTCATGGAAGTGAAATATCTATCCAAAACCTCAGAAACAAAACCTGCTTGTAGGGGTCTTGAAGAAATATGAGGAATGAAGATATTTCTTTGAATACATTTTGAGGGGAATGAGTCAGAGGTGAGTTTTTTAAACTGAAGATCTGTAGAAAATAAAATAAAATTAGGAACAGACCAGTGAAAAGAAAACAGATGAAAGTGGAAGGAAAAGGAACAGTGAGAAGGAGACAAGTCTGGACAGAGAGGTAGGGAGACAAAAAAAAGAAATGAGAAATGAAAGAACTTTTACTGCACCAGATGAGTGAACACTTTCAATCTATAAGATTGAAAATGATAGTTGGAAAAGCAGAAGACTAAAGCTTATGACTTGAAAGTTCTTGCCTGCACAGCAACATGAACAAGCACCCAGCTTAAAAGTGAAAAGCAGATATCCTGAGTGGAGAAAGAGTTCAAAATGTTGAATGCAGTTCTGCAGCGCAGACATGAGAGTTATGCTACAGGTCAAAGAGGCGACCAGCAAGTCTGGCAAGTAAGAAAGACTGAAGATATGAAATAAGTAAGTAAATTTCAATTTTTTTTTAGTTTTGACTAGGATGGCAATAAGGGCAGCAACTGCGTGTCAGATTTGATGTATGCAGTATAATAGGCTGGATTTGCTTTTCAGGGCATGCAAACATCTGTGGCACAGAGATTCCCAAGCTCGCAGCAACCAAGCCTGTTCCAAAACTGGAAGCAACAAAGCCAGACATGCTCTCCCCAGGGTGGCATGCTGAGATAACACGGCTTCGCTGCTTCCCAGACCTGAGCTAATGCCTGAGCTATGCTGGAGAGCCGTACCAGTTTGTTCGGAGCAAGTTCAGGTATCTCTAACAAAAGACATACTTCAGAGAGTAAGAAAAGCTAAATCCCCAGTTTAGATCTCTTGCCTGTTTCTATAAGGGTACAATAATGCCCAGCACTGTTATTTTCTTCTTACTATCTGTTTATCCACTTGGTGGGTAGAGTCACATAACTAGAGGAAGACCATAAGCTGCCATCCATAATTCAAACAAAATTTGGTGTTGAAGCTGGCACACGTAAGGCTGCCTTCAACTCAGGAACACATTTAAGTGTCAACTGAACAGTTTTTATTCTGAAGCCTCCGCCTAACAGACAGGTCTTCCCTAGGGCCAGCGCGTGCATACCACATCATGCACCCAACAGATTTTCTAACCACCCAGCTACAGAGTCATTATCCTTTGTCTAGGCTTAGGCACATGCTGGGCACTCTTCTGGCTGCAGTTTCCCCAGCAAAGAAAGCTGTTGCTCAGGAACCTATGAAAAATAGCCCTACCAGAAGTTACGGCCACTTCAGATCTGCTGTTTGAGTTGCTCATACGCTTGTCTCTCTTCCCCCTTGTCCTTCACCTTTCTCTGTGGCCTGGTGGATCAGGCCTATGTGAGGGTAAGGATCTATGTTCAAAAACCTTTTCTTTGCCATGTTGAAGTAGGAGGTGTCTGCTTTGTGAGAAGGCTATTAACAATAATCCCTCTTTGCTTAATAGAGCGCAGAGCTAAACAGGTAGGAAGACTGGAAATAAAGTGCGTAGCCAGAGAGGTACAATTGAAGAATAAACCCCTTTATTGGTTTCCGAAGAGGTAAAACACCTGGCCTATTTTTAAGAATATATCTGATTTGGATAAATTTCCTGAATTTTTATGAGGAAAAGGAGGATGTAATTTGTATACATGAAAAAGCATTACAACGGACATTCTCATTTTTAATACACTTGCAACACTGAAGCTGTTACACGTTAAATTATTTACATGAAGTTTTTAACCACAAGAGAAAAAAATACCCCAAAATTGTGTAAAATATTATTAATTTCCTTCAAAAGCCAATTAAATGTTTTCAGCCTACATCACATACAAATGTTAGTATCACAACCAGCAAACAGCATGTAGAATGGAAATGCAGCATGCACACTTGAATTCCACTTTTGTTTGTTTTAGATGATACATTTGTTTGATTTCTACCATGACATGCTCTTCCTGTTCTGAAGTTTTCCAGAAGCCTAGATTAATGACAAAATGATCTCCAATATAAACTTCCACAATGATAATAACATATGCTGGCATAGACAGAATACTCTTACAGTGCCACTGAAATCCTCAGAGACCATGAAATAAATGCATGGCACGCAAAAAAGGACTTAATTTCTGTGTTATTTCTGGTATTACTGCTGTAAATATGCAGGGACTTAACTAACTGACCATTTAATATTAATAAGATGACATTCAATACCACAATATTCATGTGCTATGATAAGTATTTGAAATACTCACTCTGTGCCGTTAGATAAATTCCCTATTAGACCTATCCTTGATAATGTGCATATTGTTTCTGAAAGCAATTTCTGAATTATTTAGAAAAGACCCATTTTCCTCCTGAGACATAAAATGAAAATGAACTGCAGATTTTCTGCAAGTTCTTATTACCATTTGGTATAGACCACATTATGACCAAATTATGGTGAAAACCCTTGAATAGAGTAATTTCACAGGAAGCTGTTAACCTGCTAAAGCACCAAGAAATACAGATCAGACTGAAATGAGCTTTAGTTGTATGCTTCTTGATTCAACTATTTAGATAATGTACTTTCATTTAGATCAGCAGCTAAACGTGTGAAGGATAATAGCCTTTCTTGTACAGGTATAATGAGACATCAGTGCAGTGGTACAGAATAGCAGCGAAGAGAAGGGAAAAAAGCAGTTCTGATGCCTGAAGTTCTCTCGTGACAGACACTTTTTTAAAAGAATATAACTATGGAAGCAACAAGCATTTATGTCAGACACTTTTATACAACTGGAGAACATGAATCTGTCACCTGATGAAAACTGATTAAGGGCCATCAAGCCCAGAAGTGGAAATTCTACTGCTATTGAGAGAAAAAATGCACAACATAAAGAAAGGGATATATTTATGTACATGTCATCTCTTTTCTTAAGCAGCAAATAAGCAAATTTCAAAGTCAAGTTTCTTCCCTCCTCCATCCTGTTGTACGTAAAACCAGTTCAGAAACTTTAAAGGAAGGATGAGCAACATAAGCTTACTCTTCACTCTGAAGTTCTTCTAATGTATCTCTAATAACCAGTGACTGGTTTCAGAAAAATTTAGTTCAAACTGGTGACTTATTTTCAGGTGGCAAAATACCTTCTTTAAGTACATTAATGAATATGATGATACGGATAATCCGATTTTATTTTCTTTGTGTATTTGCTTTGCAGCTTAAGCATATATTTTTCTACTGCCCTAACTCACTTTGGTTATATTGCAGTTGACCACAAAACAACATAGAAAAACCTCTGCATCACTTGAGCTTTATCTTTTTTATCGATATTTGTGCACATGGCATACTACTCCAAAGATATAACTAATCTAGGCCCTGGACCAAGAAAAAAATCATGGGAAATTTAAGCCTGTACTTAATATAACTCCATACATAAGGACTTTGTTGAATGGATGTCCTTATCCTGTGATGATATTATCAACCTTGTTACTATATGACTATTATTAGTAGAGCCTGTAAAAAATCCAGCATTTCTTTTTTTCAAGATCTTTCATTATTTCAAAATTTGTCTTCACTGAAAATGAAATGAAAATTACTGTTTTTACAATTAAATACCGAGTGGACCTCAGACATTTCCTTCCATTTGTTTACCTTCAAAGGATATATTATTTTGTTTGGTTACTCAGTTTTTTCATCCTATACCAATGGCAGTAAATCATTATATATCATTCAGGATATGGCACAATGTGACGCACAATATGTTACACTGTGCACCCTTCCTGATTTGCTAGGTTACATGAGATATGTTTGTAAATTTAGTATACCACACGGGTATCTACATGTGAACTATTCATTTAGATATTCTCCTTTCTGTGAAGAGAAATAGCAGTTATGATGCACAATTCATTTGACCTAATTTAAATGTTTACTTACTTAGCAAAGGCATAAATCAAACCCTAGGAATGCCTGTTTCTTTCCACTAATCAACATGAGCAATTTTGCACTGCTCTTGTTTATGTGTCATAGGACACTTCAAACAATTTCTACCCTGGCTTTACTTTTTTATTCTGTATTATTAGTGTATTTGTAAAATCATTATAAGAACAGCAGCTATGCTGATATTTCAGGTAGTATGACTTTTATTTAGTCATTTGTTTTCTGTCTCCCATTTATGTTTTAATAGAAAAGTCTAATGTTCAGCACCTTGAGCAAAAAAGGAAGACTAGCTTCTCTATACTAACTAAAGGTCTGGTTACTTTCAGTAGCCAGGGAAAGTTATTGCACGGATATTGAAAACACTGATCTTTTTTATTATTTGTTGCTGTTGCCATCATTATTACAGGAAGCCAAGATGAGACCTGAACCCTGCTTGGACTCAGCACTGCAGAATAAAAGGGAGACGAAAAGACAGAGCTGGTAGCACTGCTGAAGAGAGCAGATAGGAATCCCAAATGTTTCAATCTCTAAGACAGAAGGTCCATCTTTTTCACTTGCATAAAGGATTTTAATTAACTTTTATCTAATATATTTCATATATATTTTAGTTGTTGGGGAGGGTTCTTTTTCTTTTTCTTCAAATGCAGGCATGACCGGAAAGAAAAAAGAGAAGACACAGCAAATCTCTCTAGTGAATTGGAAGGATATATTGCAAGCCACTATTAGCAGTATGCCTTTTCTTTTAGGAAGAAAATATTGAGATAAAAAGATTATGAGTTATTTTTGCAAAATACTCTTACAAGCTGTGAGAGATAGAAAATACCGTAACAAAATATTAGAGGGGACAACGTGATACAGGAGATTGGCTTGATAGCTTACATAAAATCGAAAGCTCAGGCTCTTAGGTTAGAAAAATGCTGAAAGAATTATTTCTGTGTAGTTATAAATAGAAATGTAAGTAAGCCTACCTGGCTGGTGTTCCAAGGATGGGAACAGAAAATAAGGGTGGACCTTCACTTACTATGTCCGCAATTCTGAAACCACCAACAGGCTACCCATATGTATAAAGATGGATTGCAGGATAAGTAAGGTGACAAAATGGAGCAGATGAGAGGGGTTTTTTTTCTTTTGTTTTGCCTTGACTTTTGGCAGTTAGGTAATGTACCTACATTTGCAGAACTATTGTATACAAACACATACTAAGCATTAACTATGTCATGGATAGAAAGTGTGCATTTTTATAAAGTGCCCAGGAGTATACTGTACTTGTTTCTAGGATTGCTTGTGTGGGTTTTTATATCTGTAATATCCATTGTACTGTACATACTTTATTGATCTGATTATTTCACATGAGTTTTTTGTGTGACTTTTGATGCTGCTTTTTACCCATTCTTACAAAATATTGATTACTCTTAGTTTCCACTTACTTGAGAAACACCAAGAAATTCCCTGTCTTACAGGGGAGTTGGGGGTTTTTTTGTGTCTTGTATTTTGAAAGAATAATATGATTTCAATGCTTTCCAGGATCAGGGATCAAAGCCCAAAGTGTCTGAGATTTCACACCCACTCTATACAAGGACTCATCCATCAAAAAGTGGGATTCATATCCCATGGAAAATCTCGGTCATATTTTGTCATCCTGAAATAAAATCAAGACCCCAAGGACATACTAGGAGGCAATGAGTGGTCTAAACAAGTCTCGGCTTATATAAAAAGCCAGTCTCTGATACACTTGAACTTTAAATTCCCATGAGACACCATGGCAGCTCAGCTACGTAAAGGCTATTACAGCCAACCAAAAAACCTGTTTTTTTCATTTTCTTTGAGGAAGATTACAGTGCAACAAATTTTTAAAACATATTTTTCTAGGATTTTTTTTATATATAAACTTGTACTTTCAAATGCCACTGATGTTTTAAGAATGGAGTATTCAAGAATCTATCCATAAAATCTGTAATCCCTACTGGATAGAGAATACAATAATGAGAAAGGAAGTAGAAAAGCACACAAAGGAAATAATCACTTCAGACTTTTCAATATAAAACATGATCCTATTCAAAGTCTGTCAAGGTAACTGAGAATCTTTCCCATACCTTCAGTGATCTTTTGTTCAGACTATATTGATGCTTACTGTATCATAGTAATCTCTTTTGTTTCCTATTCATTTAGAAGATTTTGTATTACATCAGTCTTCCACAAACTGCAGATTTTGAGATCTTCTCTAGCTCTGAAATCTGACTTGAAGTATGAGATTGGATAGTAATAAGGCAAAGAAGGAGTACCTCTTCTGGATATAAGCAGGAATCTAAGTTCTGCTGGAGTTTTCATCAAGCGTAACACTAGCCCTGATAACCCTTACACTATTGAAATACTTTTATATACACATAAATAAAAGTTGTGCTAAGAAATGCAAGTGTCAGAGATTTATGCATGTTTTGTATCCCCAAAGTATACACAGACATGCAGAATACACAAACACTTAACTAAGTGAATTATGGGTCTTCGCTATAAGCAAAATAGACATCTGCTACCAGAGAAGGAGAGCAATGACTGATTCCAGGTGTTTCTCTAAAATGAAAAGAGAGCTGTTTGGTACAAATCACTCTGCCTCCCCCTTGTGCTTCTCTCTGTAGCCAAACTACACCACCATTTGAAGAAAAAACGGTTTGCAAGTGGCAGCAAAATGAACCCGCTGCCCATTTTGACCATACCAAAGCTCCAGGAAGGGAAGGGCTATGGGGTGTCAGCAGCAGCAGCAGCAGCAGGCTTCCCTGCCCCCTGAGCATTGCTTTTGGGATACCTCTGTGGAAACCTAGGTCTGCTACTTCTTTCTGAAAGGCAAAGAGCTGAGGTCTAGTATCTCCAGGCTAACAAGGCCCTTCTCCGCCTTTGCTTCCCACAGTGGGAAAAGTGTTACTCCCACAAGGTCTAGTCTGCTATCCTTCAGCAACAATATTTGGATTTTATTTGCACCACTGTGAACCTTTGAAGCAGCTTTGCTGAAACATGTGGTTTGATCTTCCCTCTTCTTCTGTGAGCATTAGCCATTGCCTGGAAATATCCCTCCAGAAGCCTTGTTAAATGTCTGGCTCCAGGGATCTCGTCAAACTATGAGGTTCCCAGTCACATAACACTGCTTGACGCATTTCTCAGACATTTAAGAGGCTTCATCACAAAATTTAACTCTCATCATTCACTACATTTTATTCTGATCAGTCATGTGTCTTGAGCAACAGGAGGTAGCAGCATTTTTTTTTAATCTTACATGTCTTTTCCATAAATCGCAGAAAGCTGACATTAACGGTAACATGAATCTTATTCCTGCTTAGCCATAACTCCCAATGAAACCAGTTGGGAATTTTGACTGTTTAAGAGGAAAGGAAGGCAGTATGTTCGGAAGGAAATATATATGTAATATGTGTAACTGGGCCCACTTTCTGAAGTAATACTCCCTGGTGCCTATTACTTTCACTCAAGGGTGTCTTGCTAAGTGGCACTGTAACTTATTTTGGTGTTTTTTTCAGTAGAATTTTAAAACATTTATCATGCTGAAATACTTAGAGCAGCACACTCTGTTTGGTATCATTAGATCTCATTAGCAATCAGCATTTAAAAAACATTTTCTCATGTTTTTTTCCTAAATACCCATACATATAGTTTTCCCATAATTAAGCAGATCTATTAGTTTCACATAGTGGGTGGGATGGAATTTTAAATAATATTCATCTCTTTCAGAAACAAATAGCAGTCTGCAATGAAAAAGTGCTCAGTTAGCTTGCTGTTGCTACAAGGGTGGGGAAAAGGACGGGAAGACAACAATGCAGCCTAAATATACCGTGCTGCGGGGCTGAGAAAAGGGTGGAAGGTTTCCAATCAATTCAAGCCTCAGCAAAGAATGATCACTTCTGTGACAGGCTGGGAAGCCCTGGCTCTGCCTAACACAGATCTAACCTTTCAAGGAGGTTTTGCAGAAGGTTGATTTCAGTCAAACACTCAAAGCTGGATGTACCCTGCTGAAACAGGAACATAAAGATGCTTGAAATGTTTGGGGATGCCAGGTTGTGCCCGGGGAGAGGGGAACTGGGAGGCCAGGTGTTTTGCTCAGCCCGGTTGCTGTCGCTTCTCGGCACACAGGATGTTCAGTGCCAAGGGAAACATTCAGGTTCTAGAATTAAAACACCATTGTCATATTAGTTTACATGGTTGGGTTGGTGGAGTTGGGCAGGGTTGTGGTTTCCAGATTTGTTTCCATTTGGTTGAGAAATCACTAGCACAGATCAGCCCTGCACCTGGATTTGTCTTGTTTACCTACAAAGAGGGAACAGAAAGCCAAGCAAGCTTAACTCATTAAAAGCCATTAACAGCAGGCATTTTCCTTCTTCTGGAATTTCCAATTGCACAAGCCCAGCAAAGTCTGTGTCCAGGAAGTCCTGCTCTCGCTCTGCCTCAAAGTCACATTTCACCTCTTTCTGTAACTTTTCAGCACACAAAGCACCCGGCTTGAAACCAATAAACCACCCCCATCTTGTGTAACCAGGGAAATCCATCAATTGACAGCATCTATGTCTGAACTCCTTAGACACAATAAATAGACACAAAGCAATAAATATAGCAATAACCACAATCATAATGGTAACAAGAAAAGTTCCCGTATGATTATCTAATGGTACAATGAAGCTTGAGGGACTACAGATATTAGAATTTTTACACACAGGAAAATTAAAACATAAACCCATACTTGGGCTTAGTGCAGAAAACACTCAAAATCTGTAAGTCATTTAAGCTCTTTGATTGAGTACAATCTGATTTACACCAGATTTAAGCTTTATTCACTGCTGGGGAACATCCTACAAAGAAAGAGGGAGGGGTTACCCTTCTGTCACTTTGGCAGTCCCCTTTTGATAAGCCCTCTTATCTGCCACCAACATCAGAGCTGCATTCATCGCTGTCTCTACGCTGAGCTGTTGAAGGGGAATATCTGACTGCAGATCAATCAAAGTATTTACTTTTCTCTATAGTGTAAATAGCAACAGTGAAAAAAAGTTTCTAGAACTACAGAGCTGGGATGTTCCTGGCTGGAAGGAACATGGAGATCTGTTGATCACACCAGAAAAAGAAACAGTCCTTCAAGTTCTGTCTAAAATGTTTATTGCTTCTCAAGTTAGAACTGCAATATTTTCTTCTTTTCTCAGCAGGTCCCTGTTCCCAGTCAGCACCTGCCATTGCCTGGTTAGACCATGGTGTTATCGCCTTAATTTTTAACTGTTGCTATCAACTGGCCAGCTTCTGTTTCTCTCCTGAACCTCATCCTCTTTCCTTGGCATTTTCTCTCCCTCACTGGCACCTTGGACCCTGGGACTACTGTGATTCTCCCCATAAACATCTAGCTGCAAGAATGCATGCCCTGGTGCTGTATGGAGAAAAGGAACAGCTGATGGGAACGTCAGAGTGACCAAGTGTCTTCCAAACTGGAGAACACAAGGCTTCCCTCAGACGAAATCACTGGTGCCTCTTCTGCTTGCCTTCCTCACGCTATGGAGAGCTCTGGTCTCTCTCCAGGCAGCAGACCGAATCTGTGACAGGGGACTCCAGATGTGAGGCAGGCATTTTCATTTCTAGCCAGCCTGCCATGAGAATCCTGGCTTTCTTCTTCTGAAAACTCTTGTCATCCCTCAAAATGCAGCTGGGATTCCTCACATCAAAAACAAGTCTGGGCTGCTGATAGCTGAAAATCGCTAAGCAGTGGGATGATTTTGTGTACAGTGAGCTTACACATTCGCTGTGCCAGCTACCCTTATGCCCAGCATTAACTCCAAGTCTGATAAGACATGGAAAGGAGTGGTGTGCATATCAGTCAACCTACATCAGGCTCAGCATGCGTTAAAGAAGGGGTTGTGATGGGAACTCTGACAACTTTAATCAATCTACTCCTTCTCCAGACTTGCCCCTACACATGCCTCCAGCCCTCCTGCTTCCTCTGTGGCTGTGCCAAGCCTCAGATTTCATAGCGCCAGCCTGTAGAGACCATGCTGTTCATCATCTATCATGAACTCATGAGCGTGGTGTCCCTAACTTCTTTACTGTACAACTTTGAAATGGATCCTGTAGCGAATGATGACTCTCCATCTATTTCTGATCTGATCTAAAACATATTTCCTCCTTTGCTGTACTTCTACTTTCTATCCCTGCTTTCCTTCTTATTTTTAAACTTTACCATGGAGCTCCATATGGTGTATTAGATTAAAGCCATTACACAAAGAAGGCGGTACATTTTGTTGTAGTGTTCCCTACTCCACCACATCGAACTGCGATGGGAAAAGAGGAGAGTATTGTAGGGAAGGAGAAACAAGGCAAAATCTTCTGCTAACCATAGCTCATATTCTCTGCAAATCTGGAAGAGAGGAAGTCATAGTCAACAGCCATACTGGTTAAAAATTATCTGTAGGACAGAAATTCCCAAAACACATTTAGGCTGCATACAGTGGACCAAATTAATCCCTACTATAACTTCTCTTAATTCAGTTCAGAAGAACTTGGTCCAACGTTATCTAAGCTCAGAGATATTTCTACAAAGATGAACTACAACTTGGTGACATTTATTGTGGATTTCCAGAGACAGGATGAGAACAAAGAGTCTCAGCTTTCCAAATGTGTATCATAGAAGCAATTGTATCATCACCAGCAATATGGATAAGAGGAATAAGCTTATACAATTAAATAAATATGAAATCTTTCAACTTAATGCTAAAGTCTTAGAAGAGTGATTTCCCAAACAGTTGGCAAGAACTGGAATAGTTTTAAGATAATCACAATCAATTCTTACAGTACAATAAAAATAGGTATAGGAGAAAAATCACTCAGAACTGAAATGTAAGAGGACAAAAGGTCATAAACTGCAATACAAACCCCTAGGGAATCTGAAAATGTATAGGGGTTGGGGGTTTTAAAAAATTATCTAGCCATTGAAGAAAAATATTGTGTTAACAAATGGACAAATGAGAGTAGAGCTATCCCTCAGAGTCGCTTCATCAACCACAATCATATGAAGAATCCAATGTACCTTTTTGAAAAGTAGTTGAAATACTGAATCTGCTAAAGCAGAGAACAAGCCTTTGTTAGCTACTTTTGAAGGTCATCAGTAGCTTTTAGTGTATAGGACGTTTTTACAACAATTAGATCAAAACTCAGATTGAAAATGTTGGTAGATTTCATAAGTTAGAATGACATCAATAGTTGACTCCTCCAGGGCACTGCCTGGGAACAGGTGTTTTATTCTAAAAAAATCTCGCTTCCACTTGAAGCACCACTGGAGCCACACATTAATTTTATATGATAACAAATGATTGTTTGTTCATTTTCATTGTAAAAGACGTTTGAAGAAAGACAGTTTCATTCTGGTCACCTTAGGTGTTGAGGATCTGAAAACCCCCGTTGCTTGTCTAACTCCTGAACCGTCATGTGGATCCCAATAATCAAAACAGATGCACATACGGTGTCTCTGGTATGACTATACTTATACCATCTGTTAGGCTAAATTTGCACACTAAGGAGACACAAGCCCAGCATTAAGAGGTCATAACTTCAAAACTGAGATGGACCTCAACAAGCAGGCCTTCAAATCAATGCTAACGTGTCCCACGTCTGAAAAATCCTTCATTTCATAAGGTTCACAAGCTATATTAAATGGCATGACAGTTATAAATGTTGTGGATATCAAAAACCTCAGCTCCTTCAGACCATAGCATTATGCAGAATGTAAAACATAAAAGATTTTAGGAACAAGAAAAATTCAGTTTGCCCAACAGGCCTGCCAAATTTTATTCCTCTTAATATCATGTGAGGAGGAAGGAAAGTAATTATTATTTTTCCACATGACACTAATTCCTTTTGCAACTGACAGGCTGAACAAAGGCTGCACATGTTTCATTTGGCCAAAAGGCTAGTTTTTGTTTAAGAGCATAATGGATGATTCATTAGTTTAAAAAACAACCCTGTAAGAAAACAAAGAAAAATGTCATATTGGTGAGATGCTAAGGCAAATGTTGTATCATACACAAACAGTACCTGAAACATTGTTTTCTGTCACATTAGCAGGAAAGATTTTTTTAACAAGACTATTCAAAGGAAGCCAATGTCCTCTATTTACTTGTGATTATATGTCCCCACTGAAAACATTCATGTTACCATCTTGAAATTCCTGGAGTCCCCTCCCACAACATGTGTAAATTTTAATCATCCAGTTGGAAAGTAGAACACATGCTGCAGATAGTGGATAAGTTAAAACTTATTAAGCAGGTTGCTCACAGCCAATAGACTAGTTTTGTTCAAAGTCAGGTAGACCAAAACAAATTTCAAATGTAGAAATTATAAATATTGGAAGCTGAGTGGGCCTCTGCAGAAAGCTGAAAAGGGCAGAATTTGCCCATGGGTCTGTGATGCCTCAGAAACAGGGTTCAATCTGCAGCATCATCATCACGTTACAACAAAAGAGAGAAATAGACTTGGAAAGGGAATTAGATGACAGAAGATTCGAGTTAATAAAAGCTGTGATAAAAGAGAAAGCATAGAGATAGCATATATAAAGCATATAGGCAGGAGTAAAAATCTTAAGTGGTGAAAAAAATAAATTAGTTATTCAAGGGATTAAAGACGGGAGGGATTGGGTAAGATTGAAGAAATAAATATACACAACAGGCTTCCAAATGACGTGACAGTAAAAGACATATTCAACTGCAAAACAGTGTCCCAAATGAAATGCTAAAAGGTCCATTGCTTTCAACATTCAACCATCATGCAAGAAAAGCACTAGCAACTACACAAAGGAGGATTAATCTTCATTGGTAAAGAGAAGGGTGTGGTTTCCTAACCAGGGTGTTAGGGAACATTTCCTATATTTCATTATATTTCTAGTTTTAAAAACTGAGATACTCCATTTCATAAGCATGAAGTTCAGCACTCTTAACCTTGCTGAAAAACAGTTGCATTGCACAGACCTAGCATAATTTTTATTATTCATTGCTATACTTTCATCCAAAGGAGTAACACACATCCAGCAATACTGCATATATTACCACATACTGTAACACAAGGTAGAGAGAAATTCTTTTTTGTGATGCTTTGGTCCTTTCCTATTAGTATAACATTGCCCTGAAGATAATGTGTATAAAGGTTTCTCTACCTCCTGTTATATCTCACTAGCACTGAAAAGAAATATGATTGAGCATTTTTGAGTAAACTCCCATCTACTTGTCAGGCAAATTTTCTGAGTTGCTTTTGTCATCATCGTTGATAGCAAAGATAGTTATTCTGTTCTTATTTTTGCCCTTAATAACCAAAGCCTCTTTCTGCATGAGGAAGTATCCAACAGTCAATTTCTTTGGTTCATAGTATCTTTTACCTGATTAATGCAATTACTCATGGAGATAAGTAACTCAGGCTACACTCTAATTTTAAGGTATGTTCCTTACTGACTCAAGGACCCTGTTCCAGTCTGTATTCTAGCTGACAGCTTTCTTTCAACTTTACTCTGCCTAAAGCACTTTGTAATTTTTCCAGCAACAAATAAATTCTTAGAAAGCATCAGTAAAGCTAGCCCCAGCCTTTCCTGACATAATTCTTCAGAAATGACCCTTTCTCATTACAATTTTTAAAAGGTTTGGAATTTTCACTAAATTCTATTTTGACAATTTCAAAATCGTGAAGATCTCTTTTCTTGGTCAAAATGCCTTTCAGGAGATAACTACATTAACAGACAAATATGTTTCCAAATGAGAAAAAACACACAAAAGATCTTGAACTTAGCTAAATGAAACATTTTGACAGACCCAATCTGATACTTCTCCCCTCTGGATTTTCAGTTCACTCTTACAAAATATCAGTTTTTCAGCTCTGAATGAGACAGTGTCGATATCAAAAACCTTTCTAGTCCTCCTCTAACTCAAGCTGTCAAGCTGGTATTTTTGAATAGATCAGTAGGTCTCCAGTCTCTCAGAATTTATTTGAAGCATATTACCCCAAATATTCTTTTAACTCGCAAGTCTTTTGCACTGACGGGTTGAGAACTGTTCAGGAACTTGGTATGTTATGCGTATCTCCTAGGGTATGTATTAAGGGTCTAGAAAGAGCGTGACCACATCAACACAATGTCACATCTGAGAAGATAATCCTCTCTGCTGTGTTTATTAGCTGAAGCTCCGGGTCACACGTATCCTGCCTCTGATTTCAGAGCAGACATGTCCAGGGACAATGTGAGTTTGCCTGCATAACTTCCTCTTGCACCGTGGCTACGCTTTGGTTGTACTGTGTGGCATTAGCTGAACACCTGATAGCTCCCACTTGTCGTTACCCTTCGCAAGCCTGCTCTATGAAACATCCCACCTCAAGCAAGGTTCTGAAAAAAAGTCCCTTTTCCCTACAAGGCTGCTCAGTAACCCCCTTGTCCAGCTGGGGCCTTTTGAGCTAACAAGGTCCCTCCCCATCATGAGGAACTGAATAGCAAGAAATTTACAGTACAAAGATGTGCAAGTTATAATCTGGTTTAATAGAGCATTTCTTCTCATGGTTTTCCCCCAAAATATATAGTCACTGTGATTCCTACCCAGGATATTTTAAAACACTGGAAATAAGAAGATCTTTAGAAAATCCATTCCCTTTCTTTTTCACCCCCTAAAATGGGCACTTGCGGTTCCAACCTTATCAGGTCACACTTTGTCTGTTACCTAAGAAGGCTTTCAAATAACCCTGGCTTAGGCTGAAACTTCTTTTGAAGGGAAAATCAATGGGTTGCTTTATTTTTTTAAGTGTTCTAATTCTACC
Organism: Fregata magnificens; assembly: GCA_013389945.1. Classification (NCBI taxonomy): domain Eukaryota; kingdom Metazoa; phylum Chordata; class Aves; order Suliformes; family Fregatidae; genus Fregata; species Fregata magnificens. The sequence goes on along the minus strand of WAAD01020004.1, from coordinate 583,803 downwards.
ATTCACAGTGTAAAGAGTGGCTGTAGGTAAAGAAAAAAATCCTTCCTCTCCCCCTTACCTCCCCCACCCTGCTACTTTCTCCCTTTTGAATGCCTTCAGCCTGAGCTGTGGAGACTTCAAAGACTTCAAAGGCAGCAGATACTGCTGCTGGGGCTGACACTGAAAATGCTGGATTCAGCAGAGAATGCAAAGATTATGGATCATGGAATATCTTCATTTGTTTCAAAAAAATGGTGGCTTCATTCATTTCAAATCAATTAAAATGAATCTCCAAAATGAGCAAACAAACAAAAACAGAGGAGGAAAAAATCACAGAAGTAAGAAGGAATTAGTGTGCAGCAAACAAGTCAAATTTTCTGCTGTATTCAGCATATACTAAGGAGACAAGATATTAGTTATGGTTCTCCCCATGGCTACCTCAAGCCAAAAAGGCAGAGCAGCATCAGCTGGCGACTGTTTCCTAGGTGCCTCTGCCAGCAAGCATCATATTCAAGCCAGTTCCTAAACCTTGGTCCTGTTGCTGTCACAGGCAAGGGCAGAGAAGCCAGCACAGTGTCCCAGAGGGGACTGGAGGGTCCCGACGCTGGAGAAATCAGAGGGAAAGCCATCACGTGCACAGGGAGCACTGCTGTGCCATTGGCAAGGGGCTAGAGGGACATGGGAGGTGAGCTGCTGAGAAGGAAGTCATAGGCAAGCTCAGGGACTAACTAGGGAGGGAACCGATTTTATTTCTGGGCTGGATTCATGCCAGACCCTAGGAGAAAATCCTATGAAAGAACTTAGGCAGCTCTCTGCTTCTCATGTATCAGCTGAACTGTCCCTTTCTAACTGGTTTCTTGCCATCTGTAGTGATCTCAGCATCAAGTCCTCTGCTGTCTGATCTTACATCTGCTGCAGAGGTCAGAAACTTGGTTAACAAAACACGCAATTTCTACTATTCATTAGGATTTAATGGTGGAATAATCAAAATAATCCTAAAATACTAATGTTTTATTTACACAGATACCTGAAAGTCTAGCAGAACCTCTTGAAAAATTCATCAGGGTTGGATACCATGTGAATTTTATTTCAGGCGTTATGCTTTTATGCGCAGTATCATAGCTTTTTAACTAGTGCATATCAGCTGTAATGGGCAGGCAATGCAATTAGTGCATAGGGGCTCCACATCTTTTATTACAGAGGATTCTGGGTTTTCAATTTTGGGATTAAACAATTAAAAAAACCACCTTGAAAGGGTTTGAGTAAGAGCCCTTCAAAATGAAAAATGATTTTCTTAGCTAGTTCTGGAGGAACTACTCTAGTAAAAAGAATATTGTTTAATTTTCATTTTGAATTAAAGACCTGGAAAGCTGAGTAATACACAGGCTAATGCTGAGCTGAGCTGTGCTTCTGCTCCTCTGAGGGCCATAAAAATGTATTAAAACAGGAATTATTTTGTACACTGTGCTGTACTTCAACGTTTAATTCTCAGCAGGCTATAAAATCACTTCCAGGATAATGAAATTACAAAAGAATTTTAATTTCATTTTCAATCCCTTATCATTACAAATTACTAAGAGAAGATGTTTGGAAGATGACTAGTGATATTTCTACTCTCCATCTTCTGACTGGCCAGGTCTTTTTGACTGAAATACCTGCAAAAGACTTTTGCAGGTAATTTAAATGAGACATAGTGCAGAAGATCCTGAAATATGCAGCTGGCTACATCAGTTTATGCATCATGAAAACACTGTTGTTAGAAAGGGTTCCAAGTGGAAACAGCATTAATAGGCAAAATAATAATAAATAAGCAAAACAAAAAATAAACAGGCAAAACAATAAGAATAAATATCAATACAGTAAGGGTTTAAGATAAAGGCTTATTGTAACAAAAGGACAAAACAAAAGCATATACTCTGAGTGTCAGATCAATAAAAAAATGAATGTCTCTGACAACTATGCTTCAGTGTTATTTCAAAGAGAAGCCAAACAAAAAAAGTTTCCAACAACAAAGCTTTTCCCTGTGATTTGCAAAATATTCAGGGGTGATTTTTTTTTCTCCTGGGCCAAAGTCCACAGTTGTTGTTCAAACTAAATTCTTACTAGAACCTATGGAGATATTTTAGGTTTAGCTTTCTTTCCGAAAGTTATGCAGTGGCAGGCCTTATAGGACTGAAGCAAAAATTACTGGCCTGTTACAAAGCAGATAGATATTAATATAATTCTTCTTTCACGAAGAAGGAGTGCAGGGTTGGATATACAAAATATTTTAAATTCCTGCACTTTTGAAATGCTAGTTTGAGCTAAAGTTAAAGGCTGGGATATCTGACCCTCTGTAAAGCCCCAGTAAATGAAGGGAATCTCCTCAAAGGTCAAGGAATGGAAATTCCAAGAAACAATCTCTCCAAGAGTAGATTTCTACAGGACAAACAATGACTGTAAGTACCTAAATTGTGTTCAAGTGATAAAGTCTAGACAAAAAAAAAAACCCTAAACCCAAACTCTAAAACTTCCCTGGACAACTGCCTAAGCAGTTTCCCACAGGCTATTCAGCACACGCTGTTAGATTCAACACATCTTGCTTAGCCTCAAGTTCAATGCAAAGCACAACAGAGCTGGTCAGTTCAATTAACAGGGAAAGGCCTTTACCAACTTTCAGGCAAGCAAGAGATAGGACGGGTCCCCACCCTTGGGAAGGCGGGCTTTTTCGCTGGCAGGAACGGGCAGGATAAGGTGGGTGGGAGCAGACCAGCTTACCCCGCCCCCTCCAGCAACCCTCAGTCCTGGCCAAGCAATGGCTGAGTTTCTGCGAAGAACACCACATGTGCATGACCATCACACTGAGCTGTGATTTTCACCTTCTTTAGGTGACCATCTCTGTGATTTAAAGCAGTTCATGACCTGCTTCATAAGCAGTGTTGTAACATCTGAGAAGGAGCACAACCAGAGGTCTTAACCTCTTCTCGTCACTGGACCATGCCCACATACATCAGCCTGTTTATGCATCACAGTCCTCCCATCACCCAGCAATGAGACTGTGAGATTCCTAAGTTTTGGTCCCCACTCCAGCTGCAGTTTGTGCATCTTATCCAATGACTTGTAAGAAGAAAATGTATAAAGACAGGAGCTACGTGAGAATAGAGGCAAAGAGAAATGGAACAGCGTGCTCGAGTCTGTAGAGCTGGACACAGTCCGAGCTTGCACCTGAACTTTCCCACAACCCTGCTCAATGCTTCAGGTCCTGCCTCCTTTGGAAAATAAAGAAACTAAACCAGAGACACAGGGAGAAGGGAGACAAGAGAAAATATAATGGAAATGTGTCTTGGTTCTTCACTTCAGAAATACAGCTACACTACTCGGTTTTGAAGTGATTTATACCTGTTTAGCAGATGCTTGCTCTAAGCTCTCATGGGCCACGTGTGCCAACCTGTTTCCAAATAACCTGTGAAGACAAACCACGAGTGTTCCTCCAGCTGGGGACATGAGCCGTATTTCATTTCTTGTGTAATACTACAGCACTCTGTGTTTAACAGGGTTTTTTTCCTTATTTTATTTAGTCTAGTGCAACTTGTTAGCCTAACACAGTTAAATTTATGAGTCACATTTACTTATGCCTCTCAAACAGCTCCATTGTGATGTATGTGATGAATACTGAAGGAGAAGTGATTCCAGAAGCTGCTCAGGCGTCTGTGTCTCCGTGCCAAGTTCCACATTATATTTATCTCTCAGCTATCGCCCAAACACAGGCTCAGTTCGTACTAAATACCCTTTCTGCTTCCACAATATTTTCTTTTAATTTCATCCATAAAATACAAATTACAAATTGCCTTTACCTTTCTGTCACCTCTCTTTACCAGCACTTCTTCACTTCCTTTTTCTTTCTTTGCTTTATTCATCCTATGTTGCTAATCTATAAAACTTAAACTGAAGAATCCCACCTTCAGGAGTAACTGCCTTTTTCCCCCACCTTTTGCCAAGATCAGGTACGCCTAATAAGCATGGCACTGATTAAATTAAAAGCCAAGTGATACCATTAGTCTTACGGGAAGGAGTCCCATTATTAGTTGTAGAACGCAATGGCAAGGTGAATAAGAAGTGGAAGTGATTTTCCAAAAAAATAGAGCAATGATAAATAAAATCTGGTTAACATCCACAAATAACTTGCACAGTTTGACTCTTCCACTTCCATTCAAAACTATGACCACTAACAATATCATTGATTGGATCTTCAAGATATACCCCCTGTGTCATTTTCTTACCCCAAAAAAAGCCAGGTCCTTCACAGAGAGATTCACGAGCTTGTTTGGCTTCATTTCAAAGCCACCAGAATCCCCAAGGTTCTTTAAAATATATATATGGGTTCCCCTAGGAAGCAGAAACCCCACTGGAAGATCTAAAAACTGCCAAAGAAAAATGAAGGTTGTTCACAGATTCATAGTTCACAACTAACTCACATTAGTCCAGGAAAAGTCAGGGGCCAGGTAACTTTTTAAAGCCATTAGACATAGGGTGGGTGTGATGATTAAACAGATAAAGCCTTTTGTCATTGATCCTTTTGCCAAGCACTGGTACACACTTCTGTCAAAGAGCTCTTCATCCTCATATCAGTTCCAGTATAAATGAACATCTGGCCTGGCTGTCAAAGATACAGGGATGCAATAGGAAATATGTTACAACTGAGAGCCCAGATGCCTGGAAAAAAAGCTGGTGTGATTTTGGTGTTAGAATTAGGGTTTCAGAAGGAGTTTTCTGTAGAAGCCATGCTGAAAGCTAAGTGCCCAGCAATCTGCTGTGGTACAAGTATTTTTATCCCCATTTGCATAGGTTTGGCACATATAACTGGGTTCCCAATCCTATACTTACATAGGGCTTTAATGACCCACTGCTAAAGCCAGATTTTAAAGACTTATAATATGAACGTTCTCCTCATTTTTTTCTTGTCTTGATAGGGAGTGAAAGAGCTGACATTTCCACAGTTATGAACATGTGAATCATCAGTCCTTTAAAATATGCTGTTTGCATTTCAGATCTGAAGTTTCATGTTTTCTGTGGTCTCAGGTGGACATTAGGAGTGGTTAATATTCAGTTGTTATTTTTATACTCTTGGTAAAACTCATAAATATTAAGTTGGAAAGCCACTATCAAAAGATTATTTTGTTTTACTTTCAGCAGAACATAGCCACAGAAACCTCTCAGTAATTTCTGTTTGAACTATGGCATATGTTTCAGAGGGACATTCAATCCTAAAACAAAGGGTCCACATGGTGGAGAATCAACCGCATTCCTAGGTAAGTTATGCCTATGTTTAACTACCTTCAGTGTTAAAAATGAGTTCCGTGTTTCAAATCTAAATTTGTCTTGCCTCAGCTTCCAACTGCTGAATCTCGTTATGTTTTTTACTGCTAGATTAAAGAACTGGCTACAAGAAACCTGTTCCTTGGGTAGGTCCTCACAGACCGTGATCAAACCATCCCTTAACCTTATCTTCAACAAAATAAGTAGATGAAGCTTCTTAAGTTTCTCAGTATGAAATATGTTTTCCAACCCCAAAATCTTTTATTTCACTTTTTTTGAATGCTTCTCACTTTTTCAGAATGGTTTTTAAACTGCAGCACCAGAAATGGTCATGTTTTTTTAAGTTATGGTCTCATTAGTAGTATACAAAAGATAAAAGCGCCTACTATTCTTAATAGATATTCCTGTCCTTGTACAGTCAGGACTTATATTAGCCCATCCCACAGAGAAGAAAGATGCAACTGCTTATATTCATGGCCTCCAGACCCTTTCCAGTGTCGCTGCATTGCTGGATACAGTCTCTCATTCTGGAATACTGACCTATACTCTGTTTTTAAATGTATGACCATAAACATTTAGAGTTATAGTTCATTAGGAGTTTTCATTTCAGATGAGCAGTAGACAAAAATTCATCTTCCATAAAATCGACTTTTTTTTCTGTTAGGAAATTTAAATGAAATCTTGCCTCAGTATAATTTATATGCTTTCATTTCATATCAAAAACATGAAATCTTATCCTCCTTAGGATACATTCCCTTCCAGGAATTGTAGCTTATGCCCCAACTGTATGAGCCAGGCTCATGAGGGATTGCACCCTACCATAATGCAGTACCTCCCAAATCCTTCGTTGTTGGAAGAATCCCTTGTTTTCTACTGGGTTTTTTTGTGACCTCTCAATTAAAGTCTTTTTATCTCTCATATCAATTTTGTGGCAGATTAGGACTAGTCAGAGTTGTTCATGGGAATGCTATGTCAAGCCTACTGCCTTACAGAAGCCAATTATGCTACGTTACAGGTTTGTTTGACAGGACCTGTTTTCTACAAAACGCATGCTGATTGGCATTAACTATATAACCATTCCTTAACTCATGACAGACCACGTTCCGTATTAGTTTTACCAAGACTGTGTCAGGATCGATTTCAGAGGAACAGGATACAGCTTCTCAGCTCATCCTTTCAAAATCTCAACACACGTTCTAAGAATTCCATTCCAGGAGTCATGGTGGTGTTAGTTGATGGTTGGACTTGGTGATCTTAGAGGTCTTTTCCAACCTTAATGATTCTATGATTCTATGATTCTATGATTACAGGATGTGCTAAGAAGCAAAATCAATGGTTATGGGAGCTCCTTGACCAATTTTTTGCTGACTGAGAAAGTTCTCCTATGTGGAATTATCAGTTGTGCTGACTAAAATGATTTTAAATGTAATTATTATTAGGGCCTTTACAAACTTTTATGCATGCATCTTGTTTAGTGAGATCTGAAGTTCAGTAGAACCAGACAGAGAGGTTGCAATGTTGTGAGATGCTAGTTTGAAGCTAAACACAGAATATTAATCTCAGCAAGAGGCCAGTTGTTTTATAGTATTGCTACATTTCCCGATGGATAGATAAGCATATGAGAGACAACTGTATCTGGAAGAGGTGAATAACTGTGCTGCTAGATATTCTTCCTGGTGCTGAACTGCTTCTGACAATCCACATTTAGGCATAGACAACTGAATATGTAAGAGAAGCAGGGGTAAGTGACCACCTGCTTTGTGTATAAAATCCAAGGGCAAGCTGCTTGAACAGTGTACCATCCAGAAAGATACACTTATGTTTTATCCCTACAGCCCTCTCCTCCCATTGCTGCTGCTCCTGCTGAGAAAGGTGTCAGCTACTACAGTGAGGCAGAAGGAGTTTTTACCCCCTCTCTCTTCACCCACTTAGTAGTCTACTCCCAGCTCTTCACTTTAATTAAGTTGTCTTACCCTCATACAATTTTGCCTACATGTCTGGGAAGCTTTGAACCACGGATAATGAAATAAAATTATTTCTGACAAAGCTGATAAACATCTTTACTTTTTTGCTCATTTTTTACTTTGTTAAAAATAGTTTGCAAAGAAAAATAGAAGAATCTCTCATTCTTGAAATTAAAATAAAACATAGCTTTTGGCATATTTTTTCTTTGCCTCTAACCACTCTGACAGCAATCCTGTTCTCTCTTTACAGTGGCAAAATGAAAATGTAGGTCATACTAAGTAGGTCCTTGTCTAAACAGAAAGGACAAAGTCTCTTTGTGAGCCAAAGAAGACAACCAAAACACTTTTGGCAAAAAGAACCGTCTCCCCAAGTAAAAATGCATATGTTGGGATGTCAAGACCACACACAAGCTTCACTATTGCTGTGGTATTGATCTTTCCAAAGGTCTGTAGGTTTTGCCAGCTATTCCCTTCACTGTTAAACTTGTCTTTACCCTCTTGAATTCACTCAGTCCTACCTTTATTTGCACTTGTCAGCGAGAGAAACAGCAACAGACAGAAGGGAATTGTTTGTGTCATCTACACCAGAGTTGAGCTCAGGCTCATTTGTATTCTCACTTGGGTGCTTAACATGCACTTGAATCTGAGAGGTGCCACAGTTCACTCAGTGAGAGCCCTCATGTGAGAGTCCTGTGGTGGTACCCTCGGTCCAACACACACTGTTCCTCTGTTTCTTTGTGGGTGAATCTGAAGCAGCATCAAAATGAAAGGCTCAAAGTCTATTGCTGAAGCCATGCAATACCAGGAGAGGTATTTCACTTCTGTCAGTGGACACAACAACAAATACACATCAATATAAGCAGGATTTTTAGTGACCCATATCCAGCTCCAATACCCAGATCAGTACATTAATTTCAGAAAGGCTAGAAAACATCTTAAAGGGAAAACAAAGGGATGGTACTAAGTGGTAAATGTTCAGCACAGTACATGGTAATTGACTTAGCCATGCAGTTCTCATTACTGTTAATAGGAATCAGATGGCTAAATCCCTGTGCTAAAAATGTACTTTTAAATAGATATCTGCATGAGTGCCAAGCACAAAGCATCAAGGTAGCATAAACTACCAATGAGGAAGATACAAACACTGAAGACATTTACTGAAGGCATCAAGAAAGGTTACAGAAGGACTTACGAAACTGAGGCAAAATTGTACTATGAGATCATTTACTGGAAGGAGTTTTCATATAAATTGCATAAGGTTTTAGAGAACAAAGCGTGCACTGGTTGAGAACACAAGTCTTCAAAGGCAGGGGAACAGCTGTGCTTCTCCAGAAGACATGAGGAGAATAGGAGCAGGCTATAACAGGGCCACACAGGAGTACACAACCTTGACTTGCTGCCTAGGAAACTCCACAAACACACTCAGTGGCAGGACAGAAAATGGCATGGCTGTAGCCGCTGAGTTTATAACTGATTTGCTAGCCTGGCTTACTGGCCTAAAAGCCTTCAGAAGACAGGGATAGTAGAACAGCTACTCCCTGTAGAAGCATGTTGCAAAATGTATATTGCAACATATATATTTTTCAATAAAATTTCAGAATGCAGAAGTGGCATTCAAAGCAAACACCTGAAATCAACTGAATTTTTAAATTTCAAACCAATATTTTGTTAGTCTTAGTTCTTACAGATAAACATAAAGATAAAGATGATGAACAGATGTATATATTATGTTCATTAGGGGTCAGCTCTGCTGAAATGAGGGATAGCGAATCTACAAACTGGAGTTACATTAATGTTGTTGATTAGTTGATACATACAATGGTTAATAAGACTATGTTGTATTAATTTTGATAGAACAATTAACACCAGGCTGCCAAAGGTGTTTACATTACTGGACAACATCAAACAGTGAAACAAGGTTCAGGGTCTGAAGAATAAGGACTACTCAGTTGCCGTGACAAACAAAATGAGAAACCAGTGCCAAAGTCTGGACATTTATTGACTAAGATACACAAAAGGAAAAGAATAAAAAAAAAAAAGAGTCTTCTGAAACTGAAATAGAGTTTCTGCACGAAGGAAAAAGAATAATCAAACTGTATCAAAACCCTTCTTTCAGAGACAGGATTTTGGATACACTCTCTGATTCTGTCAAGTAATCTTTCTTCGTCGGGATGAAAGAGTTAGTTCTGCTGTTCAGGTATGAGCTGTGAATGATAGTTTCTTTCCCTGCCTTTGAAAGAACAGGCAGACATGGTTACAAAAGGGAAAAAAGATACAGAAAGGTGGAGGAAATACGGCCTTTATTGATGTTCTCAGGCTCCATGACAGCTGTCGAGTTACAAAGACGGTCGTGATGCTCTTACCCTGAACTTAGTCTTGGTGACATCATCTGAGTAGGCTGACCAGGGTACTCTCCTTGCTCAGCCAGACTCATCCAGGCCATTTTGTCTTGCCTTTGGGATGCCATGAAAGGGGAGAAGGGGTGTTGGCCCCCTTTTAGACATCTCAGTGTTAGCATGGAACAAAGCCTGTTCTGGTGCTGTGGCACATTCAGGACCCACTCTGCACCCCCTCTACAATCACCCCCAAGTGCACGGGCTCGTGCTCACTCAGGAAAGGAGGCCACAGCTCCGGTGATGAGGCCAAGCATGTACCCATGTGTGAACACTAGTGCTGCTTTCACACTCGTAGATTAAACAGGCTGCTGACAGATGGCGTGACACGGTGCAAGTCCATATTCCTTTTCCCCCCAGAATGAGGTGAGCACCTCTGTACTGCCTATTAGGGACAGTCTCAGGCCTGTGTCCCTTCAGCTATGTCCAGAAATTGTCCAGGAGAGCCCTAGCTGGCCCTGGCCAGAAACAGCCCTGCCACACGACCGCTGCTGATGTGCCAACAATGTCCCAGGTTGTGCTTGGCCTGGTTCAGTTTACTGGCATAGGCAAAGCCAAAGAGATTGATCTAGGGATCTGATCTGGAGAGTTGCATGCTAGATGTCACATGTTGGCTGCAAACCAGAGGCTGAGGGCTGCGAGGCTGTGAGGCAGTCCTCCAGACCCTGTCTGTAAGCCCTTGAGTTACTTTGGTCACCACTGCCAAAGGATTTGAACGGAGAATTATTTCGAAACAACTCTGAACTCAACACTGTACTAAGCTGTCTGTATAGTGTAGCTGTACCTCTGAGGTCAGGTATCCAAATATCCGTATGATCAAGATCCGTAAAAGACTTCAGGGTGGTGAAACTGAGCCATGCTTTTCGGTGCAGCTGTTTGTCTCATTCTTTCCAAGACATCAGGTTCGTGCCCTCCCAGGAGCACACACTCAGCACCAGGTCACAGTATTTCCTTCTTTACCCCCTTTTCTGGCTCCACTAACCCTACATTAATTTCACCACTATGGTCTGGACTCCAGTGGAACGTGCCCCCTACACCAGCCTGTCCTCTGCTCTGGAGGCCAGGACACTCTCAAGAGTTCAGGATATGCAGTTTTAAACCCCAAAACACTTGAACTCAGATGTCACACTTGCTAGGCAGGTGCTGTAATCCCAGGGCGTTGTGTAGGAGGTGCACAGCTCTTCCTCTGGCTGGGTCTTCAAGGAGAGGAAAGGAGCTAGCAAACCACCCATACAGGGATGAGTTAGTACCACAGTCCAGAAGGACGCTTTTCTTTGCAAATCCCAGTTTTACATCAATGTCCAGTTCCGGGCTGTAGGTAATTTTATGAGGAAAGTGGGATTTCAGACACATTTTTCTTTTCTGAACATTTGCTTCTGGCTCACCTTGGCTTCCTCCCAGTCAGAGTGTCCCACTTTCTCCATTCGTTGCACAGGGCCATGGGTGCTTGCTTGGGCTCCGTGTACTCGACTCCTAAAATTGCAAGATTTACTAACCCTGCAAGGCCCATGCTTCTCTCTGTATCTGGGTCTGAGTGTCCTTGCTTCCAGTTCCCTCTCAACTGAACAGCAAAAGCCATTTAACAGGCCAGTGAGCTTGGTCCTTTCAAGTCAGTCGGAAATGAGTTGCCCTCAGAAACCGTTCTTCCCTTTTGTCCTCTCATCAGGATTTTGCAGTTATCCTTTTTCATTCCTAACTGTGGCTATTTAGAACTTGAGTCTTTTGTACTGATATGTCACTGCCACAGAAGTGGGCAGATTTTATTATCTTTCTGATCCTTGTGAGTAATCTCATTTCAAACTTTGACCTCCCACAGGCACCTGCTCCTTTTGACATCAAAGCCAGCTCTTTATCACGGAAGTAGCTTAGCCTTATGGCAAAATTATCGATTGCAGATGACTTATACGCTTTCCCTGCTGTGCTCTATCAAAAGCTGATCCTCTCTTTTGTTGCTTCTTTTGAAAATTAGGTTGAATTTGTTACTGTCTCAAGCAGCTGGCTCTATGCTGGCTCATAACTTCTCAGGAATCGTCTCCATCTCTCTTCTTTTTGCATTCCCCACTTCCCTTTCTTACCCTCTGCATCATTATTGCATAGTGCCTCAAAGGCAGGCAGATGCATTACCCAGGGTCCCTGTTTTTTCATCCAAACTTTGCAGCAGAGTGCAATTTCTGCCCATCATAAGTCTCTGTCCATGCTCAGCAGACCTGCTGTATTCTGGAAAACAGCCACCCTGTGGGAAAACAGGCAAGACCTCCCTGTAAACCCATGCATGCCACTGGATTTATTTCCTTCCTCAGCCTCTTCCATTTCTGTTGGAGGCATCTCAGGGCAGGGAGTATCTCACCGCCTGTGTGAGCTGTGACTTGTGGCACAGGGATCCAATTCTGGCAGTACTTGTAGTGGCTAGTGTGATTATGGTTGGGTTGCCATATATGCAAATGTCTCCTAGCAGGCTCCCCAATATCTTCAATGAGAATTTGTCACAATTGACAAGTTCCCATTTTTTAGAAAATAGGTCTAATTCATCTGGCTGTGATCAGTTCCCTTTCCTAGTAGAATTTTCTTCTATTTTGGCCAGAATCCAACCATTCTTTTCTGGGGCTAATGATGCATTGAATGAATGTATCTGTTTACCAATGCCAACCTCTTCTATCAAATAAAATTACTTCTGTTACCTTCATGTACTCGACAATTTTCTTAGACTTTTCCTAAAAGGGTAATGACAAGTTTGATACTGTAAGCCAAAAAATTAAATGACTACCTTATGTTCTAGCTTCAGGATCTTATTTTAAGTAGTCTATCCTTCTAGTTTTAAGCAATTGCTCCTGACAGCCTTTCCCCTTTGGTGCTTTATTCCATTCAATTTCACTTACAACGTTCTGCCTGTTCCCAAGGTATTAGGGAGTAAGTGACCATTGAATGTAAGACTCTTCAAATCAAGGCTGAACTGCAGAGCAAAACACAGAGAAAAGAAGCCTGGGAACATTTTTTGCCCCTTTATATAATAGGGCTCAAAAGTGGGGTTTCCCCAGAATTAACTCAAACCCATGTCTAGATTAGAATTTGTCTCCAGTTGCAAGATTGGCATGGCTTTGTAGTGTCTGGCTGATGATATTACACAGGATGAAATGTGAGCTATGGGAATGTGAAGCTTTAGTCTGTACATCTGGTAAATCAGAACTCCATAGGAAGAACTGCCTGCCTAGCAGGTGTCACCTGCTGAGAGTGATACTGCAAACCACAGCCCTAGACTCCTCTATGTCTAGCAATGGCTGCTTAATTTAGTGCCTTCATTATCATCTGCATTTATTGTTAGAATGTGGAATTATCTCTGTTACTGCTTTGACTCATTTTTTTGGTAAAAATGCTGATGGTACAAAGTTACAAGAGTTGAGAATGCTGAACTTTTAGGACTAAACAAGAATAGAGTCTAGCTGAGAATAGGTTTCAAAGGGCTTTACTGATTTAGACCACAAATCTTATGCTCAAATGCATATAACCAAAATAAAATAGCATGCTAACAATAAATGGAAACCTTCTTACTATCTCAAATCCTATAAAACACATGTAGAGATCCCTGCATAAAACTATGAAGTCTCTCATTCTTTGGAGAAATAACAGATATGTTGAAGGACCTTTTGGCTAAGAGTGATATCTATGAGAAATGAAGACATGCAAAATATTAACATTTAAGTGTATTTGTAGAACAAAGAAGAAAAGGATAAGCACACATACGTGCACATTACTGTGAATCTTTCCTTCCTGCTCTTAATGTGTCAGTTGAACAAAAGTTCTTTCAGAGCAGAGACCCGATCTACATACAAATCTAGTGCTTTGCACAGTGTGTCCTCTATTTGATGGTCTTTAGGTCTCTGATACACAACAAATGTAATAAACTGGACACCACTGATAGGAAACTGATAGTGCTTTCTTATTAGTTACACAAATTCAAAACCTGGAAAATTTAGGAAACTTTTTATTTCAAGCTGGATATTGAGAACAGATTTTCAGTGTAGATTATACATTAAATGGTTTGTGATGCTATTCAAAACTTGGTTTTTCAGCTCAAATTCTGTGATTTTTCTTCTCTTTTACATTATTACTAGCATAAATAATCCAGGCACTAGACACAACCATCCCATTTGCACCAGTTTGCAAGGGTTATACTATAATCAAGTTCTGACATTTAACACGACACACATAATTTGAGACCATTACAATTCTGGGTTAAATCCAAAAGGTAAAAGTTAGGCTCTTTACACATAATTACACCCTCAGGAATAAGACAAAGCATAATAAGGTGATAAGGTGTAAATTAGACTAAAATATACACTCACTTTTCAGGTTCTTTACATCTTCAAAGCAAAGCCCATTGAAAATAATTTTCCTGAATTCAGCAGCATTTGGATTCAACATCAACATAAAATACTTTCTACATTATTTTAATGGGACTAATTGCATCTAGGGAAAATAAGGGATCCTAAATTTTTAAAAATATGCACTATATGTACACTACTAAACCTGACAAAAAGATGATGTGACAGATTTTTTTCCCTTGCTCCCTCCAGATAAGGAATTAAGTATGACAGTTATTAAAGGGCATCAATCAGGCACCTGATGGCTTTGGGTGCAGATACATCAATTTGTATGTTTCCCATTTCTCTCTGGAATTTTTTCCTCTGGCCAACTACACCAAAAATTGTCAGCTCACACTTCAGTTTCTCTCATGACATAAAAATCCATGCAGAAACTTCCGAAGTCTAAAATTCCTATCTTTGGCAGTATCTATTAAAAGATCCCTAGCACTCTTAACGTTAGTGTGCATCAGTAGCAATTGTTAGCAGCACCGCTGTTCAGAATGGTGCAGGCAGGGAAAGGTTATGCCATCCACACCCAGAACAGTGGCCTGTTCAATATATGCTGAGATCACGCTTGTGATCACACACCCATACTTTGTTGCTGGCCACACTGTTTCACAAAACCCAGCAGACACTGCCAGTTTTAGCTGAAAGCTTCATATTTCCAGGCTAAAAACAACCTTTAAAGCTCCCCATAGAGTGCTGGTCTACCCTGTCCAAAACTACCATTTGGAGACAGGAAAATTGAAGTGTCCTGGCTGTAGGACACCTTCCAGGTTCACAATATGATCACAAACTGATTGCCTGCCGAGGGCACCGGTGGCAGCAGCAGTAGGAAACTACATGACCATTCTTTGGCTGCAAACAGAGGGTGAACGGCAATACAGAGTATGGCCCCTGATACAAAATGTGCTTTCATGGTATACGTGAGGCAGGTCAAGGTGTTTGCTAGAGGTGCAAAGAGTTAGCAGAGAGCTCCCATGTAATGGCACACCCCTGTCACTACAGCCCCCACCTCTTGATCTTGGAACTACTAAGTACTCTGTGGTAAGACTGGAAGAGAAACAGTAGGTAGGAAAGAGGTTCCTGTGTCAGTCTGAGTGCAAAACACGGTGAGAGTCAAGAGCTTGATAATGTTTACAGATGACTCTCTCAAGACAAAGCAGCTCTCAGTTCCCAGTCTTGCAGAGTGCCATTTGACATCTGCTTTCACCAAGCCTTTGGTCCCTCAGCAAGAGATTGCTGATCCCTGCCTTTCGGTATTTCTTCACAGCACAGTGGATCGTGATGCATGCTGCAGAGTCACTGAAGCTAAGAGTGGTCAGAAAGCTAAAAGCAGGACAGTCTAAGTCACACAGATATCAGAGATTTGACCTACCTGTGCATTTGGGCCAGTATCTCTGCTCTGTGCTGTGTGGTCAACACTAACTCTATTGAATAAAAGTAGCTGTGTCCTAGACAATGTGTGAACATGGTTGTCAATAAAATGAAAAAATACCTTTTTATATATTATGTAGTTCCAGTCAGATAGCAACTTATTGCCATTATTCTTCTCAGTGAAAAAAGAGATTTCAATATAATGTTACAGAAGAATTAGAGCATGTAAGTAATGGGTATGTTTATGTATGTTATCTACATTTCTCATAGATACATATAAAAAATCTAATTGCCATGAGAACCCGGTCTAACAGTCTAACACTTTTAACCTATTCCTTCTGGTTTGATTTTCCTTATGAGATAATTTCCCCTTTTGGAGATGGAACAATGACTGTCCTTAGGAAATCCACTCTTTTTTGAACATAAGTTCAAAAACTCTAGTTTAAACACTCTCAGAGCTCTTGAAGCCAAATAACTGATTCATTCTGGCATTTTCAATATATCTTTGAAAACTCTAATGAATGTTTGAAAAAATAAAAGAGTTACATTAGCATTTATTTAATCAAAATGCCTTGGGAGTGGAAATTAGTGACTCCCATTTTATCACTCAACCTTTTCCTTAACTCTATTCACATGTTTGTCAGCAACATTAAGCCTCCTGAGATTTGCATGAGATTCTGGCTTTTTACAAAATTATTCTGTAGTAGAACAGAGTTGCCAAATCTTTTGTGCCTATATCAAATTAATTCTGACCCTTCCTCTCACTCCCCACACTGAAAACACATGGTTATCCCAACCTAGCCATTTTGCCTGAAGGACAGTATAGACCTCTGAGATGCAACATCTCCCGCAGGTGTTTTCCTTCCTTTCTTTCCAAGTTATTTCATCAGAGGCTGCCTCCTCTTTTGTGGAACTTGCACTGCTACTGGAGAATGACCCAGAAGATTCTCTTGAACAACTTGATTTTAATTTCTGCTTTTATAATACTAGACATACTTTGACAATTATCTTTTGAGAAGAGTGTGTGTGTGTGCACATACATGTATGTTTATTTTTTCTTTTGGGTGTTTACTTTGCAAGAAGGCAAGTGATGCTAAGTCAGTTCACTAGATCCTGTGCCTGGTTCTCAGGCAGAACTCTCTGCAGAGAGCGCCAAATCAAATGTTTGATGGATGCCAAATGCCCACAAAGTTGACTAAGAAGGATTTAAGAATGCTTATTAGGGGAGTTACCAGCTGGACTTCCTTAGTTGGCCTCCTTAGAAGTCTGTAACCCAACCTTGCACCCATGATCAGGGGCTTCAGTCTTTGTGAATTGGCAGAAATAAAACTCCCTAATTCTCCAAGGATTCCAGGATCACAGGAATCCTGGGTCCTCCTTTCCCTTTATTTTGACCTTTAATTTTCAAAACACATTCAACAAACAGACCAGATCATTCTTTTAGATATTGGCTGGGAAAGTGCACATGGCTTCCTGCAATGTACACACATGCGCACATCTGCTGCAGCACTCCAAATGTGTGGCATATTTTTTTCCAATTTTACCACTTAATTCTTAGTCTGCAGTGATCAGAAAAAGAATTGAAGAGAAGCATTAGTCTGGTATATGTGGCAATCTGCACCTACATTCCTGTAATAAAATCTGGGTATTTAAGAAATAGGTTATGAAGTTTTCTCTTCCAGCAATATTTTTGCTTATTATTTATTATTAGAGGCTGAATTTCCTAAAGGACCCTAAAAGGCTTTGGTGCCCAAATCTCAGCGAAATTAAGTAAAATGTGTGCACTTAATGCTTGTGATTTCTCTTAAAAATCTCAGTGTTCATACATAATAAATAAGACACTATTAACTATTGCTGCCTAACATCATTAAAGTTTGATTTCCCAGAGGAGCATGATGACAGAACCGAGTCTCATCTTTGGGTGGCTTTCAGAAAGAGGGAAAGAGGTTAGTGACCTTACCTGAGTATGTGACTTTGGATACTTAAGAGGCAAGGTAGATAAAAGTTTGTTAAATGAAAAATGGATGGCCTTTTTCCTCACAGACTGGAGTGCATTCCCCTTGATGGGAAAGGAAATTGTGATGGGAATCTGGGACATCCTGAAATCTTAATGCAGGAATAGGGCTTCTGAGAAGCGGCTCATAGCGAGTCAGAGCTGAGCAGCAGCTTGTTGCTTATTAAAGCATTAGTGGAGTGTTGGATTCTAGGAACAGAAATGACTTATTTTTTGGACATGACCTATTCCTCTTTGGGCAGCCACTGACCCTGAATTTCCACTTGTATGCATTTTGGATTTGCTCACTGCATGGGACAGCACTGGAGTCTTCCATTTGTTTAATTTGTGGATTTTTGTTCAGTGATTTCAATTGTGTGTCACTTTGCTTATTTGCTTTGATTTGCTTCAAAGCGTGATTCCCTTTGGGGTCCCTTGACTCCTTTCAACTGAATAAACTTTAGCCCTGTCCTCTCATTGTAAACTAGGTACAGATACGGTGGCCCTTCTCAAAGCAAGCACGCCTACAGATACCACATTTGCCTCTTCCAGAATGAAAGTGCAACACAATAAAATTAAGATTTGATTTGCACTTCTGAAAATTCATTCTCAGAGAACAATGTAATATTGGTTTCAGAGGGGTTTTTTTTGTTTTATCCTTTCGCTCTGTACTTGCTCAGCTGTCTAGAAATGGAAAACTAGGGGGTGGTTCTGGTTTTGGTTTGGTGGGGTTTTTTTTACAAGCTGCTGTGCTGGCACCACCTCCCCTTCTTTGCCATTTCAGTAATCTATTCTTATAGGTATATGATCTTTCATAGGTTTTCTCTACACAGAGTGGATGGACTCATTAGTTAATGGAGTCCAGCCTCTTAGTTTGAGAAGAAAAAGAAGGAAAAACTTCCAATAACCAAGCACTTTTGGACAGGAAACAATTTAAAAGGAATATTCAAATGATTTCAGCCTAACTCCAGAAATAAAAGCAATATAAATGAAGGTGTTTGCTGATTTAACTTAGAAAATACAAATCTGGAGATCTGTTGAGTAAATAAGTGGAAAATAGAATCCAGCATCTACCCATCTGTTGCCCTGTCTCCAGCTGCAGCCACCTCTGATGTTTCTGAACGATGTGAAAAAGAAATAAAGGCAAATTAAGACATGAGTCCTGAGAATGCATCTGTCCATTGTACAATGGAAATCCTTTCTCTTCACTGATCCCCTGAAGTCTTGATAAGCTTTGGTTGCAGTGGTTATCTTAACACAGAGTTCCAGGTGTTAAAGGCTGTGCATAACTTATCCTTTCCCTGGTCCATGAAAGGATGACATGAATAAGGGATTCATACATTTACAAACATTAAGGTCAGAAAGGACCACCACAACTATTCCACCTGAGCCCCTCAACCTACTGGATGCAGAATTTCTCCTAGAGAGTGGATTTAATCATATCTCCTAGAAGGATTTTGAATTTTATTTTAAAGATCTAAATCCATGTTGAGTCGTCCCTGTCCTGTCCCCCTCCAACCCTTTTAGGAGACTGTTACTTAGTTCAATTATCCTCTCTGCTAGAAAGCTATGACTTATTTCAAGGCTGAATTTGTCTAACTCTCAGCCACAGATCTTGTCAGGTCTTTGTCAACAAGCTCGGAAAGCCCCTGCTATTGGATCTCTTTTCCATGTGTAAGTACCTAGACATAATGATCAAGCGACCTCTCAGTCTTCTTTCAGATAAGCTGAAGAGATTGAACTCTGTAAGCCTCACACAGTAGAACTTGTTTTCCAGCTGCCGTATCAAACCTTCCAAACCTTTCATCTCTGGCACTGTTATTAGGCTGCACCGCTACCCTGGAATGTGGGAGGGCTCTTCAAAGGATTTTAGACTGACCATCTGATATCCACACTGAAGCACTGTCTGAGGGGATTTTGATATTTCTTTTGATTCAGACCTTGGCTTTAAGAACCTGATGGCTACAGCTGTTTTAGGGCTCAGTAATGGCTTTGCCACAAGCAAGCAGGAGAGCAGCTCATTGTTATGGAAGGCAGATGTGCCTCCAGGTTTCTCTCTGCTATGCAGAACATATTCCTGGTATCATTTTTTTTCTTCTCCCTCTGCTCCAGCAAATGAAGCTGTGGACACATGCATGTGAGGAATGACATCAAAGGTCTGCTTACACCTCATACAATCCATCATATGTCTGAAGAAGGGAATGCAGCAGCCCCCAAGAAGTTGCTCTCTTCTACAGGTTACAAGCTCTAATCTAAAAAAAACCTGCCAAAAGGGGCAAGAACACAAATAAACATGTATACACGCTTCTTTGCTCATCATTTAACATTTCTAATACAAACAGGTGTGATCTAGATCAATGATTTTCTAAACACTTTCATACTCAATGAGAGCCTAACGTGTTTTTAGTGACATTTCAAATCATTCCCTTTTGGGGGGAGTGCCCCAAAGTCCACAAATGTGCAAGTATGTCTTCCCATTGACTCCAGTGAGTTCTAATCAGTTCCTTATACTATGAGGGTTTAACCTTTAAAAGTTATAATTAAATTCACTAGTTACTTTGTGCTGTCCTCTGACACAGTTTTTAAACTAGATGGGATGCTTATTAAACTCACTTTACAGGACCTTCTAGTGAACTATAACCTAATTTACAAGGAAATAATGCTATAATTTAGGAAATAGTTGACCGTTTATCCCCCAAGGTTTTACAGACTTTCCAAAGAATGAGTAGGCTTGAGGCAGAATACAAATGATTGAGAAAAATGAAACGCATTATGTACAAGTTCCTGCACATTTATAGGTTTGCTAATTAATAAAACTACAACTATAAAAATAATTAATAAAAACTAAAAATAAAATCTTGATCTCACCTGTGATTTTCTCACATCCTTGCTGTAGACTTCAAACATTGTCACACGGATCAGTTTCTCAACTAGGGGCTAGGGTTACAGACATTTTAGGCAAGGAAATAAAACAGACCGTCTTTACACAGACCGGGTCCCTCACTTCACAGGGTTTTAATATACTTCTCACACACAGACTCACAGTAGTAGTTCAGTGCCATGTTTATTTCCTCACCTCACAGATGGAGTAAGTTTTGCTCTGCTTTTCACATCATGCAGCACATCCCAAGAGAGATTTAAACCTCTTTTCCGTGGTTCCCATGTTCGGTTATCAGCACCCGGCTCCGTTGCTGTCTAAAGTCACCCCTAAGAAGGTGGACTGAAAATCAATTGGTAATAAGCAGCAAGAATTTGTTGCTGTCAAGGTGTCACAGTGCAAAATTAGTAGCTGGTTTTCCCAGACATCTCTGAAGCTTAAGTAACCTACCCAACTATCCTCAGCCACAAAGCAAGAATAGTATGTCACCAGCTCTGCTGTCTGTGTTTGGTATCTCTCCCCTCAGCTCTCTCAGTACAATCCTTTGAAGGTGCTTATTCTGCTTAGTGAAGCACGTTGCTGAATCTGCAGTATCCAAACAGTATAGTGAGTGTGTCAAAACTCAGTACTGATAAGGTAAACACTTCTTCTGAACGAACTTGCACGGCTGACACCAAAGCCATTTTTGGCACAAAGGAATATGTAAACAGAGAAAAGGAAACCAGCTGCCCCTTAGACCCCAGCAGGAACTCACAATTTGCAAAGTTCTGTCCATTGCTGTCTCATGAGTAGAGGTCAATTCACCTTCCCCATGTCTGAGCATTAAGGGGATGGGCTGGAGCATCTGAGGGCTTGTCCCAGGACTAGGCACAAGACAATCATATGTCACCAAAATAAGCCGAGAGCAGGAGAATTCATGTGGGTGGCAATGCATAGGGTCCTGCAAGCTCTAGTGTAGGAGTTCTGATTCATCAGCTTCCAAAGTCTCCCACATACAGTCCTATCTACTGCTCCAAGTGCCTTATCTTAATTCATGTTCCATCAATTCTTAATACTATAAATACAACAATAATAAAACCTGGATACATTATTGGTCTCTATAAAGACTGCAGTTACCTGGCAAACATGATAATAACGTTTGCTTATTACAGCAGCAGCTAGTAACAGCCACATAACAATTTGCATTCTAGATCCCTGTCCTCATTTCTTATAACCTTCAGGTGTTCAAAAGAGGTGCCTCATACTGAGCTATTAATTCCATATTTAGGCACCTTGACTTTAAATGTACTGAGTGCCTCTTGGCTCTGATGAATGTCAAACAGCATTCAGATTTAGAAGATTGCATGAATTTCTAATTTTTTTTCAAGTCTCTAGATCTGTCCTTGAAGGTAAGGCAACATCTTTATATGTTTGCCTTGCATTCAATAATAATCACACTAATATTTCCTTTATAATAATACCAATAATAATAACACTAAAAGCAGCAGGGGGTATGATATTAAAAAAAAAGGAGAATGGCCCAATTAGCTACTCAAAAGTTACCAGAGTTAAGTTTTCACAAGAAATACAAAATTCCCTATTAAAAGAAAGACAGGGTCATTAACAACTGAGTTGTAATATGAACATGCAGACAGACAGGTGTGTGTTTATGTACCTGAGTTTTTGCATTTCAAGATTTGTCAGAGATCAATCACACTAATGTTTACATATTTAACAGTTACTCGGCATTTAATGTTTTCAGACTCTGATTTGAAATTGCAGACCTCAATTTTTCGGTTGGGTAATGCTCCTATTCCTTTGTTACACACAAGAAAACTGAGTCTTCTCAATGAACTGCAGAGTACTGGTGGTGTGGCTTTACAATAACCGTTGAAGCAGGAAGGTTGCACTTTCAGGTGTCTGATATGGAGAGGGAACCATTGCATGTGGATGATGAGAACCTGGATATGAGGATGTGGACAAAAATTTGAAAACGTTTGGGGGCTAATGAAACTCTTACATAGCTACTAAGGGGAAATTCTCAAGGGCTTCAACACAGGGAAGGAAAACAAATTGCCTGCAGTCACCCAGAGAGCTGTTACTAGGAACAGCAGATGAGAAGATAATGTTGAGTAGGCAACTGAGACAAGTTCTAAGAAAAAGTCTTTTTTTCATTGGAAATGTCTTTTATTTCCCTCTTGCTTGAACCCTGACAAAGAAAGGAATTAAGGTATTCAGGAGAAAGGAAGGGAGGAAGAGAAGAAGGAAAGAAGGAGGAAAGCAGAAAGAAAAGGAAGGAGGGAAGGAGAATGAGAGGGAGGGAATGTAAGAAAATACCATATATCTGAGAGGGATTGATGTGATGACCAGGTAGGTCTCTTCCAACTTCTGTTTCAGCAGTGCAGAGTTCAGTTTGGTCCAGATGGAAGATGCATCAAGGGCTTTGTAATGCTGGGCTCTAAGCCTTGTTTTTCCCTTCAATTTTTCAGAAAACATTCAGGTATCACTCATTTTTCTTTCATGATCATAGAATCATAGAATCATAGAATCTCCTGAGTTGGAAGGGACCCACAAGGATCATTGAGTCCAACTCCTGACCCTGTACAGGACAACCTCAAACTTCACACTATGTGTTTGAGTGCACTGTCCAAACGCTGCTTGAATATTGTCAGGCTTGGTGCCATGACTACCTCCCTGGGGAGCCTATTCCAGTGCTCCACCACCCTCTGGGGGAAGAACCTTTTCCTAATATCCAACCTAAACCTCCCCGGCACATCTTCCTGCCATTCCCTCGGGTCCTGTCACTGGTCGCCAGGGAGAAGAGATCGGCACCTGCCCCTCCTCTTCCCCTTGTGAGGAA
>WAAD01020004.1:515030-560554 GCA_013389945.1 Fregata magnificens | reverse complement strand
CACTTGCCCTTGTTAAACTTCATACGGTTGGTGATTGCCCAGCTCTCTAAGTTGTCCAGATCTCTCTGCAGGGCCTCTCTACCCTCGAGAGTGTCAACAGCTCCTCCCAATTTTGTATCATCGGCAAACTTTGATAGTAATCCTTTGAGTCCTGCATCCAAGTCATTTATGAAGATATTAAAGAGCACTGACCCCAAGATGGATCCCTGCGGAACCCCACTAGTGACCAGTTGCCAGCCCCATGTAGCCCCCTTTACTATAACCCTTTGAGCCCGACCCATCAGCCAATTGCTGACCCATCGCATTATGTGTTTATCCAGCTGTATGCTCGACATTTTGTCCAGGAGGATACTGTGAGAGACAGTATCGAAGGCTTTACTGAAATCCAAAAAGATTACATCGACTGGCTCCCCTTGGTCCACTATGTGGGTAATCTTGTCATAGAAAGAAATTAAGTTAGTTAGGCAAGACTTTCCCCTCATGAACCCGTGCTGGCTGGGACCAATGACTGCATGGTCTTTCAGGTGCTTTTCAATAACTCCCAGAATAATCTTCTCCATAATTTTGCCAGGCACAGAGGTAAGACTGACGGGTGATGGAGGTTTTTTCCCCTACAGTTTGGACATGCTCTAAAATAAATACCTCCTAGGATAAAATAATAGACTCCATTTCATTTTAGGTCCTATTAGTTCAGAAGCCACAGTCTTTTTTAAGTGAGGAGCAAAATCCAAGTGTCCAATTAATGTCAGGCTCAAATTCTGATTAAGTGACCTGCAATTCACCCCTCTGCCCTCATATTCATTTTCCATGGATAATTATTAAATAAACATCCCATTTCAACTGATCATCTTTTGACCCAAATATGATGTAGGGCTTTGGTAACTTTGTACTTAAAAGGAAGTCAAAAGGAAAACAAAATAAAGAACAGTTATTTTAATAACATACATTATACCGGCAATGTTTCATAGAATTAAAAATTGTAATTTTTGGAAAAGGGTTAGTTTGAAATATGTTGCTTAAGCAACAGGGAGGCCTCTGTCTTTCAGAAGTAGTCCACCAGGAACACAGTGCAAGAGTGGATTCTGCTGAACTTAGGTATACGGCCAAGTCCCAGACACTTAGTATTAGCTCAAAGTCCTTCAACTGTGTCATAGCAAGTTCAAAACCTTCACAGAGTACTGAGACCCACTCGGAGCAATGATAAACTTAAATTTGATAGAATGGGAAGCAGAGACTAAAAAGACATTGCTCAGATGGGAAACTCATTTCTTGCATCTTGTACTCCTTTTTTTTATCAAAAAGAAATGCCAAAGGTTTTCTGAACAACAGAAAATGTGCAATGTCTTTCACAAACATACATCTATGCTTTGTTTTCTTATTGTTGTTGACAGAACCCTTCATTATGCCCTTAAAGAATCATTTTATGTTTATTTGTACCGTCTATACAGATTTGGGGACTTGTTTTATGAATTGCCAGAGGGCGATGTCTTTTTTTAATAAAAGTTTATTACACTTTGATTGATTTCCCTGATATTCTTTGCATGTGCCTGTGTTACAGTTACTCATTTTTGTTCTAAAACCCAAATTACTCTAACTAATGTACCAGAGGAGCACTGTGACTGTTAGCAATTGACAATGCAAAATGTTTCTCAGCTTTATTTTTCAATGCAGATGTTTCCATGGAAAAATCATCGAGGGCTAGTTTGCCAGGGTCTTTATTTATTAATTCATGGAAGTTTGCAAGAATAAGTTACGAGTGTTAAGCAGCACAAACGTGAGATAGAACTCAGCCACTGATCACGTTGCCACAAATTAACAAATCACTGTACATCTTCTGAACTGTGGCGGGGATGTTAAATGTATCCATATGCAAACATTTACCAGCAAGAAATATATATATATTTAAAATGTTGGCTTATCTTAGCACAGAGTGAAAGAAGCTTACACTAAACCAAATATACTCACATTTTCCATAAGCTAAAATCATACATAGATACAGTTCCTGTGGCTCTGCTGATATTTGGTAACTTGCTAAAAACCAATAATTTGAACATGATTCAGAAATACATGTCAGAATGCCTTTTTTGCTCTTTCTCACTATGAAAATCACTGTATTACTTGCCATTATTTGCAATTGTTCTGGATAAGATTAAAATTGCCTGAGTTTCATCACTTGGTGAGTCAATTTTTATCTCCCAACAGAGTTCCTGTCTTTAACTCAAGTAATGTTCTTTAAAAGCAGCAATGGCTTTTTAGGGGGGCAGAATGGGATGAAATGAAATGTTTCAATTAAACCTGAGGTATGTGTTATTCCCTCAGTGCTAGCCTGCTTCTCATATTGCCTATGGGGATGGTTAGATTAGATAGACATACTGAGCATACTCCGTAGAGACTTTTAGGGGAGAATCATTAAAACAGCCTAGTCTTGCCTTCCATCGCTTCACCTGCTCTATGTGCAAGCTATTGCATCTCAATAAAGACTACAACGACTGATTATTTTACAGCTAGATATTCATGCTCACTGAAGGACATAACTGAGCTGGCAGGCTGCATCTTGAAAAGAAAGAAATTGCCAACACTTGTTCAGCAACCTTTGGTGAACAGTGGTAAGGCGGTGTGACTTCAGCTGCTGAAAGGACAAAGCTGCCTGGCCCTGCTATCAAGAGATAGGAATTAAGCCATGAAACTAATGAACAGTAGAGGAGCCGGAAAACAAGGTTATGCTGTCCTTTGCCTGTTGAGATAGTCCTGGATTTTAATTCTCTGTCCTGTCTCCTGTGCAGTCAATAATGGCCATCACACAAGGTTAAAACAGATTTCTGTATAGATGTACTGTTTGAAAAAGCCCCGGTGGGCCACCCTGATGCCTTCCAGTAGTGAATACCAGGATTGCTCTGGGCAGCCTAGGTTTGACTTTGAGGCCAGTTTTTCTTTGAGCAGGGGTCAGACTAGGTGACTTCCAGGGGTCCCTTCCAGCATAAACTACTCCACCACTGTGAATCTGTCCCAGTCATTCCCCTCCAGCATTTGGCATCAAGAAATGGAACTGGTACTGCTGTGCTCTGTGCTGGCTGCATTACCATACAAGCACCAGGAGCGTGGGTTGAAAACTGGGGCTGCTTTTGATTAGAGCTGACCTGGGTCCGGCCTCCTTAAAAGGGAAGAAATCAGGAATAACTACCCTGATAGTGGTGAAATCGCCATACTACAGAAAACACATGAGATCAGCCAGTTCAATATGTTTTCGCATATCTTTGTTTCTTTTTCTTTTAAAGGCATTTGTTTCCCTTGCTCTTATACCTCATCCCCCCTCCATAAGGGACATAATATTCAACTATATAACATGCTGTAGGTAACACATGCCCACGCTATCATGTGTGGGCACTCCTCTGCTTTCTGAGGCTTCCCAAGCATTCCAGAGCCTTTTTTTTATCTACCAGCCAGCGTTTGATACAGAATCTGGAAATTATTTTGCTGCCAAAAGTATACGAGGGAGGTGGGAGACAATCTGTGGGCTTCTGCTAGAGCAAACACAAAGAACCATTCTCTCATCTAGTAAAACAATAAGATTAGTCCTTTTATCATTAATTTTTTTTCTCTCCTTCACTGCTTTGTAAACACTGCTTGTATGACTTTGCCTCTTATCGTCTGCAGACTGAATCTGCTTTTGTTGAAGCAGTGTCAATCACAAGGGTTTTTCTGCTCATATACTTAGTGATATGACTGATTGAAAAAGACGACAGGCTTTCATTTGGGTCTGCAATATGTGACATACTCACTGTTGGAAACATACGGGGGGGAAGAAAACAAAGGGAACGATTCGGTAAAGCATAACCCAAAGTTCACTTGCTCTGTCAAGGAGATTAAGATTAAAATGAAGGAGGTCAAAGCTATTAACATTTATACTACAGGGTATATAACAAGTTAGCATCTAGTTAGATATTGGCTTTCTAATTGGAGGGAAGCTTGTTTCTAACTTTTTATGTAAACACTAGCATTAGCAAAAGCCTGGGTGGTCTCAACATTGTAACCCAGTGGACATATTTGATCCACGTCTCCCTGCAAAAAATGTCCTCTATGACCAAGCTCGCATTTAAATTGTAAATAAGTCTCTTGATTCCTTTCTGCCAACTGTGACAGCATTTGCGAAGGGAAAACTTCACAGTGATACTTCTGGGCTTGCTTTAAATTTGTTTTCCCAAATGCCAAATTCTCCTTCACACCATACACTTTGTGACAATCTTATTTATGTTCAGCTCTTTGGACCAAGCAAGAAGATTACTGCAGCCACCAGTAAGGAGCACAGACATGACTTGTTTGTTAATTAACTCCCATAGCAAGACTGACTCTTACACAAGTCGTCAGATGCTTATTTATGGAATATCCTTCACATTTTCAAGTCACATTATTCTCTGATTTCACGGTGCTCTCTCTACAGCTTCTTGTTCTAAATCCAATGGCGAGGGAAGCGGGATGGGTTACCAAGGGAAAATAAATTAGATAGCAGTCAGCAGAGTTAGCCTTTGGAAGGTAATTTGGTTAAGCCTTTAGTAGCACTGACCCAAACAAGTAGAACAATGACCGTGTTTTAGCATATTGCAGGCAGACCTGGTTAATCTCTCCCTACAATGCATTAGCATATTTTCTGAGGATGAATATGTTTTGGCTTGATATGTGACCATCATAACCACCCACGTCTTATAGGGGGATGGATGAGTGCAGGAAGAGTGAGCTTGTGGCCTCCTCCCAGTACAGTCTGTTGTTATTCCCAGCATGATCCACCTTTCATCTAGAGCTTCCTTTCTGTAATCGACCTGCTTTCCACAGGTTGTACTGGTACAGTGGGATAGGTAAACATTCACAGGAAAAGGATCATGCAAATTT
This sequence comes from Fregata magnificens, assembly GCA_013389945.1. Classification (NCBI taxonomy): domain Eukaryota; kingdom Metazoa; phylum Chordata; class Aves; order Suliformes; family Fregatidae; genus Fregata; species Fregata magnificens. The sequence goes on along the minus strand of WAAD01020004.1, from coordinate 555,670 downwards.
TGAACCGGAAATAATCCTCAGAAACTCATTTTGGCCTCTCTGCTAAAATTTGAACTGTAGGTTTTTCTCTCCCACAAGAATTTGAAAGCTGGAGAGGGTTGTGTTCAGCGAGCTGTCCCACAGAAAGACTGATACCATGGACTTTCCTGATCCACTGACAGTCTCTGTCATCTCTACTTAGTGTGTCTTTTTGCATCATCAGAGGAAGTCCTACCTCTAAAACCACAGTTTAAACACCACCATATTGCAATGAACAAACACAGTTCCTTGCTCAAGCAGTTACAGCCCAGGACTTCCTACAAACCTCTTTCTTTAAGCCCGGGGGGCAGCCCCTCAGAGTGAAGCACTTCATATCACCTTAGCTTTTAAAACTTACTGCAGTCCTTTGATATCAGGAAGGCACTGTGTGTTGAATTCTCACCCTCCCTTTGGAGCACAGCCTCACTGAGACAGCGAGGGTCATCAAAGTTTTTCAGGCCCAATTGTCTAGAAGTTACATGTGGCTGTGTCACTGCTCTGACTCTGTCTAATCTTTCCATCTATCTCCAGTCCATCACTCCATGCCTACTGACACAACAACATTGTGAGAAGCTTGACCAGTCTGCCCACTTCTCATTTTGCTAGATGCTTGTGAAAGGAGGTAAGTGTCACATTTACCACCTCATTAGCTAATCAAGTTTGCATTGTTAAGCACACTAGTCTTCTGATTGATAGAAGAGATAATACAAAAAATTTTCAGGGAGAAGAGTTTGCTTCAAACAGATAAATAGAAACCTGTTATTTTTGAAGGATCAGAACAGTTTATATTCAGCTTTTCGAAAGCAACAAAAATAAAATGTGGCAAAGACTGACATGTATTCATGAAACATTTGGCACTAACGAGTCTACATTTTTCATCAAAAAAGTAATTTCACAAGTCTCTATTTTCAAAGAGATGCATTTGCTTGAACATTTAGAGGCCGCAGAAAAATATCATTTTATTGTTATTAATTATAGTGATAGTCCTAAAGCAAAAAGGTCATTTTATGAAAAGCAGAGGGTTTTGATGAGAAATACAATACATTTTTGACAATGTAAATTGACTAATTCTGTTGAACATTGATGTAATTTGAAAGATGGAATCATAACTGCACAAAAAAATAATAGGGTTTCAAATTAAAAAATACGCAAGTGTATTGTAAGTGTTTAACATCAACACACCAAAGATGAACAGAATCATAAATGAGGTAGCTGCAAAGTGCTTTAAAAAATCCCTAGCAGGAAACAAACATGAAGAAGAACATACTCAAAATGAGATCATCTTCCCTAGCTCAGGGCACAAAGCTGGCTGTCATTTCTAACTTTGCCCGTTAACAATTACAATACAGAGCCAGATCCTAGATCCACTGAAATTAACAGTGTGTCCCACTCAAGAGTCAGTTTCCTACTTTCTAGGGTACGTGTTGTACTGAAACCTGACTCTCTGATCCACTTTACCATCTGGCAATCTATTGAGGAAAGCATCAAGAAAGTATAAAAAGCTGAGACAGGCACTATGCCCTTCTTAAAATGCCGGTTCGGGTGGAGCTGTTAAACATATTCCACTTCTAATCCATTCCTCTTCCTTGGAAGGATTCTGTGGGAAGCCAGTTCTGTCCTTCCTAAATTCTGTTACACCATCAAAATAAGGTAAAAGAAATACGACAAAACTAGGAAATAGACTCAAAGAATTGATTAAGTAATTCTTAATCTGTAGATTTGTGTGTTACAAAAGAGGTACAAAAAGGTATGCTTTTTTACTGTTATTACTGCCTTCTGCAAGTAATTACCAAAAGAAGAGGAAAACTACCTCCTTAAGTAAGCATCCATAAAACAAGAAGAAAAATAAACCATGCAATGTCAGCACTTCAATCTGAATAACATGGTTTGGAGTTTTCATGCCACCAAATTAATATATCCTTGGAATATACCATAAATGATGAACTCCTTAAAAAGTGCTGCATCCAACACTTTTCAAATGCTGTATTGCATTATTTTATCCTTATAGATTAAAATAAAATATCATAGAACTAGTCTAAAGAAATCAGCAGTAGCTTAGATAAAAGTGATCACGATTTGCTTCTGTTTGTTATATATAATCAGAATTAAGTCCAGACCAGTAATATGTATACTTGATGGATTGGAAGAGCCAATTTTGCAAAGCTGAAAACAATTATGAGCTAAATCAGTTGGGAGAAAGAAATTAGACAGGAAATGTGGATAATAACTGGAAAGTGTTTAAAAACATTTTACCAGAGGTTTAAAAAAAAGAATGAAAGCTGGGCTAGCCTAAATGTTGACTTGCATAGAACTGAAAACAGCTATGTAAATCAAAATAATTGTGCAAAAAAAGGCATTTATTAGAAGTCATGAGTATTAGACAGAAGATAAGAACTACAGAAAATTGATAAAGATGGAAGCAAGAAGTAAGCTTCAGAGCTAGGATAACAAGAAAGATTTTTGGTCTTGACTACACAAAAATGTAGCCATGTCAATAATATATGCAAAAATTTGTATGTTCTGTAAATAAATCTGATCTCTGAAGAAAAATCAGGCAAAATCAGTTCTGTCATTAGAAGACAATACAATGTTGTTCATTCCAGCAGTAAATCAGGAGAATGTTAAATAACAAATTAAATCAGCAGGCCTGCATAATTTGCAACCAAGAGCTTTAAAAACATGGCTGAAGAAATTTCAAAACCATGAACATTCCTTTTTGGTAAGTCTGAGAACACTGGAGAAGTTCCAAAGGAGAGAAAAAAAAAAAAAAAAAAGCCAACATCACACCAATTTTTTTTTTTTTAAAGTTATATATGTAACCCAGGCAATTACAGCCCTTGTAGCCTGAGCTGAAAGGATAAAATAATGTAAAAGCTAATGGAGGACTAATTTAGCAAAGAACTAGAGGTATGTAATGCAATTAATGCTAAGCAAAATTGTTTAACAGAAACAAGAAGTTCTTGTGAGCCTTCCTGAAAAGCTCAGTGTTTTTACCATCCTTAGGAAGTAAAGAAAGGCAAATGCATCCAGGCATGCATAGGACAAGATGGGCCAGCAAACTCTGGTCCTTCCAAGTCTGCAAAGAGCCTGTGGACAAAAGTAACAAAACAGCACTGGCATCAGAAAGATTCAGTGTTTGGAAGAGCCCACACAGATACGAATAACCCTCCATGCAGCACCTTTGAAAAGTGGATGCCACATCTTTTGTAGAAACACTTTATAAGTCCTCTAAAGCTGACAGGATGTCTTTTTGTAAGCCTGGTTCTTAATTTCAAATGCCCTTTTTCCACACTGATATTCAAGGAAGGTTTACCTGGCACAGAAGCAGAGGAGAAAGGCTTTAGTGAGCCTGGTACTCCGTTCACTGAGGAACTTTCAGCGTAGAGAGGTTTTCTGTATTAATACAATTTCTGAAAGGGTAAACTAACTGCTAACCAGGTAACCCGACTAATAATTGGGACAATTTGCTAACTGGTTAGGGTTAACTATGTGTAACTTTGCCATTGATTTATGACTGCCAAGTTCACAACTTACTTAGATTGTTCAATTTAGCACTTTTCCCCAGCTTTCAGTTGAACATTTTGAATCAGGTGTTCAATGGATTGATCAATACTAAGTACAATAGGTCTCTGTACCGCTCCATAAACAAAGTTGATTTTTATAGCCTTGGTGTGATTTAAACCTTTAACACTTTAAACCATTCTGCAGCCCTCTTGCCACGTAACCATATGCTTCTTTTCACTTTCCTTAATTCACATCAGATTGTGACTTAGCAACATGCAGGGCAATGAAACCTGCTGTGTGCCTGGAGGGCCTGATCCAGCAAACGTGTATGCACGACACTGGATGCAGGCAAATAACTCCTTTGATCCCAGTGAGGCTATTCACATATATAACCCTGTTAACGTGAATTAGTTGTAAGGGAAGGACTGACATTTGAATATTGAGCTTTGTGGCTCGGGAGAGCTTTCCTAGGACACAGAGGCCATAGGAAGAGGCAGTTCTCATTTGCTCAGTGTGACTTGCACAATTTTTCCCCACATCAGATTCCCTGCTTCCCATGAAAATAGGCTCATATATCCACCTTTTTAGCCTGCCCTCCACCTCGTGACTGTACATACCAGATGCGGTCAGGTAGGGGACTGCTCATGCCCACCTGCCAGCTGAATTTGGTGCCTGGTTCAGGGAGCGGAAGATGAATCTCAGGAGAGGAGTGAAACGCTGGTGCAGCCCTCAGGGCTCCTCAGTCTGTAGAGCCCTGCTGGATGGCAAACTCTTGTTCTGCACCATAGCGTTTGAGTGAAACCACCAGACACATCATCCCCCACTGCATGATCCGGCCCAGTGTTTCCTTACAAATTAGCAAAGGTGATACTTTAAAAGGTCTGGAGAATGAAAACCTCAAATCAGGTTTTGGGAAGGACCTCATTCTCACTGCTGCTTGGAGTGCAGATGGCAGAGCAAGCAAATCCCAGCTCTTCTGCTCTGAAACCAGGGTTATTATTCCCATGCAGGAGCTGAAAAGGAAAGGGATACCCTCTCTTTCTTTCCTCAGCACCATGTCACTCACCTCGCATTCACACATACACACCCATCACATTGTTCTTGAGTAAGTGCTGCTGGTTTGGCTGACCTTGCTGGAGATTTCTCTAGAATGGAGAGGGTCTGTCTGACTAAATACCCCTCAGGCATGTGAAAAGCTTGTAGGGATAACTGATGTAGTCAATACAGGGAAGAGTTTACTGTCTTACCGCGAGGTAAGAAGCAAATCCTCCTTAAGCACTTAAATAACTACAAATGTTTTCAACTAGGTGTTGGTATAAAATAATAAAAAAAAAAAACCAGTCCTTCTTTCTTCAAAAATAGCAGGAAGGGAAGGGAAAGGGTAGCTCTCTGAGCCATCACCACAATCCGGCTTTCATCTCACACACTAAAAAGGCATAGAAAATGTGAAGCAGTTGCAAATGTCTTAAAGAGCAAGTTAAATGATTACCACAGGCTGGGATCTTTTAATATCTGTTGAGCTGAGTGTCACACATTACACCCATTTATGCATTTAATACAACTTTAAATAGTATACATAAATGCATGTCGTTGAGCAGTGACGGGAGAATCAGGCAAGTATTTTTACTTATAAAAATATCCTCCTTCTGTCTTCCTGTTCTACCTTGAAAAAGTGCCATATTCAGCACCCCAGGCCCTGGGCCTTGAGCACCTTCCGTTGGCATCGGTCCCTGTGCATTAGCCTCTCCGACCAAAGGAGAAGCGTTTGAGAAGAGGTCGAGTTTGTCTCTGCCCTCAGAGGTTGTATTTTGAAGAAGAGGCTTTCTTATGTTCTTACACCATCAAAACCTGTGAAAAGGAAATGAATCATGTTTTGATTTCTGCAAGAAGCTGGGGATTATGCAGATTATTTCCTGATACGTTATAGGGAGAAACGCTTACTTTCATAAGTAATGTAGTTATCTAAAAGTGTAGCCAAATAAAAGGCTCCCATCTCTTAGCCATCAGATCCAGAGACTGTTATAATTTAACAAACTGAAAATGAGAAAGAAACTTCTCTTATGAAGCTATCCTTATAAAATAATATCTTGTTATGAGAAGTTGCTGTAACACAGCTGTGGCATTAATAGCAGAACCGTATGTGTCTGGAATAAGATTTTACCTGAAATGTTATTCAGTAAATGAAAAGAATCATTAAAATGTATTACAAGCTATTACTAGAACAATCCCTCCAAGTAATTTTTGTATTGCCATCTTCTTCTTTTTACAAACTCATTGCAAATTTTGAGGGAAAGAGGCCAGGCAATCAGGAAACTGGTTAGTATCATGAGGAAAGAAAATATTTTGCTAATGACTTGAAGGCCTGTACAACTGAGACCAGCAACCCGGGTGAGGTCCAGTGTAGCCCCTCAGGCACTGCTGTAAAACTGGACACCTGAGTCACGCTCCTGCGGAACTGCAGCTCAGGATGGATCTTCTCATGGCGACAGCGATGTTCACTTTACTCTGTCAGAAGAGGAGAGATTAGCTGATGACGGCGTAGCAATTTTATCATTGCCAGTGTCCTTATCTTAACTTGCTTGGGGCAAGTTAGGATGGTCCTTCTAGAGCTACACTCGCACAGGTACTACATTTGTATAGTGTTTAGCACAATGGGCTCTTCTTCAACTCCAAGAGATCAAAGACACTACAATTCTGCTACTAATGATGATGATCATGCATATGTTGCTTTTCACTCAGGAAAAGGTTGTTAGATTGTCACTAAGAAAAGTAACAAATGGAAAAAAAGAGACAGAGAAATGTCCACATTCTCTGATTTGAATATCCCTCTTACAGAAAGTTGTCTGCAGGCTCCCCAGTCATACTTCTGCTAACCAGCTCATAGACAAAGGTGATGCATAACTAGAGTCACTGGCATTTCGGTTATTTTTTAGCACAGGATTTAGCTGAAACCACTCATACCTGTTTTTCGTTGCTTAGAATACTGCAGTACTTGAATAGAACTTTTAAAATCAAAAATTCTGCAATGAAATATTATTATTAATAATTTATATTTCTATAAAATATATATTTATATTTTATTTTAATATATTAAGATTGTTTATAACCAGTTTGCACCATTTGAAAATCCCATTCTTGATCAAAATTAGAATAAATAATAACATTTAATAATTTAAACATTCACAGACTGGGCCCTTTAAAAGCTTTGGTACACAACAACTTCAGACTCTCAACTTCTTACGGTTGTTCTTGAAGTTCATGAAGTTCATTTTTCATTGTTCCACCATGTCCCTAAAAAAAGCCAACAAAACCATTAACTAAATGTTAGGCCAGCCTGTGTCCAGACGGTGACTGTGAAGTTCTGCAACGGTGCTCTTTTTGAAACTCTTCATTATTAAGGCACCACTGATAAAAAGTAACTGTCCTGCAATATCTCAAATCTTCTGACGTCTGTTACAAATTTCCCCTTTCTGCACTGGAACGAAAGACTCAGCGCTGCACTTCAAGGAACTGAATTCCATAGCCAGGCAGCTTAATTTGCCAATTCACTTGATCCATAAAACATAGTCTACACACATGGACCATATTATAGGCATTTCAAAGGTGAATGAAAAAGAGCGGTCTAGTGAATAAGGAACATAGGATGCAGCCGTGCCCTGCAAAGCTTTTTCTAAACAAGTACCAAATCTTAAAATTAACTCACCACTGTAGCAAATGGCCTCAGTCAGATACAAAGTGACCCATATTCAGGCCTGAGCCAGGCCAGCTCTGTTGAAAGTCAGTGTAACAGAAAGGCCTCTGCTCCAGAAAAAAAGGTAGCTTGTGAAATGAAATGAAGCATTCGCACTTAGACATAAACAAAACAGCCTGGGATGAAAACCCGCTTTAAGTTCATGGCAGCTTCATACAGAAAACATACAGAAAACTGAAGAGTCTGCTTTAATTACTCACCAGAAAGCTGAAAGATCAGAGAAGCTCACTTTATAATGGCATTTTCTGGAAGATAAAAATATTTCCAATTCAAAAAACAGCGGAAGAAAAAAAATCAAGACAATTTTAGTTAGAAAAGTCAAGAGCAACTCAGAATGAAGATTAAGAAGTATGAAGATACATACTACTGCTTTATGAACAGCATTGAAATTGTTTGAGAAAAGAAGGTGTTGCTAAGAAGACCGCACCTGCCGGTAAACTACTCTAGGTTGTCTGCAGAGCATTGGTGATGATACACAAGAGCCACAAACTTGCTGAAGCCAGGTCAGCCCTTTATTAAGAGAAGGACCGTTTTGAGAACTGTATAGCAAATGAATTGGTTCAGTTTCTGGTAAGAATACCTCAGTCCTTGTTTCCCACATGTATTGCCTCCCACAATGGAAGTGTTACCTTTTCACGCATACAATGCAGAGAACTCGAGGATAGTAATGAATATCAAGCTGAAGTTTTTCTCAGTGGCCGGTTTTCCAAATGTGGACAGACAACCATATGCACATGCACTAATCAAGTCTCCCTCTTTCCACAGGAGGCTGCTTAGAGAAATAGATGGTAGTAGGATTTATACTATGTTGCTTAGGGAATAGGGAACAGATGGAGAAAATTTAATTCCCAGGGCCTATGGCTGCTAGGGGATTCCCCCATGCCACTTAAGTCTTTGAAATAAGGGAAGAAAGTTTCCCAAATGACAGAAAGCAAAATTTTACTCCCTACTAACTTTTCTATTTATTTAAAAAAGCTCTTTCAGCAGAGAAAATATTTATCTGCAGGAGATATAACAACTGCCCCAGATCTGCAGAGCAATGCCATGGTGTATGCTGGGGTTGTCCTACCAATTTCCTTTTTAGCTAAACCACAAAATGATGGGATGCCAGCCACGAAAGAGCATATTATTTTGATGTTTGGCACTTACATGTGGAGAATTTTAACTGATCCTTTTTATCGATTAGTTGCAGCTTTTAATGCCGTCAGGGAAAGAGTTAGGTTATAGATTTCTGCTGAATGGGACAGGCAAGTGGCACACAGGGCTTATAAATCACCTAGCTCACAGGGGCTTCAGCAGCTGTGCTACTGTACAGATGTGGAGCACAGTAGACGTTAATTGTGGTGGTGTTAGTCACGTGGACAGAAACGCATAGTGTCTCTTTGAAGAAAACAATTATATTTTGACCATGGTAAATAGAGTTATTATTGATGACAGTTGACTGCTGGATTGAAGCATCTCACTTGAACCCGGGAAAGCCAACAAAACATTGTAAGATAGCTGAGGGGTCACCAACATGAACACCTCAGACAAGTTCGGCTGTCCTGAGGCCGGTAGGGTGATGTCTAAGAATACAGAAGTCCACTCTGACTAGCTTTCTGCCAGGCAGGGCTGCTTCACATTTCACTGTGAGCAACTGCAAATGCAAGTGTTGAGGGTGCGACCAGGAGAGGGTTGAACACAAGTCAACAGGTACCAAAGTCTTATTTTTAAAGCCATGGGTCCTGCTTCCCTTCTCTCTTCTGCCCTCTAATTTCCAGTGGATCACTAAGAGAACAAACAAAGATAATGTTTAAACTGTGATTTAAGCCCTGGCAGAATAAAAAGTGACCGAAGTAGTGCTGGGGGCCTTTTGGCTAACAGAGCAGTTAGCTGCCCTTTTGTTGACTCAGCTTAAAAGAGTAAAAAATGTTTGTATTTATTTTAGGAAAACATCAAAGCCGAATCCTTCCATTCCTGACTGTAGACTCTAGGTACTACAGTGATTACTGCAATAGCAGCTCTTTTTTGATCTGGCTGAGCCAATAACACTGAACTTACTCCTTGAAATAAGAGTGTAGCTTCTCTGGTCTTTCCTCCTCCATCCTATCCCGTCACAGAGCAGAAGGCAGTTGCATCCCTGAACCTAAAGCTTGCAGTTTAAAGTTCTTGCAAAGACTCATTTATTTGCAAGTTCCAGGTCCCAGTGTGGAGTTGGAAGGGGATGGAGGGGGATTTAATTATATTATAAAAACCCCTACAAGAGGAGAAGATTTATATAACGTTAAGGTATAATCTCTCCTCTATCTTTTGACGAGCGTCTTCTCACTTCACCTGCTCCAGCCCCTCAGAAACTGGCCGGCCCTGCTGAAGAGGGGTGGTTGCAGGCTGCATCAAACCAAGGATGCGAACTGGAGTCACTGCCCCTTCCTGAGAAGGTGCCTCAAGGTGCTCCCTGCATTTCCAGCAAAATCTCACCCTAACCAGGGCCTCCTTGCCTACATGTCTCATTCACTGACTAAAACAAGTGGTGGTTTCCACCAAAGCTGCTGCAAACCCCAGCTTGTGGGATAACGTCCTCCTGCTGCAGGTGGGGAAAGCGCTGACACACATCCCACGGGAGCGAGTTCCTGCATGCATGCCTTTCACCAATCCAAAATCCATGGAGGAGAGGCCAAGTGGCACAGCGCAGGGGGCACGCAGCACCCCCCCCACCCTGCACAGAGCAGGGAAGGTCAGGAACTGAGAGTTGGCGTTCTTAGGGAGAATTTGAGCAAACACAGACAGGCAAACGTTTCATGAAAGGAGACATGCAGCATTTAACCTTATGGCTGTCTCCACGCACAGAGAATATTTATCAGACTGTCCCTTCCCTGGCACAGCCTGGCACGTGGGAGTCCCCAGGGGATGCCCAGCAGGACAGGATGGTCCAGGCTTGGAGGAAGAGGGACTGCAGGGACAAGGGAGATGGTGGGAGGTGAGAGCCATTCGGTTCCTTCTCTTACGTGCTGGCTGACTGCATAAGAAAATTGACCTGCACTAGAAAAAGGCACATGAAAAAGGAGGAGTGTAAATTACCTCTTTGTTTCACAAACGAGGAGGGAGAGGCAAGACAAACTATGCCGCTCTCGGGTCCAATTCCTTCCTTGTATACTTCCTGGGGCAATGCAGTTATGTGCCTGCCTAATAGCTCAGTCTAGCTCCAGGTAAGCAGTCATCAGTTTTCTTAGGAAATGCTCTAACAGTAAGATACAAAAAGTGGATAAAAGTATTCAGTCATTACTACTGAAGTATATATAGAGATGTATATATACACGCATATAAATATATATACAGGGGTACACACACTCACACATACACACAGCTTCATAAAAATTGATACATCTGGTGCCACTTTCTGTAGGGGCTGGAATAGAAAGAAAGAAAAGGGGGGGAGTATACGAATTTAATAAGCTCATACATAATTGCCATGAGTAAATGTTAATGCATAGGGATGAACTTTTTTTTTAACTTTATACATATTAATAGGCTCTCTCTTTGAGAAAGAATGACATCAGACATTGAGAAATTTGACAGAAGTGAAAGGAAGAAATGGTCGCACTATTAGGAACACTCCTGAGGTGGTGTTGAACGGTGTCTTTGATACATCAGCCTTCAGTCTCTGAGCACATTCGTATTAACTCACATATACACCCGGAATTCAAATGAGCTGCTTCTATAGATGCTGACTTTTAGCAGCAGTCCCACCAGACAGGCTGGAATCAAACTCACAGTTTCAGAGTGTGGTACGGTATAATTTTCTCAGTACAGTTTGTGCCTACTGACTCTCTCAGAAGATTAGAGAAAGAAGCAGAGTATAGCAGGTCGTTAAAGATCCACACAAGGCTGAAGGGTGAAAAAAAAGATCTTCAATGAACACACTGCTCCAAGTACAGACATTCTCCTACGCCAAGAGATTGGGGCAAGGCTGTGTATTTAATATTGCTGGAAACAGAGAGATGACAAATTGCTTGGAATGGATTCACTTAAAGGCAAGCAAGGGCTAACCATTGATGTCTGAATACCTCAGCGATGTCTGAACGCTGGTGCATCGCCACAACATGGATGCTCTTTATAACCCTTCAAGAAACCACTGTGAAAACAGTGCTACACACCTGCAATATATGTGTTTGTCTGGAAACATCATACCACTACAGTAACTGTCCATGAATCTTCCAGTAAAGCCAGCGTACCTGAGCATGCATCACATGGCTTAGGATTCACAGTGAGCCTAGAAATAAATAAAAAGCTGAAGTCATGCATCTTTTTCTCATTAGCCCATTGCTTTTAAGAACTAGACATGGGGAGGCTGGGTTTTTAAGATGCAAGTTAATACTACTGACACACATTTCTGAGCAGCTTCAAACCAAAAAAACAAGAAGAGGGGAAAAGTTTTGGGAAGTGAAAAAGAAGGCAGCCATGGAAAATGAATGCATAAAGAGAAGAAACAGACATGAGTAAATGTGTGCAAGACAATAGGGATCTATAAGGGAAGAAAAGAAAATACAGAATGGAAAAAATGGAAGATAATAAGAAATTGTTAAATAATTGGAGGCCATAAAGGAATGTATCATATAAAGGATCAACCTATTAGAAACCTATTAGAAAATTTGGTTTTGAAATCTTGTTTTATAGAAATTTGAATTATTCAGTGAGATTTCTGTAATAATGTCTGCTTTCAACAGACAACAGGAAAAACAAAATTCTTTAACAAAAAGTCAAATGTTCAATAACCTTTTGCCCCTCCTTTGTCCCGACAGCATGCAAGCGCTCTCTTTGTAGACACACAGATACGCAAATAGGATATAAATATCCACGTTTCTGTTCATCACATAAGAAAACATAATTGGTTTCTTATTCATTCTTTTATCTGGTTTCATAACAAAAGTTAAAAATATTTGTTTGGGTTTTTTTCTTTTAAAAATGTCAAAATCTCCTTTTGGTAAGCAAATGTAGGGCATCATCTATATTTTTACAGATTTTTTTTTCAGATGTCAATCGTAAGAGTGCTGGCAAGTTAAGTTGCATCTATAGCCAAGAAGATGAGTAACAAACATTAGCTCCTATGTGCAAAAAACAAGCATTTCAGTCCACCCAAGACAAACAATTTTTACCAGATCTACTGTATATTTAAATCTCTCAATGGCTACTATCACAGCATGCCTAGTAGTTAAAGATAATTAAAGTGATAATACACCTGTTAACTGTGGGGATATTATGCCTACCATCAGACTGCTTATAATAACTAAAACAAACTGGCAGAAGGGTTGAGCAGACCGCATGTTCCTGCTGGCTAAGGGAAGCCTCACAACCTCACCCTGTTGACAGTGAAATAAAGCAAGAGTCCTCCTATTTTATAGAGCAGAGGCCACAGACTAATAGACCAACCATTTTACTGATCACTCTCTTCTTCATAATCAGGTGGACCAATTTCCCTCTTTTTCATCCCTGTCTGAAGCAGCTCCCTTTCCAATAACGTATCTCTTTAGGGAAAGTACTCCAACTGCTTTCTTGTCCTCTAAATAGCTACTACGTGCTCAACACGGCTTTTACCTTCTCTTAAAGCAACCCAGTGTCTGCAAGCCTATTTAAGATGGGACCTGAGTTTTCCCTCACCCCATGTTTTCAGCATCATCAACATCAGTGTTTTAAGCAAGGAGCCCCATCTAAGAGCAGATTGCTTCTGAATGACAGAAACGCTCAAATACCGTGTCGCTGGATATATTAAAAAAACTCAGATGAGCAGAAAGGAAATAATTTAAGAGCTCCTGTTTCTACAAAACAATGTGCTTACTCTAAGGAAAGAGGTGGTGTATTTAACTGGCAATGACCACTTTTATTCTGAGCTGGCAATAATCTGCAACAACAAATACGTCCAAGCCTTTTACTCATCCGTGGATACTCATTTTCCTCCTCCTGCAGATATCCGTTCTTTGTATGTGTCCAGTGGCTAGAAGCCAAGAAACTCATTTTACGCTTGACAATTCGTTGCTAATCAGTGCTAATCTATTTGGGAAAACATCTATAGCTCAAGCACAAAGAGAGTCAGATCAGTTCGGCTTCATTGGTGGTACTGTCCATCGCTGAGTGTAGCTCCATGAGCTCCTCCATGGGACCCACCTGGAGGCTCACTCACTAGCTGCAAGTGGCTCTGCACCGAGAACCAACAAGACATTGGTGCTTTTTGAGACCCAGACACTTAAAATGAAAGTGAGAAATGAATCCTGGTGCTATTTGCACCAATTTTACTATTCACATCTCTCAGTAGTCACAACCAGTACAGGTTTACCACTGCAAAGCTTGTGGGAGGCTGTTTTGGTCCTACTGGGACCTACTCAACTGAAAAAAAATAATTGTGAGAGCTTTGTAAGGGAGGTACACATCATGCCAGGTTTACTTTGAATTTATGGCACTTGAGTTTCCATTGGGCAGATATCCATCACCCCAACGTTTTATACCGGCAATGATTAGGAGCAAAATTCATATACTGCAGTCCACAAACACAACCCTGCAAAATGCAGCTTCCCTGTAAAAACAACTGTAGACTGGGGAGGGGATGGAGGCAAATACTCCAAACTCAGCGAAATCGAACAACGCATGGCTTTCAAACCCTGAGAAGGTGCTCAGACAACAAATATTGATTTTACTTCATGCAAAATAAGGTTTATGTTATTGCTGCAAAATTCCTCTTCTGATATTTTCCTGTAGGCTTTGAGCCATACGTTTCTGTGTAATACAGCAAAGGCGCAATTAAGCTCCTCCATGAGACTGTGCTCTGCCCATGCCAGCACTCTCCCGAGCAGCAGCACTGTGGCAGGGGGAGCCAAGGCACGTGCAGACTGCGGGCACTCCAGCATCCCGCCCTCCATCCAAGGGCTCGATTTTGAGTCGAGGTGGCTGAGGCATGTCTCAGCTCAGCTTGATGGATCCATAGGGTGGTTATTCAAATGAGATGCTGTCCCAGTCTCATCTGGAATGTCTGCATGACAGCATTTCCCACTCACCCTTATCTTTTTTTATCCATTAAAAATAAGACAGCATGAGCCTCTGAGAAACCTGTCTGTAAAATAAAGGTCTGCATTAAAGCTAGGTACGAAAAACTATCTTCCTGACAAGCAGTCATTATTTGGAGGTGCATCTATCTCTCAGCGAATCGGTTACGTGCCAGAAACCGAGAAACAATCCCATACAAACAGCAACATTAGGGGAATCTTATGGTTGAAATTTAAGCACTAAAAAGACAGAGTACACCTCAGGAAAAGCTAGATTAGCTACCTTATCTCTGTCTGCAAGCATACATGCAATATTACAGCCCTTAATTAAACAGACATGTTTTCTCTCTGACGAAATGTATCAGATGGTCTCCTAGATTTTCTGTGTTTAGCATATATTAACAATTTGTCTCTTCACTGTGTCCATCATTTAATTAGCATAAAAGCCCCCTAGCCCTCTGTTCACTTGGTCGTCTTTATAGTACATCCTCTTATCTCAAAGATATTTATTTTAATAATTTTGTCAGTACAGATGTACAATGCATTCAACCAGACATTTTACCCTTTAGAGGCAGATGTACTTCTTAACAATAATTCATTACTTATTACCTCGCAAGCTGTTTTTCAGACAAATAAACTCACAATTCCATTACCAGTATCTTTTAACGATGTTTCTGTTTCAGATTGCTTTATCATCAGAGTCTAATCCAAATTTCACTGAACTTTCCCATTAATTTCAGAGATCTGAAGGCTCTGTTCTTCATTTTCCAAGCAGCTGCCCTCAAAGCACATCTCAGGAAAATCTGTATATTATTTATCCAATGAGACTTTTAAAATAAAAAGGAAAATATTTCTTTAACATCAAAATGCCTCTCTAATGAGCAAAACATCCTGCAGAGGTCTTTCACTAGTTAGCTGAGAGCATGTCCTAGAACACAGCAAGTAAAAGAAACCTGCATGCTGAATGATAAATGGGAGCAAGGCGTTTTCAGAAATTATTTTAGAGCACAGCACAAATGAGTTTCATATGCAGACTTGCAAAATCATCATAGTGGGTGAATTTGAAATCTCTTTCAAAATGGTAATGTTAAGACTGGGAAGAGATAATATTACAAGAAAATACTAGAAGAATAAGGTGGTCTCTGGATTTCTGGGCTGTGCACTGCCTATCCCGCAGTCCTAAACACAACCGTGGATCTTTGAGGTTTTCCTGCTGGGGGAAAATATCTGTAAAGAAGAGACGTAGCTCTGAAAAGTAGAGGCTGTGTAGAGTGACCCTTCCTCTGTAATACTCTGTACTCAGCGTATTTCTGGGCATGGAAACCCTGGACTTCATGCAGCAAAAGACTTAGGTCCTTGAGGACCTTCTGAAAATCCTATCCTATTTTATTAAGTCCTTGATCTTGTGAATTTTTCAACCACAAATCTCTCCAGTCACATCCAGCTTTGTTAAATTGATTGGTGTAACCTATGACCGTGTGCAAAAGTTAGCCAAATCAAACTGGGATGTCGCTGTGACAAAAGTGGTGATCAGATCACGCCAAAGTGGAATATTCCATTTAGGCATGGAGCAGGAACCCCAATATCCCTCTATTCCATGCTCCTCCTTAATGATTATAACATGAGCTATGAAATTTCCCTACCTCTATCATGATCCATTCTTGAAAAAAAAATTCTAAAAATTGGAAAGGATACCCAAGAATTCACCTGTATCTTACCTCTTCATTTTCTCCTCTCATTTTTCTCCAAACTTACCATTTCTGGTTTGTTTTGCTGTTGAGTAAGTACGTTACATGATTTCAGCAATATTTGGGAAAGAGTAAATGGGAGATTTAGAAACTTAAGTAGCATTAATTTTAGTTAGTATGTTGTATTAAGTTAGGAATACTGAGTACTAGGCCCTCATTGTACTGAAATTCATACTAAGAGAAAGGAAGAGTTACCCTGAGGGCACCACAGGAGGAGGGATATCCATGCTATCTATTAAAATATTAAAAATAGTAAAATATTAATTATCTATAATTAATCTATTTTTTCTACACAGGGGACTCATGATTGACCCTCTGGAAATTAGAAATTGAGAAGACCTATTACACAACTGATTTTCTTTCCTTGTCACTACAAACTTGGTCCCTGTAGTTTCTTCTGTAATGATTTATTCAGCAGTTTATTTTTAAAAAAAGACTTGTCATTCTTTCCTGTCCTTTAACAAAAGAATGAAGAGATTTAAGCAAGAGAAAAAATTGAGATACTGTATTTCTGTCTTATCAATATCAGAAACTCATCCTAATAAGGATTACTCCTACACTGACTCCACAGGTCTTCCTGTTTCCATAAAACTATTCGCAAGTTGCATATATTTCCACATTTGATCTGCATTAATATTAAAATCCTCCTGAAGTTTCTGGAAAGATTTACATGTTTTATCATCAGATAAAGCCGTTATTATCTTGTACTGAAAGTTCATTCTTCTTTAAAATGCAATAAATATTTAATTTGAACAAACAAAGCAAAAGCAATGAAGGAAAAGAGGTGCCCCATGAAAAGAGAAAGGTGGAGATTGAATTCACAACCACATTTTCTGTCTGTGTTAAAATTTCCCGAGTCAATATGAAATAGAAAAAAAGTAGCAAATACCAAATCTCATATGTAGAAGGCAGAAAAGATACCAGGTTATTATCCTCAAGCATTACATTACCCATGCACTGCTATATTGGATGGACGAGTAGCAGAAGAGACAGGATATTGCTGTGGCTGCTTGAGACAGAATGCACGAGGCAGGTGGACAGCACAATGGGACCGAACAGACAGCAAACTTGCCAGTAACGCTGGCAATAAGAAGTGATAGTAAAACTCAGGCTGTTTTGAATTTTGTTTCCCTGGAGCTGTAAGGTGTTGAAAGGGTTTTTTATTTATTTATGGTAAATCCTTTGGAGTTGTAAATCTTGCAAGACTTTGCTCAGCAGATCAGAGATTCTTCAAGATCATATCTTGTGTTGCTTCAGCACTTCTCATCACATCTGCTTCCCAAGAAGTGTGCATGGGCAGGGGGCTGCATGGAGGGAGATGTTAATAAGAGAACAAAAGGAAAGAGAGGAGGAATAAAAAGCTCTTCTCCCAGATATTGTGCAAACATACTGCAAGAAAAGAGTGGGAAAAGAGTTTCAATAGATTTAAAGGGACATAACCTTAAAAATGGTTGGGTTTGTGTCTGAGGCAAATTTCATTGTCTTTAAACGTAGCCTAGATCTAAACTACTATATCACCCGGAATATACACCGTAAATGCTGCTAGTTTCACTCCTCATCCTCCCAAGCAGTTTACTCCTACAGTAAAAAGGAAATTTCATCTTTATCTTATTTAGCTATCTCTCTTTTCATCTCTGTTGTATCTTGCAATCCCCATCTCTGTGCCATCCGTCAGTGAGACAGGCCGGGGAAATACAGAACCACTGGTACTTACAACGTTTGAAACTCCTGGATAAATCATTACAGAACATGCTATAGGGAACAACTTCGCAGTGACAAGGAAATAAAATCAATTTTATAATAGGTCTTCTCAAATTCTAATTTCCATAGGGTCAATCCTCAGTCATTCCCATAGAAAACTCTACCCGAGAGGGAGGTAAAGAGAAAAATTGGCTGATGCCCCCTCTGAGAACATTTGACTTCTTCCTCAGAGGTAAGGGAATTTGCTCCCCATGCTCCACGGAGCAATGGTGGGGGGATTAGTCTCCAACTCCATTAAATTTTCCCAGAGCCACAGGGGACTATGCAATCTCTAGCTCTTTTCTAAATGATAGTTTGCTCAAAAGGCCTCCTGCTACATTTGAAATATAGGACAGGTGTTGCCACATTAGCTACAGACCCACGCAGAGAACCCAGAGACAGAGGAGAAGGATAGTGCCACGGAGACCACAAGTTTTATTACTTCATAACCAGTACAGAAAAGGGGGTTTTCTCAGACCAAGATCATACAAAAAAATCAGTTTTTCTGTTAGCGTTAAAACTTTAGAGGGGAGCTGAGAGTGTTCTGTTCTCCAGCATTAAAAACTAGCCCTCTGAAAACATCTGTGCATCACACAGTACAATGAGTTTTAATACGTATCTTTTTCTCATATAACAACCCGCCAAGCAACCGTGGTTTTAGGATTGCTATCTACAGAACAAATAATCTTTATCCTGTCACAAGTCTTGTCTGCTCCGGGAGTTTGTTTCATGTGATATCCTCCTCCTGCTATTTCCATTTCAGGGTGAGCCCTCTTACCTCCTCCCATTCCACTGAAGTGCGTGTGTGTTACTGCATCTAAAAGTAAGGGGTAGTTGCTGATGTTGTCGCATTTGTGGAAACACTGTGCAGATGACTCACCACGCTGACAACCTGAAAACTTCTTTTTGTGCCATAGGCTTGGTTTTTTGATCTGGTATTTGCATTTCCTCCCTCTTTGCCACTTCCCAGAGGTCAAAGTAAGTGGACATGCCCATGTGTCACTCTGTGTGTGCAATAATGGTTATCAGAAATTTTTCCATGTGCAAGCAGTTTTGGCTGAACTCACTGGGTTTTGTGTTGAAGTCCCCAGGTTAAATTTTTCCCTTCATACCTGCAAAGAAGTAAACGTTCCATATCAGTATCATTCATCAAGTCAGTGATTTCACATAGGTAAAATGGTGGGCACGAATCTTATTACCACAGTAGCTCCTTTAAGCCTCTGTGGTGGAATAAAAGGGCATCAAACCATATATGAATAATTGCCGTGGTCTTTGAGGTCCCTCTGTTCTACTCATATAAATGGAGCATGAGCAGAAATGATTATCAGGTCAGGTAGCTCTAAGGGTCAAATCCTCAGTAGATGTGGATTGCTATCACCCTACTAAAAAAAAAAAAAAAATCACCATTTATGCCACTTTGAGATTGGCTTTAGGAAGCATTTATCTTACCACGCTCACCTGAATTTGAGGAACTGGCCCTTAAAAATGAAACTGCATCTCAGAGTCGGGTACAAGGATCGGTTTACATGAACAATTGGATATAACAAAATGATACCAAAAAAAATTCAGGGCTGATGAATTCCCAAGTAGTTTATCTTAAAGAACATGCAAAGATGCGTTTCACTGGAATAGGATGTTGTCTGGAGATAACATCAAAGTTAACACAATACCACTGCTGTTACCATTCAAAAAACTCTATTTACAGTTAGAAAGATAAATTGGGCACATGAGAAAAGTAATCCACAATCTAAAATTAAATAGTTTGCAGTCTCCAGTTAAATTAAATGAGTAGCGGTACAACCTGAGAAAATACGGCATTCATTTCATGGTTATTATATGGACGGCTATCGGTGCTTGTTATGATTATAAAATCACACTTCAGATGCTCACATCTCTCCAGTTTTCAACTCTTCCAAGAGTTATAGCTCTGGCACTCCTCTACAGTACAAAAATACAGCACAGCTTCTTGTAGTTTCCTGAGATACTGCACCTGCAATATATTCATACTAATTGCTCCAAACTCACGCATACAGATGACAAAAGAAGCTGAATGGCAATTCAGCTTTTTCATGCAAAGGAAACCTAATTGTTTTATAATACACTGTAAGTTTTAAACCTGAGGGTTAAGTATTCATTTAATTATTTAGCGATAGGTTGCACTTCTACTCCTTCCCCTGCACAAGAGGCAGCCTGCCTCCACACTACTCCAGGAGAAGCCCAGGAGAAGATGTCAGACCCGGGATTTTCCTTCCTCTCTTCACATCTCTCCCTTTCCCGTTATTACAAACACAATATTGCTTCTAATGCCTCCTCTCATCCACTTACTACTGGTATTTTCAGAAACAGGTTATCTGAGCCAAATATGTTGTGGAGCGAATAGAAGAAGAGAGGAAATATGGACTCCCGTGTTTCCTGCACAGGCAATTGAATTCAACACAGTTATTACAAATCTTGTAAATCAGATCTTTTTCTAGTTAAGGGATTTTATTTCAGACCCTATCAGCAGAATGGCAGGAAGACGAATGATACTGCAACAAAACGAAAGGTATTTTGAGTTTCTGATGAGAGAACTACTTACCTCTGCAACAGCAGACCCAGTAAGATGTGTCAGTACTAGCTACCAAAAATCTCCTTTGGCTCAAAACATTGAAGCCTGTGTTTTTAAAAATTGAAGAACCAATTAAAAGACTTACCTCTGGATTTGTGTGCATGTTTGATCCAGTAGTTGTAATTTGTTGTCTGCAGCACACAGAGTCATTAAATTTGTCTAGAGGAACTACATTAAAAAATCATCAAATGTTATGAACCATGGCTTAAATTTTCAAAAGACTTTAAGTAATTCAAGGGTCCAATTTCCATTTGCACTTCCTAGGTAGTAATCAGGCTTTACAGAATTAAGCAATGCAACACCTCGCTCGTAGTCCTGATCCTACCTCATACAATACTCGCACGAATTTTACATGGATAGGCACCTAAGTGCAGGGTCAACATAAAGCTGCTGAGCAGGGCATGGACCAAACTAGCAAGAAATATATTTCAGCAAAAAGGGACAGTGCTTATACATGTCCAGAGAGACAGAGTCTGTTCAGAGCCATTAAGCTCCTAAATAATCTCAGGCACTTGCGTGATACAGAGCATCAGGTTTCCATTTTTTAAGAGTAATAGTGGTAGGCCAGGAGAAGTGAGAGCTTTGGAGTTAAGTCAACCCCTGAGAGTGTTGGGGACAGGGTCAAACTGCTCCTTCTACCCAAATCATAGCCGGAGCTTGAGTTCAAACCGGCACCCCAAGTCAGCATCCCAACACACAGCTTCCTGCAGGGTGGGAAAAATATCTCAGGCACCACCACGAGAGCTGCTTCTCTTTGTGGAAATAATTTGATATGCGGAGGACTGAGGCCAGAGAGACTGGCTTTAATCCCAGCAATTAGGAAGCATATCTAAGATGGGAGTTCAAGTCCACGTCTGATGGTAGGTATCACTGCTCCAGGGCAGGGATCTGAACCTGGGTCTTCTACCTCTCTCTCACAGCTACCATTTACTTTGAGCATGTTTTGACTATGCCGGTAACATCAGGCCCATAACGAAGACAGTCCCATTTTGAAGGTTTCAAGGCTTTAGGCCACAGCAGTCCTTGAGGTAGATCTCAATATTTAGGTGAGTTTGGACAGCAAAATCTTGAGCATATGCAGAACTTAACATGTTAAACTAATAGTCAGGAGGTAAGTGACAGCTGAGGAGTAATTATGCCAATGGTACCTGAATGCTGGGACAAGGTGATATCTACATTGTGCAGTGGATTATGGTGAAAAAAATCTCCGAGCTGACTTTCAGAGTACATCCACAGAGTTCAGCACAGCACCACGCAGAGATATTCACCTGGGTCTCAAAGGCAGCCTAGCCTTTTTGGTATGGCAGAACATGCATTATTAAATTCAATCCCTGTTTCTCAGCAGAGCTAATTAGTTCAGGTGCAGCTCAACACTGCTATAATTATACTCCATCTGCTTCCAGAGCTAGCTAGTTTGGGTGCTGAGAGCTTGGAAATTTCTCTACAGTACACTGTCATGGGAGGGGGCATGATACCATTATGTCCTCAGGCATGAAAAGAGATGGATTGACACTTTGGTCCCTTTGATGATGCAAGCCTTAGCAGCCTAAATCCTGCCGAGTTAAATCCTCTCGATGGACAAATTTTTTAGGATGTTTAAATAGCTAAAGCCCCAGGTGCGGCCCCAGTGTGATTTTTGAAAAATGCCTCATAAGCACTAAGTGTTTGTTGGGTGGTAAATGACTCCATGCGGCCACGCAGCAGTGAGAGCCCCGTGTCAGATACCCAACCGAGGCGGTCTGTCGCAGGCAGCAGCCTACAGGGCTCCAGCTCCTACCAAAACAGCATGCTCAGGTTGGCTTTACTGGCTTGCAATCCAGCATGTAAGTGCTAAGACTCATTTGGCTACACAGAAAATATCAGACCTGTCTGCTTCTCCAGAAACAGATAGTGATGACTCAGATGAACGCTAATTTAGCATGCTGTGTTTGCTCGCCTTAAAATGAAGCCTTGATCCAAAGACTATTGCAGTGAATGGAGTATCTCTCCTCAGTGTCAATTCTTATTGGATCAGGCCCTGAATTTGTGGCATGGAGCAATTAGTATGAAATAGATTAGGCAACTTCTTTTACTCGGTTGTACAAGTTACTTCGAGATGAACTGATTGCCCACATTTGTTTTGTACAAGCGGCTAAACCATCAATACCAGCAACACTGGCATTGATCAACACAGAATTATTTCTTCACTCTCGCAGGTATTTTGCTTCATATCGCTTTACAAAGGCTGTCAGGGACCGTCTGTAGCTTCCAGTACAATACAGCAGTGCCACAGCACGTTTTTCTGGACACTGGAGTCATCCATATGCATTTGCCCTCTGAGCTTTCCAGCAGCACGCTCAAACGAGAACATTTTCAGTGACCACAGGAACCCCACAGCACATTCTCATCCCACCCACTGTGTTTAACCACACATCACGTCAGTAGCATATATATGTACCGGTGGGTGCATATGTACATGTGCGTCCAGAGACAGTGTGCTCTGCTTCCTTGTGTGTTGTGCAAGCGTGAATGACACCTGCATCTAACAGCGTGGTGTCTATGTGAGCATCTATGTCACTGCCATTAATATTTTCACTCGCCACACTGCTGTCAGTGCCAGCTCTCTCAGTACAGCTACGCTTCTGCTTGCTTTCTGCTTTCCAGGGGCAATGGCTAAGGCTACTGAGACTGTTAGATTTTGACTGAAACCCAATCAGTTCTTACTTATTTAATCAATATAAGGGCATCACTTTTGTAGTATGATTTTGGATAGTGACAAAGGGAGCAGCCCTGCGTCACACGCCCTTTGGAGAAGAGCTCTGCATTTCTGCTCTTGCCCAGCCATGGCTGTCTCACTGCCAACCTACTCTGTAAGGGTGCAGACAGCCTCTAATGCCTCCTCGGACATGAAATAATTACTTGTTATATAAAGGTTGCTGCCTACTACTCATGTATATTCAGTATATTCAGAGTCTTATTTCAGTCCTCTCTCTCACACTACACTGCCGCTCTCTGGCTGGACCAATTTACACGTGGGTTTTGGTGTATCATGAGAGATAGCATCCAAAATGTCTGTCTGAGCCCAGACGTGTGCCCCCGCTCGCCAGCCATCCCTGCCGTTACCCTTCACCCCGCAGCCCCTGGCTTGGATCTCCCAGGGAGCTTATGCTTTCCTATGTACATCCCATCAACAGCTGCAGACTGCCATGGGGAAAATCAGACCGAAAGGCAGTAATTAGCGATTGAGAGGTGGTAAGGAGCAGGTATAAGCAAGCATTTTTTGCCCATTTCAGTGCAAAGCTAGCAGTTTAACTCAAAGCATCCCCTGCAGTGGTTTAGGCTGTTAGTGCCTGGCTTTGTACTGAAAAGAAGAGGGAGGACTCACAGGCAGTCGCAGCAGAGGCATTTTGAGAAGCTATCTCCACTGAGTTACCTTATCTAGGCTGAGAAGTATGTGTGAGTGACTCAAGCCTGTGCAGTGTACATTCGAGCAGGTAAGTTAAAACCACTGGCAATTAAAAATAACCTCCCTGGCTTTGCAGTAGGACAGTGGAGGAGAAGTCACACAAGTGCTGAGGCTCAGCTGAGAGGCAGCAGCTAACAGCTGAAAGACAGGACATGACTATGGAGTAAGCTGGACACGATAATGTGGGGTCAGAGAGCTCTCAGGCCTGAAGCCCAGCACTCAGGTGTGAGCTAAAAAACCCTCTGCGACATGACTGTAGTTCATTCAGGAAGCTTCATGAGTCTCACGGAATGCAGCTCCCCTGAAGGACTGAAGGGCCAAAGGCAGATGCAGCTGATACAAAAGAAATTTTCCAGAAGTCATAATTTTATTTTTTTCTTTGCCTTTTTCTCCTGGTTCTTTTTTTCCTTTTTTATCATTTTGTAACCTTCTGTCTGTGCAAAGAGAAAGGTTGCTATTCCAGTGTTTGCTATAGCTCTAAATTTCAAATTTTCAGTTAATTCATATTTTCCAGTTATCATTAATACATTACAGATGACTTTTTTATTAATTACCATCTATTTTACTTCCTATTTCCCTTTTCTGGGAAATAAATACTTTCCTGGCCTGTTCCAGTCTTGTTTTAATGCTTAGCCAAATATCTTAAGGCAGTGAAGGAAAAAACAAACAGCTGAACATCTGCTGAAAAGGTTGCAAGGGTGAATAAGCTCTAATAGCTTCTAATGAGCTTCCAGAAATATATTGCATAAGGAGCAATGAATAGATCCCAGTCCTTAAGCCCTTTTACTTATAAGACTATCCTGGTCACTTACTTAATTCAGTTACAGACAGGAGTAAATTCAGATGCAGGATATGTTTTCAGCTACTTTTAAAATGCATCCTACAGTGACATACCTCTCTCTCTTCAAGCAACCATTAATTGGGCTCGACACACAGCCTGCTTTTATGCATTACTGGTGCAATTCACATCAGGAGCTTATGAGACTGAAAGGAGTCCCTCACCATAGCTGAAATTCTCCCTCATTTTGGTGCACTGCTTGGCTGCCCCATAGCTCCACAGGGCCAAACTGAGCAGGCACATGTAGGAACTCACTTGTGACCTGCACCCAAAGGCTCCTTTGGTGACATAGCTCAGCCCTGCCCCTGGAAGTGACCATTACAAGAGCAGGCTCAGAGGTCGAGGAGGGCATCTGGTAGCTGTAGAGGTATAGAAAGAAGTATCGCTACTATTCCCCAACCGATTGGCCAAAGCAGTAGCATGGAAATTGCTGCAGACGAATCCCTTCTCTTTGCCTTGGACTTCAATTTCTCCTCTTCGGGTTGCCCTCAGTTCAGCCACGTATATCTACCTGCCATGCTCAGGCCTTCTATAAGTAAATGCAACACCAGGAAAGTCAATAGAGTTTCATTCACTTACAATAGAAGTGAATTTAGCCATAAATCAATAATGAAAAGCGAAATGTTCCCTACGTGCCTGTTCTTGTAGCTGTCCTTCATCTGAAGAGTTCAGCCCCACTTAGAGAATCAATGTATCGATAGAAAGTGAACTGTGTTTTCAATAAAAGTGAAGATGTGAGCAGATTCAACATTGTATGATTATTCATTTCCAAAGTTAGCCACAAGCTTTTAACAGTTTCCATTAAATCTCCAAAGGAAACTGAAGAACTTGGGTAATTATCAAAAAAATACTGTATTAAAATACTCTCCTCCATCCCTCTACGTGTGCAGAAGTAACCTGGCATATTCGTAGGGCAAGCAAGGATACACCATTGTCTGAAAGCAATGATGCTTCACTGCCTCTTATTTCTGGGATAGCCCTAAGCTCATTCTGCCACCTTGTGTGATCAACATATATTACAGCACAATCTCATTTTCAGGTGCGTATTTCTTATTCCACTCCAGTAGGTCTCGCCTCTTATTTAGTACTACTCAACGCCCGGAGTCAGTTAAACTATGATGCGGAGACAACAACTCATCCCTGATATTCTAATATGGATTGTCAGGATGAACCAAAGTTAATATTTCATTCATACGCCACCTCCCAAAAGCCACTTAGTTTTAATAATTAAAGCAGTGAATAATTCTTACCAATTATATGAAAGAATGCACATTTCTGTTAGCTTATTGTTAGATTGTGGTTCTCTTGAACGTATGACTATCTTGAAATGATTTGCTAAATAACGCCTGGGAATAGTTTTAGCCCATATCATCCATCCAAAGCAATTTGTTGAAAAAAGACCCCAGTTTTTCAAAACTTGAGTTGTGTGACTGGCCACTCTTTGTCTTATGGCCTATTTCCCCTTTATAGAAATAGTTTCTTCCTGCTTACCCTGACTGGAAAACTGTGACTGTTAGAAAAACATTTGGGTTTCAATGTAAAATGCCTGTGGAAAGCAAATACAAAGGTAGTCTTTCAGAAAGTTTCTCCACTGTTTTCTCAGTGTTCCTCATTTCTGCTGCTATGTTCAGTCATGACAATATGGAAAAAAAAAATCAAAAAAGTTAAAAAAAAGGAAAAGCCTTTAATGAAAACCCCAGTTAAAGCCTGTTGGATAAAAACGTTTCATGTTTTGATTAGCTGAATGAATTCAACTATCTTGTTCTGAGAACAGGGAAAGCATTCCTGAAGTTCATCCACAAAAATCTTCTGAAGCTTTAGGTCAGACTATCATGCGAGTTGCCACAAGGGATTCACATGCCCAGAAATGACTGCTGGTACAATGCAAAAATCAATAACGCTACATGAAGTTGTTACCTACGGATGTCATGTCCCTTTGGAGTACTAGCAAATGCCCACGCACCCCGTAGGTACCAAAACACATAAATGTGACACCAGCTGTGTCCAGAAAGGCTCCCAATATAGAGTGGCATTTCACCCTGTTCACAGAAAGGCGCTCAGCATATCCAGGTTTTAAATGCCTGTAAGCTTGTGTGCACTGATCCGCTGGCAAGCGAAGGTGACAGAAGGTAGGAAGAAGAGAAAACAATTATCAAAAGCTCCTTCTAAATCCTGCAAATGCAGACGTTGACATCTATTATTGCCTTATGCTCTACAGATATGGAACTACATTTCTCATCTAAGGAGTGAACTATGGCTCAGACTTAATTAACCAGAACTACGGTGCCCATAAGATCTATGCTAAAAACACAGCGTATACAGTCAAAACAAAACTCATTCCTGTAATCTAGTTTCAATGTCTTTCACACGGGGAAATAATTATACCTAAAAGCTGATGTTTTCACTTCATACTTACGGAATACACTTCACCCTACAATATCTCATCATCACCTTAAATTGCGGCTGTGGTCAGAAAACAGTTTATGTTAACATCACACCATTTTACTCACCATACACTCTGCAAGTAATCAAATCACAGGGCTGATCCTCAGTCCTTCCGTGAGGAAAAATAATTGAGGCAGAAAGATTCACAGTGACTTTAATAAGAACCAGGCAAAATATATCTACCAGATACAAACTCAAAAAAATATGCAGTTTGCATGTCAGAAAAAGCATTAATAAAGTTGCAATTTGGCGAATAAATTCAGGCCACCCACCACCGCCCCCAAATTAATAACAAAAACAATTTTAGAAAGATCTCTTTTGTTTCCTGACTTAGTCTGTACAAAATTTTGACCTTTCTTTTAGAAGTTGGTCTGTTTAAAAAGGATGAAAAATTAAATAATTTTAAAACAAAACTGAAAATTTTGCCTCCGACTATATGTTTCAGGTTGTCCCAGAGAGGCAAATCATATTAAACTATTTTTAAAAAAAAATACACCTTCAAAACATTTTACACACAGTTCTAATTTCAAAGGACTTTAGCTCAAGTTCCAAAAGCACAGAGCAGCCCTAAAATGTGCATAATTAGCCTGGTATAAGGGAGCATACAGTAAAGGGACCTGGAAAGTTTGAATCCCTGTACAGGCTCTTGCAGAGCCTTTGGCAAGTCATTTCATTTCCTTATATCTCTATTTCCCTATCTATTAAGTCAAGGCAATAATACCTACCTTCCCTGAAGAGGTGACAGTAATTAAGTCAATGTTTTGCATAGCACTTTCAAGATGCAAATCTCCACATTAAAGTTCTAAGTACTATTATTATTACCATCATTATCACTGATTATCATTAAGCTAAAGCTACTGTTTAATTCTGTATGTTCTCTTCTCGTTTTGAGAAATACATTCAACTGCCATTGTAAGCTAATTATACCATCTACTCTTAAGTATAGGAGTACAAAAGCATACCTTCTGCTGCATTTGCAGTCTGTTCCCTCTTTCAAATACTCTTTGTGTAAAGGAAAGTATATTCTTAACTAATGCCTTAAGGAAGTTTACACGGTATTGCCAAATTAGCTCATTGCAATTAGTATCTCAAGTTTCTCTGCAATCCCAGGAAAACAGCAGTAGCCATGAACACAGTTAATAATGATGACTTTGTAAAACAGGACTGGAGGCTAATATTGAAAGGGCTGTCAAAGAGCAAAAGGCTGCTTTTCCAATGACCTTTAAATCCTCTGCGACTCCTGCGGAGGATAAAAGGTAATATGAGTGGCAAAAAAAGGCTTTTCCAGCTCACCACGTTTCGCCAGGTCAAAGAAATGTTTGTAATGAATAAATAAATAGATAATTCTTCCCCCAGCTGTTTCAGCATCTTTTCCGATATGAACACAGGTAGGAAGCAGGTCTGTGAGGCTGGATGAATTTCAGAGACCTGTAAAACAGTCAGAGTACCAAGCTCAGCAAACCGAGCCCGAGTTGCTCATTATGCAGAGCAGAAAGGAACAGAAATTTGCCCACAGGGCTTCAGATGCAATGTGTATCTATGAACCATAAGGCTTGAAAATGCCGATGTCAAAACTAGTGTTTCCTAAAATCAGCCTGACTTGGTCTTTTCTGGTTTTGCTCATGAGAACGCGCAGTCGTGCGATGCCGTCCTGCCACCCTGCCTGCTTGCTGATGCAGTCAGCTGCGAAGCTCGATGTGTATGAGCTTCCAGATGTCTGGGCACAAAAATGGCCAACACTCAGTGTACTTCAAAGACTACCTGTGACAAAAATAGACACATACACACAGAGACACAGAGTAAGGACGTGGTATGTCACATCTTGGCATGCAGCCATGGAGAAAACCGCTCCTCTCCTTGTGATTGTTTATGTGTTATGGCAATGCATTAGTCTAAATAAAAAAGTAATTTTTAGTGGATATTGAAATTTTACAAGTGTCAGCCTTGAAAGAACCTCTTCAAGACGGGACATTTTGTAACAACACAGTACTTAGCATTTATATAATCTTTCTGTCTAAGGTTATCAACACAAAAATATTTCTAAAGTCAAATAATTAAAAGTGCATGGAAATCCTGAGAGGTGAGGTAAATGTTACTTTTTATAGGGAAGGAAACTGAAATCTAGAGGCTAAAATCTGCATCCAATCTTACCCAGCGGGATGGGACGTAACGGCCCGTAGCCTTGGTCCTGGCAGAGTACAAATCCACCAACCATTTGAAGATCACTGTGGCTCCAGTCTCCTCCATGTGCTGGGGAATTTCTGTGCTGCAGGCAAGGCTTTCTGCTGCAGCCCCGGTCTCACCCGTACCAGCGGGCAGTCAGATGCAGCTGCAATACTCATCAGGATCCAGGATGCCAGGCAGGCATTTCCAAGCTGGTAATCTAGACACAGCCTGAGTGGCTGCCCTCCCTAACACAGGGACTGGAGGGAAGGCTCTTCTCTCCCGAAAACACCTTTCTGCCAATTAATGTGACCCCCTGTTTTTCCCTGTGGGAGGACATTCAATAGATATTTGCTCAACCGTCATGAGCAAAAGAGGTTAATGAACCTTTTCTAAAGGAGAAGAAAGGGTAAATTACTTCCTTAATGTAAAGAAGGGGTTGAGAAATGAATGAACAGTATTAAAGGACATTAATACCTGAGATAATGGAAGAAAAGTCATAAAACACACACAACATACATACTGACTCATTTGTCAGTCTTCTCCTTGGCTTTCTTTAGGTCTTGTAGGAAAAGGAAAGCTATCCTGAGGTGGGGTGGAACTGGCTGTTGGTATAAACAACTTTTCATAATTGCAAGAGGAAAAAGCCAGAAAAAGAATGGGCTGCAAGAAGGGAATTCTTCATATAAATGGCACCTGCATGGCCATCCAGTGCTATCAGTCACTATACCTCAGGTGGACGAGGTTTATTGGTAAGTCAACGTGGCTTCCTGTTGCACTTCTATATGAGGCATTTATTCTTCTTGTTAAAACATAGCTTTCCAGGAGCAGCCTAATTCTCCCTAGATGCAAATTCCAAGAAACTACTTAGAAACATTATTTCTGTCAGGTGGCTTTCTACTGTCTTTTCTTCCTTGCCTGGTATTTTTAAAGTGTGTTTAAGCATTACTACACAATTTTAAAAGATAACAAAAGGCAGGTAGAATCCAACTGTTCAATAACATCTGAGATGGTATCTGTTCGTTAAAACTGAGAACATTGAATTTTGCCAGCTAGAAAGTTGTGTACTCATGGACAGCAATGCAATCGACCTACTGACAAGCTGCAAAATACAATTTATTACACAATATCACGTCTTATCATACAATAATAAAAAAAAAAGTTTATCGCTGCAGTTAAAAACTATGTCATTCCAGTTCCAGTTCCCAGACAAAACATAATTGTAATTTCTTATTTTATTACTTCATTTTTTCTCTTTCAAGTAACATTTGAATAGGCTCAGAAATGGCTGGAATTTCAAGTCTAACCTGTGCCAAATCTGCAAAACCCCTGTACATTTGTATCTCACTCCTTCTGCTCCTCAAAGCTTCAGACTGATAGTACTGGAAATTAAATTGACCCATTTATTCATCACTGTAGCAGGGCTTAAACTTCAGCAGCGTGATTGCCATCGTGTCAGCGCTGCCAATGACCTAAGTCTTGAGTTTCAGAGATTGCCCCAGTAACACTCGATAATAAGTGGCAAAACATTATTACTTCCTTTGGTACTCATTATAAAAACATTAATTGGGGTGAAAGGTAATCCACTTCATATGCTAAGTCATGGATCTTCTCTAAGGGTGGACAAGGGGGATTGCAAGAATAAGTATGCCATGGTGATTTGTTGCCACAAAATTTCCTTAAAGTTTGAATGAATGGACTACTACTGGGGGTGGCACAACAAGGAAAAACATTCTTTTGATTCAAATTACCCAGATCTGGTTTGAAAGGTCACCATCAAAATGAGAACACAACACAGAAATGAGATGAGCTCGAAAGGAATATCAGTACAATTTATGCAAACCATTTTTTCCACTATCTTGTTTTGAATAGTTTTATTTTATTTATTTTAGGGAATCACTCCATGGCTCACATGCTGCAACCAGTTAAAATTCACAGTCCTTTTACCACCCCTTTCCTATTGTCTCTCCCTTTCAAGCGCTGTTTTCATACCAAAAAAAGAAAAAAAAAAAAAGAAAGAAAATCCCCACCAATTTGCTTCAATTTGACTTCTGTGGCAGAAAAGCATTAAACTCACAGCCAGACAGCTGTTTCGCCCTGTCTCGAGTGTTGTTGCCCTGCCTTTTTAAGCTGTTTTATCAGTTGCATAAAAGTTTTTTTTTCTACATTTCAAAGAGCACATTAAACTGTCATTAACAGTAAGGGGAATTAGGCATGCACAGTTAGAAAATGAAAAAAAAAAAATTAAAAATCCTCCACTATCTAACTAAAGAAACAGGATTCCCCTGACAAATGTGTATTCACAAAGAAATATCACTGCAGGTAACAAATAGGCTCCCTTGGCTAAGTCAGACATAATTTCCAAAATTTCCTCAAAGCGGGCGCTGTCTTGGAGACATTTCAGCTAGAAAAATGGATTCTGCTCAGCCTGGGTTTATCTTGAAATTTTGGACTTTCATCTTTACAGAACAATAATGTTTGAAAAAACAAAAATTTAAATTAAATCTCAAGTCTCATAAAGAGGCTTCTCAGGGGCCAGCTACTGGCAGGGCTGGAGAGAGTGTTGCTGCGAAATGGAAAATGTGAGCTGGCAAGTGGACCTGAAATCTTAGATTTTGAACTTGGCAGATGTGAAAAGTCTTGGCATTTGGTTACAGACCCTGGAATGCAGAGCTTGCAAGCAAGTTTTTCCCCATAAGAGTATAAAAAGCACCTTTAATATGTATAAAGCAAACTTCCATCTACCCTTCTTATAAACAGCACTGGTGTGTTTTTCACAGTATGAAGTAGCCTTTAGAAATGTGTTGATTTTGCCTAGAAATCCTATCTTCATTTGTCTTGCTTTATGTCTCACGTGGGCCCCTGTGACTTTTTGACCCTCCAGTAAATTTTAGCATCATTCAAGCAGGTCAAACAGTCAGGGAAAGCAAAAATGGATTAAAAGAGAAAGAGCTGTGGTGGATGGAGGATTATCATCATAAGCTTTATTAGATATTTCAAATGCTGCAGACTTTAATGGCAGCAAACTTTTAAAAGTTCAGGCTCTGCTTTTAGTGGTATAAGGGGTACCGTTAATTTTCCATCTGATCTTTAAAATCACTAATCAGAACAGTTACCCAGATCTTTCTGCAAAGTTATATAACTATTTGAATTATTTAAATTTACTTTTTAAATATTATAAGGTTTTTTTAAAAAATATTCTAAAACCAGTTTCCTAGTGTTTCCCTGTACCCTTGATGGCAGGGAAGAGTCATGGCATTACTTGCATCTCCCTGCTCAGCTTGGCCAGAATCCTCTCTGCATTTTCTGGTTCTCCTTTTTCTTTTTTTTCTCTTTTGCAGGGTAGAGGGGGAGCAGGCGTACTGGCAAATCACAGCTTTGAAAGTAAATAGAGGAGTGGTTGCAGTCTATTTAACAGCAACATATTCTCCCTATTAATATTGTTACTGTCATCTTTACCAGCATTATAGCTAGAGTTTAAGCACGTAAGAGACACAACTGCTTTCATAAGTCACATCTCTCCTGTAATTTGCTTACATGCAGTGAGCAATTTATCCTGTTAATATCTTGTTCAGCTATTGAGAAGTCGGAGTTTGAAACCACTGAGAAGAAGCCCAAGACATAAGGTGCAAAGGAATGTTAAAAATTGTATTGTAGCTGAGCCAGCCCCCCTCGGACCCTGCATGTGCAGAAAGCCTCCAGCCCATGAATCATCTATATACTATGTTGTGGTCCACCATGCAAGCTGTGGAGAAACACATGCCAAACGCTGATCTCCAAAGCCTCAGACAGCTTAGTCGGTATAAATTATCTCTTAGGATGAATTATTCTGTCTTGATTTGAGAATTTGACACTCTCTCCATTTGTAACTTGTTTCCTTCATCCTTTTCATGCGTTAACACAGTACTGGGATATATTTAAAATCGCAAGAGATCCATTCCTATTAGTTTGGAAGGTTATTTTATGTAAGTATTTCCTTGTTTCTTAATATTCCTTTACACAGGGGCAGAGGTTCCTCATATATCCTGAAAAAGGAAAAGAAAATGGCATGAGCACCGTATAGTGTTTCAGCCTTTCTTTCTTTTTCTCTTTTACCTTTACAAGACCTTAATATTACCATTCATTCTTCTCATTCATTTGAAGCTACTTTTTTTAAAACTTCTGTTTGGATTTCCTAGATAAAACATGCATACCCTCCAATCAGAACTGCTTACTGTTGGTGCATTTCTGAGGTGAAAACGTGAGATAGACATATTTTTAAAAGATGAAAATTCAATTTGATGTCACACCCCCAGTTCAGCAAATCAGAGAAGTCCTGTTCTGACTCCTGGTCGAAGTGTGCTGCCGAAACCAAACAGAGAGCACTGGCCGGGCTAGCTCTTGTAAGGCTGCCTCTGTGGTGCACAGAGGAGGATACTGCAAGCTTCTCACCCGGGTCTCCCAAGGATTCATAGGTGATTTAGGATTCAACTAATTTTCTCCATCTTTCTCCTGAGGATTTTCCTTTCACAAGAGAAATCTCCTGCTGGTGCAGAACCACTGTACTGGAACTCGCACCATCCCCCTCCCAGCTATGGGGCTGGGGGGATGCTCTCCAAGATGTCTCCAAATAGGCTTTTTCACTCACTGGCTCACAGGCACTAATTTAAAGGAGTACCTAGCTACAGTATGATTTATCAGCAAAGACTACTGAGAAAATAATGGGCTTTTAAAAGATGACATATTCCAGAAATTATCTGTATAGCAACCTGCTCCAAAGTCCCGTTGGATTCCGCAGAAGTTCAGCCAGGCTGCAGGTAATGGCAGACTTGGCCCGAGCTGTTCGTCTTTGGGGTCTGTTAAAGCTCTGAGTGCATTTCCATGAGAAAAAAAAAAAATACTGTTTTATTTTCATTTATTTATCAAGCAATGCCTTGCCACCACAACACCAAAAGGAAATACAATTTCCAGACTAACAAATGTCAGGGATAAATGGCTTCTCCATTTAAAGGCTAGTCTCTGGTGCCCTAAAAAAGGTACGCCCTCCTGAGCTTCCCTGAGAGCCAACATCATGATGAGGGGGACAGCAAAGTGAGAATACAAAACAACTGCAAAGGTCAGTGTTAACTTACCTAGTTAGTCAGACAGGTTGGAGACAATATGACTTGTTAGAAAAAAAGATACAAGTGCCACAGGACAACTTACTGATACAAGAAAAGGTGAAGGTACCACAAGATGATAACCTGGCATTATCACATTTTATTCTTTAAAATATCTGTTGTTAAACACACCCTGAAGCCAACATTTGGAAACGGAAGAGCTTGACAAAGAATTTAGGTGCTCTCTGCTTCAGCATACATAGGATCTTGTACACGACCGACATGAAAGTCAGCTGCCGCAGCAGACCTTTGATGCTGTGTGTGCCCTCCAGTGCAGACACGTCCGTACACAAAGGCGGTTGCACTTGACAGACAGTCGTTCTGGACTTGCATGCATAAGTTCAGATGCAGAAGCCATAAAACATTGTAAAACCACACTTCACAAGTTCACATGGCAGAAGCTATTGGGCAGATTTGGTGATTGTTTAAGGCGCTCTGAAAACAGATGGAAACATGATGTCTTCTCACAAGTTTCGTTCCCACATTACTGCCACAGATGGTGCTCTCACCTCTTTGAAGAATAGATCTTTTTTCTTACAGAAGCAATAACAGGATACAAAATATTTCACATTGCTGCTGACATAACTGATCTCAAGCAATTACTGCTGAGACATTGCAATCTTCTACCAGTTTTTGCTCTCTTCCCCTCCCAGAACATATTCTGTTTCTCCATTTAATCCTCTTCCATTCAAAACCAACAACAGGCAGGGACACACATTGAAATATCAAGTCAGCTATTTACCTATATTTTCTTCTCAAAAAGTCCTTATACCCCTAATACAGTGACATTTGTAGAATCACTCAGTAATGTAGTTCATTGAAAATGAAGAAGGAAACCTTTTTTCAGAGGGTTTGATAAGACATTGTACTGTTCCTTGTGGGAGTTTTTTGTCTTTTCTTTTTTCCTCCACTAAGAACAAGTAACTGGATAATTACATTTTAATGTCCTGAGGGTTCATTTCCCAAATGGATGTAAATAACAAATCAAGCACCAACAGGAGACAACTTGGTTCTCAAAACAGGCCTCTGCATTTCAGCATCTAGAATGTTATACAGTGTTTGTGCTGCTGTTTTTGTACCTTTTCACCTCTTAAACAATGACTTCACTGTTATTTTCCACTCATAAATATTATAAGAAAAATCAGCTCTTGTTTACACAAAAAAATAATTTGAAAACCGTCAGGAAGAAAAAACCTGCTTCTTACTCATCATTTACACCCACCATTTATTAGTTTGCTAAGGAAATATATGCTTAAGCAAGCTCCAAAAATTGAACTGCCTTATTATTACAATAAATAGGTAAAACAACAAAAATTCATGCAATCAGTCAGTTGTGCCTGTTGATCACCATCTGGAACACTTGAAGTCCAGTCCAAGCAAAGACCTCTGGCCCCTAGGTGAAGTGCAGCTTATTAGTTGTCATCCATGCTTTCCATGCCCAGCTGCTGCTGGAGCATGTTGACTGCATTTTTAATGCATAGTCCTTTTCCTTGGTCTCCTCACAGCCCTCCCATAAGCCCCAGAGAGTGCTTCCATGCCACTAGTATGTTATTGTTTTGGTGTTTACTTCTTCAGGTCAAAATATCTGAAATGATGGGAGGGCTGCATTACAGTTTGCCAGAAGAGAGCTTTTATAGTGTGATGCATATGCTACACGTGCCAAGGTGTGTCACGAGGGAGATAAGAGATGTCTGAGCAAAAAAGACCTTCTGGGATGGTGCTGGAAGTATGCACAGAATGGAAAAATCCAAAGCTTTTTCAGTTTTGCCCATGTTGCCCACAAGACAAAATATTCTTAAACCCATACCTGAATACGGCCACAAACAATTGGTTCACTTCAGAGAGTACTCTGTGTGCAAACGTCTGTGAATGATCAGGACAGCTGGGCCCTGGAGCAGCCTGGGGAATTAAGTTATTTTTTAGTCTTCTGGGAACTTTGGAAATAAGTGGGGCAGAAGATATTTCAGAAGATTCTACTTACTCTGGCCTTGTAACTCATGAAAGTCTCATTACTGAAAAATGTATGCTATAATCCACAAGAAAGGTGCTATTCACTTAGAATTACATGGGTGCATCACCTTTGCTAAATTCTATTGTACAGAGAATAAATAAAAGAGTTAAAATAATCTGGAACTGTACAAACTTCTATTGCCTGAGATGTTAGATATTTAATTACATGATTTTAGCTGGTTTCTTGAAAGTCTTTCCACAGTGCCTTTTCTAATTCTTGAAGAGGGATATTTTGATTGAATTGCTCTGTAGAAATGGTCCTTTGTTGGGTTTTGTAGCTGATGCCAACTTTCTTTAGGGCCTGATCAAACTCCTACTGAAGTTAAAGACTCTCAGTAACATCAGTAGGATGAATTGAGATCATGTAAGTGTTGAGGATAAAATTTAACTCCTGACTAAAAAAGTAACTCCACTGTGCATATACCTGTGAAGACAGAATTTTCTCCAAACTTCTGAAAACCAAAGATGTATGTCAGGTACTCAAATAATATAATTAAAATGATACAGTAAGCGAATATATATTTCTAAAAATTGACTCTACTGTTGCTAGATAGATAGATAGATAATTCAATAGATACATTGAATTCCCGTGGCTTGAGGGACGTTTTGTACTTCAGATCAAAGATCAATAGAAACATCTGATTGTATTGTAGTCAAGATTAAAAGAAGCATATCCACTTCAACAGGTCCCCTCTCTACCCCCATCTGCACAGAAATCTTAGTGGGTTTTGTGCAGAAAGTTTGGCTGGAAAGTCTGAAAACTTCTTCAATTCCCACCTGTGCTAGCACACAGGTCTGAGGTGACAGGAGGAACAGATAAATCTTTTGGGGCAGAAAGCTCTCCAGCAGCTGAGGACTGTCTTAAGATAAAGGGCAGACCTGGGAAAGACTCGTTACAGAGTTATGTCCTTTACACTGACAGAGACTAGAGATATGTGCAAGAAGCTGGAAAAGAAAGGATCTTTAGCCAAATTAAACATGCTACTCCATGTTCTAACAGTTTGAGCATAAAAAAGAAGAAGTGTTTGTCTAGATCTTAGAAATTTTAACACATGGAATCAGAGAAAGTGTTCTTCATTCCTAGAGCTTCAGACATTTGCTGCTGACCAGTTGTTAAAACTATATTTAACCTTCTGGATAAAAAAGACAGATTTTGAAAAATTAGGTTAGAGGGTGGATCATTTGAACTGTTCACTTTTAATGTACCTTAAGACAGATAGAAATTTCTTCACTTACATTTTCAGAATTAAGTCAGTTAGTGAAACATAAACCGTAATGTGAAATGTAAAAGAACAATGAAATGCTACAAAGTCAGCAGACAAAGCATATCCAGGTAAAGCAAGAATACATGGACACCTCTTGTCCTATGACAAGGAATCAATCCAAAGGATCTTGGATATATATTAATATATGTGAGTATATCCCAAGTGCAGGTTCTTTGCTCATTCCACTGCTACAGGAGACCATAATTTGCCTGGCATCAGGAACACATGACAGGGCATTGCAATAAGTGAAAACAGTGTTGTGTAATAACCCATCCATACTCGGCATATATACTCCCAACAACTCAGTCATCACGCTAGCAATTGCAGTCAGTCATGATGTAAGAGTTTGTTTAGAATAAGACAGAGGCCCTTTTTTCAAATGCATCACCGCCTCTACGAGAAATACAGCAAATTCATGCCTAAACTAAGGTGGCACCTGCAAGTTTATATTGATTTGCTAGAAGAATTTTATCAGTACGTACATCAAGACGTTAGCACGTATTTGGGAAGCTCTGCTGAAGAGAAACCTTGGAGCTTGCCTCTTGAGAAGACAAACAGGAGAGAAGGAACCATAGGATGATAAAGAACAGTATGTTAAATTCGAGGGAGGGGAAACTCCAGCAGTGCTACCACCAGGCTGAATATTGATTTAGGGAGAGAAACTTGTCCAAGTGAATACTTGCTTTGTTTTGGATCTCATTCTGGACATAACAGCTGTCTAGTGTCGTGCACTACTGTAGCCAAAATCAGATTATATCAGTCTTTATTTGGGAAAGGTGTTTAAGTGTGTTTGACGTTAAGGATAAGTTTAAGCACTATCCTGAATCAGGGTGGAAAATAACAACTATCTTCTTTTGTGCATCTTTAACTAACAGTTTTTCCACTATTCTCTTCTGTTGTTGTTGCTGTTATTATTATTATGGTGCAGAACTGTATCACCTAGTCACTGACAGCTGGTCCTAAATTTTCCAGTGACACAAACTTTACTTAGAAAATGCCGTATGTCTGTCATCTTCTAAACATTTCAGGCTCAAAACATATTTTGACAAACTCTAAGCAGGGGTTCAACCCTTTCTGGTACACTGGTGGGCTGAATTCACAGAAGACAAAAATAACCCAGCCAGATTCCAGGGCCTCCAGAGGCCTCAGTGCTTGAGCTAAACAGTTTGATTTGGAGAAATAAACAGTAGGGGAAGGAGAGAGAGGGAACTGGAAACTTTTCTCAGATGAACTCCCCAGTTTTCTAGACACTCCTAGTAAGAGACATTTGCTGTATTAAATAGGTTACAATCCATCTATCACATCTTTCTGCATGTCATCATCACAGTACCTAAAGTTCTGTTATCCCCATTTTATAAGTGAAACAAGAAGCACAGAGGGACTAAGTGACCTCAGGTTACACTGAAAATCTGTGCAATGTCTAGGAACTGAATCTCTCCGGTCCCGGTCCAACACTTTAGCCACGACATGCTCTTTCTGCTGCTGGTAGTAAGATTATCAAATACAGCTAATACCCATTGACTATGTCTTCATTAGCAAATGAAACGAGAGATAGACTGCTCTTTGGCCCCGAGGCCAGCCGACACAGTGTGGTTCCGATCTGCACAGCCAAGTTCTTGTACCCAAAACAGGGATTTCATGTTCAAGCTCTTTGCTGAGAGCGTTAACTCCCCATCTACGTACACTTCGGCACTGCTTGGGAGACTGCTACTTAACACTGGCCAAAATTCTGACAAAACCTGTGCTAACAATGTAACAGCATGTATGATTGCAAACCAGAGTCTGAGGCTATTCTCCAACCCTCTCAGGTCTGCTAGTACAGATGTAGCCTTGTTTTCCAGATATCAATTGTTTGAAAGCTTTGTCTGTTGAGAACACAGTGTTTGAAAAGGCCCTGCCAACAATGCTGGGATTGCAAGCATTTCTTTTGCTTTCCAAATATTCCTATAACTGTGAAGTCTCAGCACTACCTTGGCCTGCACTAAACATTTATCCAGCAGTAATGCTGGGAAAATGAGAGGCATTTTGAAGTTTCATGCCCAAGTGCAACTTCACAAGTAAGATAATGCACTACAACTCTCTTCTGGTCTTTTCTGCCTGCAGCTGGAAAGTTTGGAGCCACAAAAATCAATGTCCTATTGTTCAGTGATTTCTTTTTGCATGTTTCTTTGTGCGCTGGAGGGGGAATATTCATTTGCTCTCT
This sequence comes from Fregata magnificens, assembly GCA_013389945.1. NCBI lineage: Eukaryota > Metazoa > Chordata > Aves > Suliformes > Fregatidae > Fregata > Fregata magnificens. Next base: position 515,784 of record WAAD01020004.1, on the reverse strand, counting down.
TGTTTGAAATGCATTATTTAGTTATTACTCACTTACTAGCCCAAGACAAAGATATGGTATGACACTAGTGTTCTGAAGTGCTATCGATTACCAGTACAAAATGAAAATATATAATTGATGAAAACATCAGGATCCTATGGGGACTTACAGTTCAAAAGGTTAAAAAGGAAATGCTGATCTCTTGAAACAAATTGATCTACATGCAGCCAAGCTGAGCTGAGTCTCTAAGCAAGCTGGGAGAGACAAGACAGAGCAGCTTGTTTGTTTTTCATCTGTAGTAAAAATACAATGGCTGTAATTTGAAAAGAGCAAGTGTCACAATTGTGTAAAGTCTTCTATTTGTTCTTCAGTTCATTGCTAGCGGTACAGCTCTCTGTTTTGCAAATAAACTGTCTCATCTCAGTTCCTCACTCCCAGGACTGTCGGGGCTATGGCAAGCCTGCAAGCTGTATTCCAGTCCTGCTGGGANTCTTGTAAGGAGAGAGACAACTGGTAGCTAGCAGGTGGTGCTGCTCATTGCCATGGGGAGATCCACATTCAAATTGTGACTCACCTTTCCCCAGAAGTCCACAGTCTGCCTCAGGAGCAATACACTCAAAACACTCAGGGCTAGACTGAATCATTCCCCCCTTTACTACTGAGTGTCTCTAAAAGGAGTAACTCCCTCTTTTACTCTGCTGTGACGGTGACACCAGCTGGCTTGGGTAGGAAAAATAAGGATGCTTTGCTGACCTCTCAGGCTTTTACCTGCAAC
>WAAD01020004.1:459503-510073 GCA_013389945.1 Fregata magnificens | reverse complement strand
TTTTAAAGCATACCCAAAAAAAAAAAAAAGAAGAACACATCACCTAGGGCCAGGTCATACTCGCAAAGAGTTCTAAAGAAATTCAGTTGTGAAACTGCAGAATAACTAACAAAAGTACATCCCCTTCTGCTTATTGCAAGCTCTATTACTTTCCAGCAGAGTAAGAAAAGACAAATATCAGACCTAGCTTTGTAAGGGGCCACAGAGGCAATTCTGGGAATTACAGACTAATGAGTCTGATTAACATACCAGAAAATTCATTTGCCTGCTAATTAGCATAAAATATAATAGAAGCTAGAACAGGTGGGCACATGAATAACTGTAACATAATTTTTATAATTCACGAAATAGAGATTTAAAGGACACAGTGAGAAAACTGTTTCAGTAGGTACAATGCAGCATGCATTAAAAAAATAAAATAAAAACAAATCCAACCACACATTTTAAATAAGATACTTCAGCAACAGTTCTGAAGAGCAATTAAGGTGGCACAAGATAAGACAGAAGACCTTTCAGGGATTAATAATGGTTTGGAAGACAGGAAACAACAGTTTGGAACAAATGATTCATTCTCAGAAGGTGGGGAATCTGCCAGTACAGGTACCTCAAAAATCAATGCTGGGACCAATGTTGTTCAATAAACTAATGAATGATCTGGAAAAGTAAAAGAATAGTGATGTCTGATCAAGTCTGACATTGGCATCCTTAGCTCTCCATGGTCAATTCAAGAAAAATAAACTTGGGACAGGAAGTAGAGCAGCTTCTAAGTGAGGAAAACAGAGGAGCTAGGGGAAAGAGGTAAAGCGAGAGATAACAGTGAACAGGACTGGAAGTGTTCTCAGTCCATTCCCTGCCTCAAGGCTGGGTCAGCTGTAAGATGTTACATCATCCTTGACAGATGTGGTGAGAAAGCCTCCAATGATATAGCTTCTATGGCATTAGGAAAGCACATTGTTCAAGTGATTCATTCTCCTTAATGTTAGGAACTCTAATACCCAACCTTAACCTTTCTTGCTGCAGTTCATGCCTATTGTCCACACCATAAATACAACGAATAGATTATTCCCTTGCTCTTTTGCAGAAGGCTTTCACATCTTCAAAGCTTGTTGTCGTAATCCCACGTTTATCATGAATTGAGATACCCTAGACCAGTCATAGCTCTCCAGTGTGTCCTCACCAAGGCTGAGTAGAGAGAAAAGGTTTTGTCACATGACTTGCAAACTCCCTTTTGCTTATACTTCTCACTATGAAGTTTGTCCTTGTGTAACAGCAAGACATTGTTAATTCATGTTCAGGTTGTTATCACTATGCTCACAGACTCTTTCCTGAAGGACTGTTGCTTAATCAGTTGTTTCCCATGCCGTATTTGTGTAGGTGATTATTACTGCCTAACTGAATATCCCTATTGATTTACAGGTTTTTATTGGAAACCATTTCATCAGTTCACTGAGATAATTTTGAATTCCAACTCTGTCCTCCAGAGGATTTGCATTGCCTCCCAGCTTCATGTCAACGCCAAGTTCAGAACTTTGGTAAAGTCCTGAATAAACTCTGACCAGAAAGACCCCAAAAAAAGCTGGCTAGGACTGTATGTTTCTATTTAGACAATAACCACAAAGAGTTACTCTCTAGATTTTGCTATCAACCAATTTCACTTCCTCTCTTCTGAACTTTCATGAAGACCATGTTTATCTAGAAGAGATGTATTTCCTGCTTCTCTCCTGTCCANTTTTTTTTTTTTTTTTTTTTTTTTTTTTAATGCTAAGTCCTTTAGGTTGTTAAACGTGTCTTTATCTTCAAGGTCAATGTAGAACTACTTGTTTCTTAAGTTGTTCCAGAATTTTTCTGGGACTTAAGTGAAGGCCTCTTTTTCCCTTTTATAAATATAAACCCTATATAAGCCCTTTCCTAGTTTGTCAGTGCTTCCTTGCTGTGATAACCAGTGTTACGGTTATCCTCCGTATCTTAAACATAAGTGCTAGTATTTTCAAGTTCTTTAAATATGATGTTGGTCAGCCCCATCCACCTGAAGACATCTAACATTTCTAAGAACTCTCTAACTTGTTCTTTCCCACTGTAGTCTTGAATCTTACCTCCTTTTATAACTGGTATTAATTATACTGTAAGTTCCTCCAAGCAGTCTTTTCTGAAAAGACTGATGCAAAAAGGACATCACATCCCACTAAGCCTTCTCACCCTCTTTTCATAGTAGTTTTACTGCACAGGAGAGAAAGAAACCTATTTCATTGGTATTTGTCTTACCAATTACATATACATGGAATGATTTCCTATTACTCCTGATATGTTTTGCCAGGTGCCTCCTATTCTCAGCCTTGGCTTTTTTGAATTTGTCCCTACATTCCCATTGTGCTCTGTTACAGTTGTCGTTCAACATCCAATCTAATTCACAGCTTTGGTGTGTGTGTATGCATGTGTTAGATGTCAACAGTGACCTCACCATTTAGCAAAGTTGGGTTTTGATACACTTTCTGTTACGCTTTGTTGCTGGTGGTTTTTCTGCCTGTGTCATTAGTACCACCGCTTTGAACATACTTCTCTGCATTTAAGTTTACTTTTCAAAAAAATTCTGTTTTCTTGCTCTTCTCCTTCCTTCCCTTCCTAAGCAGATGCTACCGTTTTTGTGGTGGTTCTCATTCAAGCCACTCTCCACATTTTTCAAACAGTAATTTTTTACCGTTTCAAACAGTAATTTTGTAACTGTTCATTACTCCTTCAGTTGCTTTTCCCATTTTCCATATCAAAAGTTTGTCACGAGTGTAAGAACTGAGGGGACACACATCCCCTGTGTCCCCTCAGTTCTTGCACTCATAACAAACTTTTGATCAGTAATTGGTTGAAATTATAGTAAAGAGTAACGTCAGGTGACACATGGGAAAATTCAGTGGGATAGTCAGCATGATTTCCATGGAATTTATGCCCCAGAAATGCATTGAGTTCTCTGAAAGAGTTAAAAAGCATATGGGAAAGTGTAATCCAGAGGATACTTTTTTTTTTTTCCTCCTTTATAAGGTTCACCACCTGTGACTCTCAAACTAACCTGTCCTGAGATAAAAATGAAGGTCCTCTCAAGGATTAATTACTAGTTAAGGGATATAAAATTAGCAAGAAGAACAAATGGTCAATTTTCACATTTCAGGAAAGTTACCAATGATGGTCTTCTGTGCTAAAGCTTATGCTCCTCAACACATTCATGAATGAGGTGGCTAAGTTTTCTGAGTATTCAAAATTACTCACTTCACTTGCAAGCTGACTGTGAAGAGCTGCAGGAGATACCATGTTTCTAAGTGAACAGGTAATAACATGCCAAATGAAATCCACTGTCCATAAATACAAAGCAAAGAACAGGAGAGGGAAATAACCACACAATGTAGACACAACAATGTGTTCCAAATTAGCTATTACCCCTTACAAAGAGGTCTTGCACACATCCCAGAAAACATTATCTTCATGCTCAGCAGCAGATTAAAAAAGAAAATGGACCACTGGGGACTAATAGGAAAGGAAAAATGAACAAAACAGCATCATTACATAACTCTGTTACACAGCGTACAGTTCACTTTACCTCATCCCCCCCAAAAAATAAGGATAACAATTATTCACATTGTCTTGTAACCCAGTAACCAGTGACACCATATTTAATTATTAAGAAGCAGATTTAAAGCACCTGAAAAGTAAGATCTGTTTATGTATGTTCCACAAGTTAATTATGGAACAAACTCCACTATTCATAGAAGAAATCTCCATCAACACAGTTAGATGCAACAATACACAACAACCTTTGACTCAAGAAATATGTAAAGTCTCGAGTGCCACCTGAAGAGAATTTATACATCACTTTTCTAATACTCTTTCCCTCAGCATCCAGCATTGGCCACTCTTAGGGTAGAATAATAGGTAGATGTTAGTCTGATGCAGTGCAGCTGCCTTTAAATAGCTGAAAATACATTCTATTAGCCTGTTGCTAATTTCAGTAACATAGATTGACAGTATAGCACATTTTATTTCACAGGCAAAATAGGAGAATCTGCTTAAGTTTTTTTTTCAGTATCAGTGCACCATGACTGAGCTTTTCACAGAAATTAAGTTGTTGCTCCAGAAAAAGAAAAAACAAAAAAAAAAAAAAAAGAGGAAACACAAAGAGGGGATGGGTATGAAATCAGTAATTTGGGCACGAAGGAAGAGGTGGAAATGTAAGAGCGTGAAAGCCAAGATTTGGGCCAGTGTCACAAAAGGGATGAAGAAAACAGAAGTCAAGGCTGTCTCACACACAGTTATCCCAATGTGATGCAGGCAAAAAAATTAGCTGGTGGGATAAGAGTGGCAAGAAGAGGAGAGGGAGCCTGTGAGATGAGGACAGAAGGAAGACAAGGAAGGAGGGTGGATACAAGTGACGGGGTGAGAGTCACATCTCAGTGGCAGGGGACCCATTACAGCTAGTACTGTACACGCATAATAAGAGAAATCTATTGCTAGCTTACTAGGTTTATACAAATTTTACAGAAACATGAGGCTCCCAGTGGATGAAAAAGTGTTACATTGCCATCTAGAGCAGAAAAAAGGAAAATATAGGAAAATGTTAGGTGAACACAGATACTTTGGAATTAAAAAAAAAAAAAATAGTTAAAACAGAGAAGGATTCACAACCTCTTCAACCAGGAAATCCTCTGGAGCAGCAAGGATGCTTTTTGTCAAACCCTCACCTGAAGGGAAACCCCCAGTCAGTACAATGTAGGACCAGAGCTTTGGCACCATGTGGCCTGCAGATGAGCCTCAAACTAATAGGTTAGAGAGAAAAATAGCTACAGGAAGAAAATACTTGATTTGACAAGACAAATCTCATCAGTGGCCTTGTCTGGTATCCTTTTTCTAAAGGCCAGATGCTTCAAAGGAAGGCCCAAGAAACTTTGCCAAGTGAAACTGTCCATTGAGGTTTTTGTTGGTTGTTTTTAACCCAAATAAATCAATGTTTGGTTCTTATACAATAGAATAAAAGTTTATTCAATTTCTAAATCAATTTTCATGCCCCTGATATACCTATGTGCATTGTCTCTGCAGCAATATAAATACAAGTCAGTAAGTGCTCGTTGTTAGCAAAAACAAAGACAAGCATACTTCCTCTCTGAAACAGTTAAAAGAGAACATCTTAAAAAAATGGATAAGGAAAACTTTTCAAGGTATTCTTCACAAACTCAACAATTTTACAAATTAAATGAACTTCCCAACTTGTAAATTTAAAAGGATGTATAAAATCCAAGCTAGAACAGCGTGTGAATATTCAAACAGCCAGATTTTCCCCTGAATTGCACTACTACAGGCCGATGCCTTATATCTGTGGTAGAAATGCAACTGTTGGAATGAAGCGCGGTAAGCTCATAAGCAATGGGGTGGCAGGAGGGAGAGGAAGGCACCCTGGCTGCTGCAGCGAAGCAGTGCTGCCCCTTTAGAGCCCTGTCCTTGCACCCTCCCTTGCCACACGCAGCAGAAGAGAGCCACCACCTCTACGATGCACCACATCCACCTCTGCCCTCGCTGCCAGCATCGAAACCACCTTCCCCACTGCCATCACCGCAAATATTCACTCTGTCCAACCCCATGGATAGTGACTGCCTCCCTCTCCCACAGCAGGAGCCAGGGCTCCCCATGTCCCAGGCTCGCCTACAGCACCCTTATAAATGCAGGTGTGGTGGGGCAGGCACTGGCTTCCACCATGCCATGAAGCACCGCAATACCTTCAGGTTTTTAAAGCATCGATATCCATGACAATCCATACAACAGTCAATTTAGAGTTTGACAGGGCACCCAGTAGCTTCCAACTGTTACGTTGCCTTCCCTGCACAACCTCCACAAATCTGGTAAGTCACAACAGCCAGAACTGTTTGCTTAGGACTGAGCAAGAGCAAAATTGAATTACCTCTTGTTATTAGAGAAATTTGTCCCAGAGGAAGGTGTTGAAACCGCTGAAGCAAGAAAGTGAGAGAGCATTTTATGGCTCACTGAGTTATGAATGGTCTATGAACACACAGACAAAGTAGTCTCCAAAGCTACCAGACTCCAGCTATGGGCTCCATGTTTGATTAAAAGATTATAAATGGTCAGACACACACTTCTGTTCTGTTCTCCAACAGTTTATGACTCCTTTCCATTTTACAGTACTCAGTGGCAAAGCTTGCCTAGTCCAGGCATGCACTGAGACTTCGATTGTTTACCTTAGTTGATTCAAGCTGACATGTTTGAAAATTATTATATCCATTTGTTCTGCTGGATGTTTTGTCTCCCCTGCTTATACTTCTTAATTTCTCGCCTCTCCTATTATTGGTCTTATGACTAAAGGCTTTAATTTATTCACCATAGAATGCTGTTACACACATTTTCTGTCATTCATTACACATTGTCTCCATTGTCTCCCAGTACCTCTAGGGTGTAGTAAGAAGAATTGAGAATATAAAAAGTTACACTATATATTACCTCATACGTCTGCCTTAGACTTTAGCTATTGGACTTCTACGCACTTTAATAGAGCAGACTTTTCCCTACTGAAATTATTCAATCATGAAAGTTTAATAGTAGGTGTGAGCCTACATAATATCAAAGTGCAAAATCAGGAGTGTTAGCAGACACAGGAAAATGTAATCAAGACACATCTTAGTACCTCAATAAATCTGAGGAGAAAATGATCAGAATAAGCAAGGTAATCCCTGCCTTCTTCTTATACTCTTCTGCCTTCATTTTCTATCCTCTGTCTTCCTGCTCCAAGTCTGATTTTTGTTCACACTTTCGTATGTGGGGGTTTTTTTTAGCACTATCCTCACACAAGTGTACTTCAATTTTGAGAGAGAAATTATGTCCAAATCAATACATCACTTAATAATTAAAAGTTCACACTGACATGTCCTCACTTCTGGGCATACAGGAAGAACATCCATTACACATATAAGAAAAGACAGTGAAAACCTTCCTGCCTAAAAAGTCTCAGATTTCTTGTCAGGATCTCAGTGGATTTTGACTCCTTTTTAATCCATTTCAATTGCTCTTAAGCAACATTTCCTACAGTTGCTTAAGTTACTAAATATTCAGATGCTGTCTTAACAACTATCTCTGGTGGATTTTGCTACCATGACTAGAAGATTCAAAGCATGTCCTTCCCCTGCGAAGCCAATGCCTCTGCATACCTACCTTTGAAAAGAAAGCCCAGAGGGAGATCCTGCTATCCCAATTTTATATCTGCAGAAGATTTCCCTGCTGCAGTAGGGGAATAGCCAGCAGGTATCCTCTGCAGACATCTTCTAATGGAATCGCTTAAAGGAGACTTAGCTTGTTGAGATTCATTATTTAATGGTCTGAAATAAAAAGAACATACAAAAATCTTACTAAACCTAAAGCAATTGCTATACGTAGTAAGGAAGCAACAGGCAAAAGCTGACGGAGCCGAACTCTGAAAGCAGATTCTCTGCCTCCAATTTTTCTGTGACAAGTGCTGATAAAATTACTTCTTCAGATCCATTTTGCATTAACAGGCATTGGCTGGTCTGTGAGGAACACCTGCAGCTCTGCTTCCTCAGGCACCTCTTGCAATTTGACAATAATATCAGAAATCAAATGTTTTGAGAAGGATCGGGAAAGCAATGGAAGGCTAATTAAACCAACTTACTCTCTGAAGCTATGATTAAAATACAAGTTTCCTTGCACCCTTAAGGACAAATTAGGAACAGGGGCATCAAACAAGAATCTACACAGACACACTACAGTCAGAAAAAAAATGCAAGCAGTATATTAAAAAAAAACCAAATGAAAAGTCTGCTGATGTTGGGAAAATGCACACAATAGACATAGTACCTTGCTGACTGTTTCCCCAAGTATCACTGTTATGAACTGCTAAGATTTTTTTGGAAACAGCCAAAAGTCTGACATCTGAGAGTGGTTCCTCTTGATCTCCTTCCCAAGCTCTGGCACTAGAGAACTGCCTTAGAAAAAGAGCTTACCTCCTTCAAAATGTAAATGTGCTTTTCTGCCTAAGAGACCACCTAGTTATTGTGATGATAGCTTCTGGCTAACCTGCGAGTTGTAAGTTTCTGGAGGCTAATTAGAAAGCATCTCGTAACCACAGCCGTCATAATGAGGCACACTCACTACCTCTTCCTTATTACCTCAGCCAGTGCTCAGCTTCAGAAATCATCCTTTCAGAAAAGCACAACAAAAAACCTTCAGCCTATATTCATATCACTAAATCTATACATACGCACTCTAAAAAATAGTGCTCATTACAATCATTTTATTAGCCTGAGCATTTTTTACATAGAGCTCTGAATTAACATCTCCTTTCCACAAAAACTCGTCTGCACCTTCTGTAACTGCGTTCTGTAGAATTTGTTTAGGTCTTTTCTATTTTCCAAAAAATGGAAAGGAATATGGCTCATTGGAAACTAAAATTGCCAGGCTAAGTACCACCTTGTATTTTTATGGTTTGCATTCATGTAATAGGAATGAGATTTATGTCCCTAACCTTGAAATATTCTGAACCAATTATTTACTTAATATTTATGTTAAATTATCTATGATTGCAGCACTGACTATGAAAGCAACCAGAAAAAATTCTGCAGGTGGCCTGTAAAGCTAATTTTGAAGTTAGCTGTACTAAACTCATGCAGTGGTCTTACGGAATATTAATATAGTGTTATAAACTACAGCACCCTCAGGGTGTTCACCTGCCATGGAATTTAATTTACTTCATATCTCATCTAATAGACTGAATCTCATCTATTAGGTAAATATAATGTGAATACGTTTCCTTGTTTCTCTAAGGAGTTTATTGGTAAAACCTGGAGAGGCATTCCCACAGAATCTTCTACTGCTATAATTAGCTTGAAATTGAGCTATTGTGCTCTTTTCTGTATTAAGCAATGCAGAATATACAGTCTAGGTACAAAATAGCACCGTGCCCAGAGTCGATGCAGCAGCTGCATTGCTCACACAACACATTTGTGTTTATTCTTTGTATTGCAAGGAGGAAAAACTACAGCAGCCTCTGGGGATTTGAGCCAGAGGCCATGGCTCCACTGTGCTGAGTGCTGTGCCAGCCGAGAGGAGCTCTTCCCAGGGACAGCACTACGCTCTGCCCTTGGTAGCTTAAGTGGCACTTTCTTCTGTCTAAGCCGATAGATCTCAATTTTGTAAGATTATGTGAACGGTTAAGTTGACTGAAAACAAATCTGATATTGTCTGCAGCCAGCATGTTGGCACAACTTCAACAGTGGGAGTGGAAAAGGGTTTGAATATGCTTTGTCCCTGTGTACTTCTTGCAGTGCCTAGTGCCTGGCTGTGGCAGTGCTGTGCAGGTGGCATTTATTCACAGTACACCCAAAGCATCATGAAACAGCAGCTTGCTGGGCAGGCTGATAGGCAGCATGCAGTAAAGGCATTTTCTAGGGAAAAGGGCAGGGGGCACGTGGTGTGGAGATGAGCATGCTTTCTGATTAGCTCTACTCATACTAAAAACTGTCCTGGCACGAGGAAGGCCATGGCGATTTTTGCTCCCTGCTTTGTTTTCACATGGACTCTTCTGCACATGACCTACTGCTGCATAGTATTGTACGCCTTTGGTTTATTCTTCTCAGCCTGTGTTCACGACTGTTGCGGTTGCTTAACACCAAGGCCACTCCTACAGTTAGTTCATTCATGCTACTCTGTCCATCAGGATGGACAGACTTATACACACTTTTTCAAAAATCACAAGAGAATAGAGCCTTACAGATATCCCAGAACAAGGCCATTTATCCGTGGCCTGCACTTCTGTGCATGAAGTTTTGTCAGCATAACTTCCAGGGGCAGGTCCTCCAGAAAAGCTAGTAGGGGCAGGGAATTTAGGCACCTGACATGGTAAGTGTTCTCATTCTGTGTATGCCATTTAGGATTCAACTTAGTTGTTATGTCAGACAAAGGAAAAAGACATGCAGGATGCATAAAAGCAGAAAAATGCATCGCAAAAACAGCTTTAGAGAGGGAGAATGAGAAAAAGATAGAACCCATGGGCAACTTAAAAAATAAAAAGTAGATGTTATAGTTCACTGAATCAAATATGACATTATAGTGCAGAGGAAATTGAATTCATCTGTACTCGATAAGGGTGGCTTCATTATTCACTTGTGTCTTTGTTTAGTTGTGACACTCATGACTGATGAGACCATCCCCATCTCATGAAGATAAATTCAATATCCGTAGTATCATTCTAATATATTCTCTATATATAGAGAATGCATTTAATGGATGGTGGTGGGATAGTATTTTTATCTTCACTGGCTCATGAAAGGAAGGAGCACAATTTCCCAGAGCTGACACTTTGAGTGAGTTTATATGGACCCCTTTTCACAACTTCTCTGTCGAGGGTGAAAATGTCAGTATGGGGACATGGGAGAGGGTAGCATAGATCTGAAGATCTGTGATCTAAGGTATGAATCCAGAACTGAATCAAAATGGAGGAGAGATTTGGCCATTGTATCCTAATCTTGATTAGATACTTGTCTGTGTATGAGCACACTATGACCATAATATAGTCAGTAACAGGAAGCACCACTGAAATGTGATGGCATTAGTCTAGTGTTGCTCAGAGGTTTAACTTTCCTCCTCTTCCTCCATTCTCGTTCAGTTCTCCAAACCAGTGAAACATTTCTCCTTGATGAGGTCTCTGACTCATGTCTCCTCCCTCCTTCAGTAGCATCATATATTCATGCACACCTCTAGCAGACCAGTTTAAAAATGTGGAAATCTTGGAAGCTGTTCAGCAGAAGTGATCCCAGAAGAGATGTGATTAATAAGTAAGTGAAGCATATAGGAGGAGGTCAAAGGTAGCTATCATAAATTTAATTCACTATGCATCTGTAATTTATCACAACTCCATACAGAGTGTTCACATGCCTCTTCATGAGAAAGTTTTTTGCTGATAGATCCAGGGGGAAGGGGAAGAGGAAGAGCACAAGCCAACATAGGTTTCTAAAGTGCCATCTCTGTGGGTGCTGCTGATGAAGTAAACACACATCCACACGTACACACCAGTTCAAAGCACTGGTACAGCTGGCCGCTCCAATGCATAGGAATTTCCATTGGGAAACTTCTGTCCGCATCAGGACAGAGGTCCATTAATTCAATATTCATACTCTCACAACAAGACAAGTGAGAGATTTTACTGACAGGTAAAAGAAACACTGGAGAAGAAAATTCTGGAATAAGCTGCACATACAGAATTTTCTTTCAAATCCCATCATTTGGCAGCTGATACACTTCCACTGCGTAATGATTTATATAACTTCTTGTGTGTACCTTTTGCAGTGTAACTGGGCAACACCAGTATTGCTCGGTTTGTCAGTGTCTTCATCACAGCCACTTTGAGAGTTTCATAATGCAACCATTAAAATCTGCTTCAGGCTGAAACTTGGCACACAAATGCAAGAGGAAGCCAAAGCGAGAAATAGTTACTCTAATTTCTAGAAAATTATTACATACTGCCTCTGTTCTGGAGTATGGAATACGATAACTTGCTTTGATTATCATATGCATAAATTATTAATGGAATTTTCTTCTTGTTTGGTCTAAAACTGTAATTTTATAAAGCAGACATTTTCTGTCATCATCTACATAACAGAACATTAATTTGTTGAGCATATAGCAACACTCCTCCACCAGATGATCAGTAGCAAAGAGGTGCTATGCAAATAAATACCAGTTGTATGACCAACTGAAATGCGAATTTTAAACTAGGTCTAAGGTGTTCAAAAGATAACAAGGAAATTGAATGGGGAAAAAGTGACAAAGCAAAACAAAAAATTGCACAAAACAAATCCTTTGTGGTTTTTTTTATTTCACACAGTTTGACAGAAGTGTAGTAAAAGTCTAGTCATTCATTTTTATGTACAAAGAGCCCCTTACATGATCCTCCCAACTACCTTTCATTGCTGTAAGTCCTGATTCACTGAAATAAATCTGTACATTATTCTCAGATTCTAGGAGGAATGTAGAAAAGCCATTTTTATAACTAGCCCTAGAAACACATAGAAGAAATTGCATATGTACTTGTACATGTGTGTATTTATGAGTCATGTTTAGATTCACTGGAAGGCTGAACTTAAAGAGCTGGGTCCTTTCTTAATTCAGTGGAGCCAGGCCAATTTACACCGGTTAAAGAACTGCCCCAGTAACTCACTGTGACATTTCTACTTGGCTTTAATCAAGTTTTACGTACATATTTTTTTACTCTGACTTTCAATATAGAATTTAATTGATATAAGGTCTGAAATATTATCAGGTAAACTAATTTCAAATGGAAGTATCACTTTCCAAGTGATCAAACTGTCCATCTAGTTCACTGCCCATAAAGCCTCTATTCAGACATGTTTAATATTGATGTTATACTTTTTATCAAAGATTTTCAGGATACCATGGAATTTTGAAACCTTATACACAAAAATGTTTGACAGTGTATTATAAAAAAATAGAAGAAAGCAAAATGAAGGGTTTTTTTCTTTCTCCACATACAGTGCATTGGAGACTTTTCCTACTGTACAGAATAGACTTTCTGCTGCAGTTGAGATAAGACAAACGCTTAAACTAAAACCCAAATAAATTCTGATCATAAAAGAGAAAGGTATGGTTAACACACAGTAAACCAGAGAAAAAAATGTCGTCTCATTAGTGGCATTTTGATCAGATTCTCATTTTAATACATCCTGAGTATTTTCTCATTAAAAAAAGTGTGCACTCAATAGCAAAGGAAACATTACCCTTGCCTCCCCACAGTGTGCAATTCAAGCTCAACAGCACTCCATACACGTTCATTCCCCGAGTGCTCCACTGGTAACACAACTGCAGTAATTACAGCATGAGCATGTTCTATGAAACGGATACTAGTTCATTAATTAGAAGATGAACGTAATTGATTATTTCAACAGCAAGGCTAAACACAAGGGTAATCCCACAGAGAGATCTGTAGGGGGAGACCTGTCCAAGATGTGCCCTTGACTTAGTTGCTTCTCCCCAGGGGTGGCTTTAAAGGAGCACAGCCTAACAAGGTAATAATTACAGACTGCTATTAGTGATAGTTAAGTAAGTCAGTCGTGACCTGTTCCCCTTCGCAAATTATTCCAGAACTGATGTGTATTTCAGGGGATGTATTTCCCATTTACAACCATCAGCCAGATACTCAGACAATTGGCACGTGGAGGCCCTTGGCCATCGCTTCTGATGATGTCCTTGTCAGATAATGGTCAGATTCAATCTCGCCTTTGTTGATATGTTGCAGTGGCTCCATAATTCTATGCTATCATTTCTCCCCTGGTGTGGCAACAGAAATCTCTTGAACAAAGGAAGACTTAGCAGGAAGAGTGAGATATCCCTGTTCGTGCCACTTTCCTTATCTTTGTCGCTGAGCACATGGCTTACCAAGAAGACATGTTGCAGATGAAAATTCCCTCACACAACTTATAAACACAGATACACAAATCAAGCCCCTATGTTTTGGCATTCAGACCCTAAGCGCATGCTCTCAAATGCCATTCTGCGTTAGCTGACAAACCCCTAATTAGGATCACCAACGGCCTAATTACAGCAATGACTTAAGTCAGTCCATTCATGTTTTTAAAAAATGCAGCACTTTTGTGGAACCACCAAGCTGGCACTGTCAAGCCAGAGGAACCATGTCCTTTCCCTCTCACCTTGTCACAGGCTGATTTAAGGGTTATTGCATCTGGCTTGATTCAAACATTGTACTCAGTCCAGCTCGTGGTTGAACACATATGGGTGTACTAGAGAAGGGGGAAAACCAAGAAGCTTTTCCTTACCTCATTGCATTCCTAGTAATCACTTAACCTTGGCAGTCATGAGCTCTTGGCAGCCCTCTGTGTTCCCTGAGCACAGAAACAGGTCCAGTCTTGTGCTGGCAGCAGAGGTACCAACACCACCGCAGAGGGCAAGGGCAATGACAGAGTCTCTTGCCACCTCTCACCTGGTAAAAAGCAGACAGTTCTCACATGGGAAAGAGTGTATACCACATCTTTTCAAATAACGGTGCTCTCTTTCATGATTACTGAATAGTGAATCAGTCAGAGTTCATCCAGAAACTCACTGAGAGGGCTGGGGTCTGAAGTTACCAGGTAAACCCTGGGCTAATGTAAATCAGTATGAGGGCACTGATCTCCATAAAGATATGCTGATGGACATGTACTGAGGATAGTCTCTGTAACCTTGCCTGAAATGATTAAATCAATCCAGATTCTTTGATATGGACACTGTAGACAATAACAATATTAGTCTCAATAAAATGATACTGAGGGTAGAAGTCCTTTTCAGTTTCTTTATTTGATTAAAGCAATTCTGGCTCAATGTCTCCTGCATATTATGCCATGATGTAATTGAATAAGCAGATTGAAACAGAAAGCTGCTTCTAAGTAAGGGAATACTTCACTGGGGCTTTTGTTCTTATTTAGTACGTTTTAACAATTCCTTCCATTCACTGATTATGGATGCCTGAGAAACCTGAACGCACCCGCCCCGCCTGGACGTGGCTATACTCCATGGCCCATCATGTTTGGAAGCACTCATGTTTGTAATGGATAAGAATCCAAAATGGTAAAAGTAACCACTCAGGTCAAGTTCTTCTCTTCCTCAAATACACACATTAACTCCAGGATATTTGTAAGTGCCAGTGGAAAATATCTTTAAGTCTTTTTTTTTATTGTGTCAAGAAGCCGAAGAAAAACGTTTGACAGCTTGTGTGCTGCTCACTGCTAAACTCTAAATGCCACTGTTGGGCTTTTTTCTTTCCTATATCTTCGTCTGTTTTTTTCAGGACAGCTTATGACAGTAGTAGAAAAAAAGCAGAACTTTCCCAGTTTTAAACATCATCCTGTTCAATTAGATTAATATTAAATCTTTATTAAATAAGCTGACAGCATAGATGAGTATTAAGAATTGAAAATTAAACACTATGAATTAAATCTCTGCTGCAAGTGCAGCCAGTAAGAACAGGGTCAAGTCAAATACACCTAAGGGAAGCAATCATTTGATCTGCTGATCAAATGGATGCAGATGTTTAAGGATATGGTCTTCATTAAGCTGCTCCTTTAGTCCACAATGAAATCTAACTTAAAAAGCAGATGAGGCTGAAGAGATAATTCTTCTCCTTTTAAGAAAGCTGTAAGTTATATATATATCACAAAGATAAAAAGCAACTTGCAATTACTATTTCTTCCTTTAACTAGTATTTCTAAATTTCTAGTTTCCAAAGAGTCTTGCAAATCCACTCAGCAAAGCAGGTTACAACATTTGTGATATGCTACGGGTGATAGATATAATCCTATAAGTTCCAATGCAATAATGAGGGGTTTAATTTTCCATTTCTTCCCTCTGCGAGATGGTGTCTGGCTTTGAATTCTCATTTATGTCTGCATGAGTACACAGACCTCATCTGCATCATTGTGAAGTCAATACCTGCTCCGACTTCTTTTTCATTGTTAAAAAGCAAAGCCTGACCTGTAATGCAAAGACATAAGAAGAAATTTATCCCATCAGGAGTCTCTCTCTCTTCTTTACTTTAAATATCCTCTCATAAGAGGACTCATTGAAGGAGCTGTTAAGAGCTGTATCAGTTCGTAAAAGGTTACCTCCCTTTCTTCTTTGGGACTTCCAATGAAAGGTTAACAATAATTTTAAACTCTGTAAGCCAGCACATTTGCAAACTTGTTCCAATAGCACGCTTTTTTTCTGAGAAACAGAGAATCCCTATCAAATCTGAGACTAATTCACGTGGGACTTAACACAGAGAGAAGTCAGAGCAGTTCCTCCCCACTGCCAGGGACTGCTGGGACGTGAGAGCTGGATGATTTCCACCACCAAGGGAGAAGAGGGGGAGGCAAGGCAAAGGGCCAGGAAAACAGTCTTTGTTCTTCTCACACAGAGAAGATAGTATGGAGGGTTGCTATTCTCTTGTCTCACTATGGAGCCTTTCCATCTTCCAGCTACCCAGAAAGAAAGCTTTCTTTTTTGCCCTTGCTTCTTTCTTAGTGAGAGTGTGGAGGAAGGTTTGGGAAGAGCTGAGAACAGACAGCAACAGCTTATTGTTCAAGTATTTCCTGTCCAGAACAAGCTGAAAACCTCAAAAGTTAAATACAAAACACATTTACCCGTCTCTCTCTTTATTATGCTGAGAAATGGTTGTTAGTGTTTTATAACACAGAATAAAATGCAACAGCTTATCTTTAATGTTTGGAACCTCTTTGAGTACATCAGCCAAGCAGGGCTGTTTATATCTGCACATGCTTGTGCATGAATACAGCTGCAAAACTGTGCATTAGGATGGTGGAAAGAATAGACCAAAACAATTTTTTTTGCATTGAAAATGGTTGTATACATGGGAAGGACGGTTCTCAAAATACCATTTTCCAATAGCAATGTCTTATTTCCACGTATAATTTTGATTTCTTTTGGGGAAAAAAAGACCTCAAACATGAAAGCAAAGAGAAAGAAAAACTAGTTTCTCTAAAGGCTGAAGAGTTTTGCACGAAAATGTGAACACATGTCATTCAACTGAAGCAAAATATCTCAGAAGTCCTATAAGCAAGTGCTTCACTTCAGTTCAATGTTCAATCTGATCCTTGCAAGCTGTCACAACACTTTGTAAGAACTGTATTTTAGGATCCACACACCCCCATTTTCCCAAAGCAACCCACTTCCTCTGAACTGCTTTCCAACAACGGTTCCCATTTTGTACCGTGGCAAATCCCTGAAGTAAACCGTGCTGCAGTACGGGCAGGGAAGGCTGACCCATTCAGGACAGCAAGGTATGAGTTATTTGAGCTTCAAATGATGAGAAAATCACAGTGGTGCCCTAGTAAACTACAGTTAAAAAAAAAAATTAAAACTACACTTTTTAACATCAAATTGTCCCAAGATGCAATCTCTTGGTTTGGTTAGATAAACTGAGACGTTGTAAATCACATTGGAGCAACTTGAAATAAATATTTTGCTTTCTGTTTTCAGTCAAGGATTTTCATGGTTTTAAAGGGAAAAACAGAATTTTCCAAGAAAAGTAGAGACACATTTTGATAAGCCCTACTATTTATATCATGGGCCTGAGTCCATACCCATTTACTCTGATACAAATTGGGATTAATCCCAGCATACAATTGTGAAATCAAATTCTGGGCCATTCGAGTGACACTTTATACTCAGACCATAAAAAGTCCATCCTCGAGTTCAGTAATGTGGCCTAAACTGCCACTCCTGGATGCCATACGCCAGCACTTCACATAAGGTTCCTGGGAAGAATTTCTTTACTGAAAGAGTGGTTAAGCATTGGAACAGGCTGCCCAGAGAGGTGGTGGAGGCGTCAAACCTGGAGGCGTTCAAAAAAGGTATAGACGTGGCACTCCACGGCCTGGTTTAGGAGTCATGGTGGTGTTAGTTGATGGTTGGACTTGATGGTCTTAGAGGTCTTTTCCAACCTTAATGATTCTATGATTCTATGATTCTATGCTCTAGTCCTCCTCCAGCTCAGTGCAGGACAATGCAGAAAAGACCTTTCACTTCAAGTTATTTACTATGCCCTTGCTCATATAAAATCTCCAGGGTTTTCAGTTTTCCCAGGGAAGGATTTTCAAGGAAGTCTAGAAAATTTTGATCTGTAGCTGAGAAAAGCCAAACACCCCTTTAGGTATGCAAGTATGCCAACTGCAATAATAAAAACAAAGACTTCTATTCTACTTCACAATTTCCCAGATCTACATAAGCTTTATTTGAGTAGATTTCAGTGCCCATTACTCCAAGGTAGAAGAGTAAATATATTTATGCCATTTTATATAAGAGACTTTTTCTGATTTCTTAAAGCCACAGAAGCCACAAAGCAAATTTTTGAATCCTTGTTTTCCTTTTCATCATAGGTCAAATGTCTCTTGAAATCCCATAGCTCTTCCTGAGGTAGTTTTGGTATGCTTGGGTAAAATCAAGAACAAGTAAAGTAAAACACCATTTTCCTGAGCAGTAATAGATACTTATTTATTCTGGAACAGCCCCATGCATTATTAAAACCAGACTACTATCATAATTAGGTTTTTTTAAAAAAAAAAAAGAGACAAACCCATGACTGTAATTATGTTTATCTTTAAGTAATATCTTGTTATCAGTACAACCTGCTGCCCTGCCATGAAGTTGCTTGGTCCCTGAAAATTCACCAACAAGCATTAGTGAGGGATGTATGCGCTCATCCACTCATCCACGCTCCAGCCCCCACACCCTCCTTGGAGTTTTTCATTATTTCTGTAACACTTTGTTTGCTATTAGGATTAAGCGATTTATTTGTTCAGATTGGGAAGTCTCTTCTTGATGGGCTGCTGTGTTCGGTAAACAGCTCCCAACAACAAACAAGGATTTAAATAATCACTCTGTAATCAGTAGGCACCAGCACATTGGATGTGATCTCTTCAAATCCAGGTAGCTGTCTGTCAAATCACAATGTTTATCACACCAGAAGTTAGATGCTTAGCTGCACCAGAATCATCCCACCCACTTTTTAAGGAGTTTCAGTGAATTTATCAGAAAAGGGTAACGGACTTGCTGGTTTTGCACAGGTTGCTGCTGCAACACATCAGGTTTGTCTTGAACTTAGCATGAAAGTCCTAGGCAGCACCGGGAGTAACCAGGCCAGAGTACAGAGCAGCATTGACTGGCTATCCCCCAGCCCGTTTTGTGCCTTGGAGGGAATATTAGACTAATCAAGTAATAACCCAACGACATTCGGCCCCAATTAAACACCTTTCCGACAGCTGCAGCTAGTATCATTTGGGTTTGGCAGGTACTTGCTTACTTGATACAAATACATCTGTGTGTAAAATAGCTGGTCCTAATTAAATTTTAACAGGAGGCAATAACTGCTTCAAAACTAGGCAAAATAATCATGTTAGGCAGATAAATCAGAAATCTAAAATAATCTCCTTTTACACTATTAAATCAGCTTCCAATTTTATTTTTACAGGCTCACTTATTTTCCATCGCCTAATATATTATCTTAAACACTTACATTTTTAACCCCTAAAGCACAACCAAGCATTTGCATATGAGTTTAGGCAAATACTGATTAACTTTATTAAAAAGACAGGAATATTTACATGGGTCTGGAGGTTGTGTTATAACTTGGTTGCCACTGTGTCCTCTGCCTGCAGATGCCCAGAACCTCTCAAGGAGCTCGAACAATAATGAAAGCAACCTCTGAGCTACAAGGTGCTGTACGCACATGTCAGCGAGTGAATCCAAACAGTAGCGGGCTGCTTACACACTATTTGCCAAGTTCTTTAGTATGAAAAGATTCTTGGTATTAAATCAATAAAGGGGAGGTAAAGAGTAGGTAGAAGGAAAACTTGTTAGATGAGATAAAGAAAAGCTTGATTATCAATAAAGAAAAAATGGGCACTTAAAGTGATCACTCTAAAGTATAGAAAGTGATTTTTAAATTACTTATCTGATTAGTGGGAGCTAATCTGTCAAGTAGAAACAAATTCACATAAACATTCTGTAAATTAAATATTCTCTTGTCACTGAAGCTGCTTTCAATTGCTGGTGTGGTTTTTTTTTTTTTCCCCCTCGGAAGGAGACAGCTTATTACATTGATTTCAGTCTCCAGAATGCATTCTGTAATTATGCAATTTTAATTGTCTGGCATTTTTATTTGTATGAATTTCAAAGCCAGGTATTGACATGAGTTAGAAGGAAAATCTGATCTCAGATCTGAAAAAGAATCCGCTACAATCCTGTTCAGCAATGTACTAAAATACAAGCTGAAGCATGTGCTTAAGTCCACCCATATTCAGTAAAACGTGCAACCTATGTTTAATCTTACTTCTAATGGGACTTGAACAAGGGCAAAGCAGCATGAGGACCTACACCTCTATTCTTGTAGCTGTTGAAGGTGTGCATTGTGTCTTACAGATACATGCAAGAAGAAAGAGTCAGGAATCTCAGCCTGACGAATCTCAGCCTCTTATTAACATTTCAGGAATTTATTGCTCAGCTGCTGTTTGTTTTCTCTGACAACCAAATGTTATGCAGGGCACTTTTGCCAGCTGCAATCTGATTAGGTATCACCTTTTCCATAACACTGCCAGGCCAGTCAAACTGTGGCATACAGAGAGTTTAACCTTTTGTAGATCTCATAATAAACAACTCCAAGTTTCAGGAGAAAATCCGCGATAGAGAGAGCCTGACTACAGCTTGTAAATCAAAGCACTCAGATAAGATGTGAGAGCCAGACCTCTCAGAGTTGATCATGCTGACAGTTGAGCTTTAAATTCTTGCTTTATAAATCACTTCCTTACCAACCAGCTGCAAAATCAGGATTTGTAAGCCAAAGGAAAAAAAAAAAAAGATGAGGTTTTATCTTGGATTTATTGGTATGATTTGTAAATCTGTTGTAGGACTTACAGATCTGATTTAAGATTTGTTAATCCCGTTTAGGATATGGAAATTTTTTCTCTGACTTACCACATACTGAAATACTTTAGTAAAAACCAAACTAAAAATCACTGTTTAAAAGGATGGTGTATAAATCAAGAGTTTGCAGTTAAGATTTGCTGGCAGGTTCTATAAATTGCGCAGTGCGTTTATAACTCAGCCTCTTACAAGGGCAGATTTATAAATCCAACTTGCAAATTGTCAGACAACTATTATGGGCTCAGTTCTAATCTGAGAAACAACAGACGTGCTTTGCTGCGCTTGAAAACCCTCTCCTGTTTCCTTTATCGTCCTCCTCTCCCACAGCCATCTCGCACCAAGGGGGAGCGAAGCACCATCGCCAGGGGAAGGAGGGAGGGAAGAGACCTCTTGTACCACCCTCACCCTGCAAACAAATAGCCAAACGGTGAGGAAAGGATTTGGGGAAGGAAAAACAGGAGGTGAAGTGTCGGTTACAGTTCGCCCCCACCCCCGTTACGCATCTTTCTGGAGCAGCCTGAGTCAAAGGCTCCCTCCTCAGTTTTAGCTGGTGCCTGGGGGGATAAAGAGAGCAGGTGGTCCTAACTAATTCCCAGGTTGCCAGGCCTCAGGCACAGTGAAAAATTAAACTTCACTTTCAAGGCAGTGGAAAACTGGGCCTAGCAGGAACAAACTAAAGCAAGTCGAGGAATTTTTTTCTACTCTCTCAGTGATGCCTGCCTGCCTATCTCAGATTACAATGAACTTCTGGGAGAAACCCTGGCCCTGTGATGGCAAATATCCCATTGATTTCACAAGGATAGGATTTCACCCTATAAAAAGGGCATTGGCCAGATTCACAGGAATGCTCTGCCTGCCCCATGCTGCCCTGGTCACAACAAGCAGCTGTAAACTCACGTCTCTGGTCTCTGCTACGTGCTGCGGCAGCCGCATCTCCCTCGGGGAGCAGAACAGGGAGCCAGAAGCAGGGGCTGTGGCAGCATCCCGTGGGTCCGAGCCGCTGCCGGTAGCTGCGGCTGCTGTCCCCCAAGCCCTTCTCGTAAAGCAAGCGCATAAAACGGCATCCCTCCGTAATTATAAGAAAATTTACACATGTACTGGGAGTTAGTATACTTCCTTTCAGGCAGTTTTACAGTAGCCATCAAGGTTTATCCAGAAGCTGAGGGTCATAAGAGTGAAATAATAGTACTATTTAATAGCACTGCTTTTCTGCTAGAATTATTGTTTTTTATAGAACATGAAAACTGTGTATGATAAGAAATGGTTACTCCTAGACCCTATGCAAGAGGCAGATGCTTAAATGCATTAATGCCTTTTGAATTTTTCTGGGTGTCAGGCTTCTTTGAATTTATAACTTTTGAAGGAAAAGGAAAAAGTGATCTAAAATATTTTATTTTCTACCATATTTGAAATTTGGTTCTAAACTTTCATCACTGACTTCCTGTTCTCTTTTACTGCAATGCTCTTTTCCCTTGAATTGCTTGTTGCCTTGGATTTCTTACAAAATAAAGTAAATACAAGGATGCTAGCAAACATAGATTATATAATCACACCTTTCGTTCTTGCTGGCATTTTTGAGTCAAGGATCTGATCATTGCAAAACTCAGCAAATACTCGAGTACATATATATATACAGAGCTAAATTTTCAGGGAGTTTATATTAAACATGCAGGATAAACTGCAGGTTCAACTGAATCTAAATACTATTACAAGGGTAACTGAAGCAAGCAGTGCAATTAGAAACAGGAAAATTTGTTTCCATAGCTTTGCGCCTAACTGAATACTCAATTCTACATGCAAAATATAATCAGAACTGGAGGATGGGGTTGAGGGAAAATGGCTAATATTCTATAACATGCTAAGTCAGCCCTTTACAGACTATACATTTAAAATGTATGAAAATCAATTATCTTGAAAATAGATGCCTTTTTTTTCTTTTTCGTTGCATGTTCCAAAGGATATAGCCTCACTGTCCCCTTGTGCATGTGTCTGGCAGACACAGAGACCTACAGAAGTTTGGCCTTTTCCCTTGTGATTAGCCTAAATGAAAAGGGGTAAGAAGAATATGCTTGCAAGGAGAAAGAGTCTGTGGGAGGCCTCTGAAAGTCAGTCCTCACATCAGTGGTGAGGAACTGTAGCTACAGTTGGAGAAACACTATAAATAATTGCTTTAACAAAGAGACAGTACAATTCAGTAGAAACAGAGTCTTTTCACATCACTATCTTGCAGGTGATGAATGAAACAGACCTCTCCTGCAGTAGCCTGACTGATCTGTCACAATACTGGAACTCACTGCTATTTTCCTCATTCCTTCTCTGGTCTTCTTTGGGGAACACAAGAACAGTTCACCTACTTAAGTAAAACTCAACCCAAAGAGACTGCTTCTAGATTGGAGGCAAAAGGCACTTCACAATGTGCCCTGCAGTCCCAGTCTCCTGGTCACCCAAGTCAGGAGACTTGATAGACCATCGGCCGTGTCTGCCTTCTTGAGTTTCCTTTGAATGGAGAGACACAGAAGGGACACGGATGCCCCTTGAAGCAGGATGAGTATGTGGGGCACAACAGGACCTGGGAACCATGAAACTCTCTGGTACCCCAGGCAATATAATGGCAGGGCCAGGAAGAACAACACAGGCAAACCGCTGAAACTAGAGGTCTTTGGGGATATAAGGGATCAGTTGCAAAGATATTTTGGCAAAATCAAGGTAAATAAAAGGGGTTTTCTATAGCTACAGTACAAAGTGTGTATTGCAGAACCGTAAAATCTGTAGCATGAGGAGAGGAAGCACCTTATTGTGGCTGCAATTGTACAGATTTATGGCGCAATGAATTTTAGCTCTCCAGAGGACCAAAGACCTAACAGTGGACATCTTTTATTTAAAGTTTGAGTTAAAAGATTTAAGTCCAAAGTTAAACTGAACATCTTCTAAAATTGTAAGCGTCAAGAGCACCATCCGATCTAGTCCAGCATCAGCAGAGGAAAAGGTCAAGGGAGTAGAAATGACAAAGGAGGAAAAAAGAGGCAAGACAGAGAAACCTCCTGGCTTGCCTGTGACGAAAAGACACATACCTACCAGACTACCAGCAGAGAAGCAGACCACAAGCCTATATCCTTCCTTTTCCTGCTCTAATAATACCAGGTCTAACAAGGAAAACAATCTGCAATGAGTTGAATAATTTCTACGCTTGTCCTAACCTAAGCTTTTACATTTTATCACTCCATTAATTTCTGATTTTGGAATAATGAAACTAACTTATTCACTACAAATGTTAGAATCATAGAATCATAGAATCATAGAATCATTAAGGTTGGAAAAGACCTCTAAGATCATCAAGTCCAACCACCAACTAACACCACCATGACTCCTAAACTAGGCCCTGGAGTGCCACGTCTACACCTTTTTTGAACACCTCCAGGGTTGACGACTCCACCACCTCTCTGGGCAGAAATTCTTCCTGATGTCCAATCTAAACCTCCCCTGACGCAACTTGAGGCCATTCCCTCTCGTCCTATTGCTAGTTTCTTGGGAGAAGAGTCCAGCACCCGCTTCACTACAACCTCCTTTCAGGTAGTTGTAGAGAGCGACAAGGTCTCCCCTCAGCCTCCTCTTCTCCAGACTAAACAACCCCAGTTCTCTCAGCCGCTCCTCATAAGACTTGTTTTCTAGACCCTTCACCAGCCTCGTTGCCCTTCTCTGGACACGCTCCAGCACCTCAGTGTCCTTCTTGTACTGAGGGGCCCAAAACTGAACACAGTACTCGAGGTGCGGCCTCACCAGTGCCGAGTACAGGGGCACGATCACTTCCCTACTCCTGCTGGTCACACTATTCCTGATACAAGCCAGGATGCCGTTGGCCTTCTTGGCCACCTGGGCACACTGCCGGCTCATGTTCAGCCGGCTGTCGACCAGCACCCCCAGGTCCTTTTCTGCCGGGCAGCTCTCCAGCCACTCTTCCCCAAGCCTGTAGCGTTGCATGGGGTTGTTGTGACCAAAGTGCAGGACCCGGCACTTGGCCTTGTTGAACCTCATACAGTTGGCCTCGGCCCATCGATCCAGCCTATCCAGATCCCTCTGCAGGGCCTTCCTTCCCTCGAGCAGATCGACACTCCCACCCAGCTTGGTATCATCTGCAAACTTGCTGAGGGTGCACTCAATCCCCTCATCCAGATCATTGATGAAAACATTGAACAAAACCGGCCCCAGAACCGAGCCCTGGGGAACACCGCTCGTGACTGGCCGCCAACTGGATTTCACTCCATTCACCACCACTCTCTGGGCTCGGCCATCCAGCCAGTTTCTTACCCAGCAAAGTGTACGCCCATCCAAGCCGTGAGCTGCCAACTTCTCCAGGAGAATGCAGTGGGAGACCGTGTCAAAGGCCTTACTAAAGTCCGGGTAGACAACATACAACAGCAACAACTCAGGTCATTTAGGAACAGTAACTAAACAAAACAATATACTTTTGGTATGGACAAATCCCTACACTCATCTGTGTTTGAATTCAGTCAAATTCAAAATAAAAAGGAGAAATACTGAAGAAAAGACTGTAAAACTCTTTTTTTATATGCCTTCATCAGCAGTGGCAGCAGTAAACATTTTTTATTGAAGGTTTCAAAGGCTATGAAAAGAGGTAAAAGTGTCCTAATAAAGTTTTGATCAGAAATTTCCCTTTTACTGGGAAATTTCAAAACCTGCAATTGCAGTTTGTCATTTACCCTGTTACATTTTTCCAAAGGTCATTTCAACAGACATGATCAGGGACTACAGCTCCACAGGAGAAGTGGAAATTAGCTTCAATATTTGTCTCATTGATGAAGTTCTGAGTCTGCTGGTGGAATTGCAATAAGCACATTCCATGTGTGCTGCTTGCCATCTTGAGAGCAAACTCTTCAGGTAAATCATCTGATCTACTTGTTTACTATCCTTTTCCCCCATAACTGCCCAGATAAATAAAAACAGGTCTACGGAAAGAGTTTGAATTTCAAGTAGGGACTGTAATTAAGGACTTGTCCTTCTTCTGGAAAGCACTGGGTGTTAGAAGCTTAAAACACCTGAAGCCTTCACTTTTCCACATATAGGGCCTCACCTGGGTTTTATAGTAAAGATGCATCACTCGCTGTTTATCAGCAGTCTGAAGCTGAGCCAGGTTTATGGCAAAAAGCTCACTGTCAGCCTGCCAGCTAATATTCACCTTTCCCTTCAGGGCAACACTTTCTCTGCAGCAGAGGAACCCAACACAGGTGGATTGCTACTGTGCAGACCCCAAAGTACCAAGGGGAAGGTTCTCCATCCAGCCAGATATGGGACTGACCCCAGAAATCACACCTACAGGCAGTATGCAGGAGCCAAATGTCCTTCTGGATTGCCTCAGAGGCCCTCTCCAAGTAAGAGTTTTTTACTTCATTTCAGCTACGCCACAGTGCAGAGCTGACACAAGCAAACATAGCGTGCATCAGCAGAAACAAAGTTAATAGTCCTACTCTAGTCCGGCCACTTCTTTATAAATATTACAGCCACCGCAACAGAAAAGGCCAGGCCATTCTTGGGTCTGACATGGGAGTAAGACAGACAGAAGTACCTCCATAGCATCACCATTCGTCTGAAATAGCCACTACAACTACGACTTACATGCAGGACTTGAATTGATACTGGCATCCCCCTTATTCACATTCTTGTTTCTACCTCTTCCTGCAGTTCCACTTGGATCATGTCCGGGCCACCGGTTTGGAGGCCAGGCTTCCATCTCTTCTGTGACACACTGACCATATGAAGCATCTCTTGCATTACGTCCTTCAGCAGGAGACTGAAGAGGAAGAATGGAGATGGAGATTAAAAATACAGCCAGTTGTGGTCTAGATTTATGGGTGTTTTAGGACAAGAGTCTTAAATGCAGTGAAGCGTCTGCTGCATTGTGTACCTGTACCGTGGGGATGAACAACATCACTCAGACAAGGTAGGCACTGGACAGGAAAGAAGTCATCTTACGGTAAGAAAGCATTGGGATTTTCTGTGTAAACCCAACCTCGGATGTCAGCCTCGCTCCTCAAGGGACAGTTTTTCAGGGTTCATTGTATTGGATTTGTTCGCTTATTTATTTTGCTTAGGATCTCCTGTTGGACTTCTCTCCATAAAAATTTTACTAGCCAAGGAGGACCACAGACATTTCTTCCGCCCAAGACATGTTGAATGTTCTGTACCATCGGTCCCCCATCAACTACACAAGGCCTGTCACAGCACTGCAAGGGAGAACTCATGAGCTGAGTTTCTCCTCATCCAAACAACCACAGGCAAACTCTGCTTGAATCACAGACACTAATGGCATGAGACAGCTGGCCCAAGAAAGTAGTCTGAATTCTGGCATGGTTATGAAAGACCTTAGCATCTATTCTGTATCATATTTTAAAAGAAATGTCCTGTCTTAAACAAAAACGAGAGCGTGTCATCTAATTCAACCGCTACCCACATCATGACAATGTTATTGCTCTCCTATTGCTGGTGCCTAAAAAGACCTTCAAAGCCAGGTGGGGAAAGCAGATGTATCTCTGCATTTAAATCATTGAGCATGGGACATCCCAAGGAGTCAAATGCGATTTCCCTCTGCTCTTCCCAGGACACCAGAGGAGAATGCTGAAACTCTGGCACTTGAAGCATGACCAAATTTCAGTGTCAACTGAGCCAACCTAGTCCATAATGTGAATGCTTTTGGTGCATTCCAGTCACAACCACTAACTTACTTATCAGTGAAAAAGATTGAACTTTGACAAGCTTAAGGTTTAGCCTTAAACTTTTAACATTTTACATTGTACTGAGGTGGGCTAAAAGCCCAAAGGTAGTTGTGGCAGAATAACTTCTCAGGTCATCATGATTTAATTGTGACTACTTGAGCCCAAATAAGTGATGTGGCCTTTTCCTTAAACTTAAAAGTCTGAAAATATTTCAAAAGTTTCACTTTATTAAAAATCAGGGAAAAAGGTTTTAACCATTACAGAGAGTGAAATGATAAATGGATCGATCTTTACTAGCAAACAGTAGTAATTAGGTCATACCTCATTTCTTTATCAGAGAAAGGCCTTGGTGTTCAATCATCATTATATAATCATTTAGTCATCTCCAATCTCTGTCTTTATAGATATTGCAGTCTTGGGCTCTGCACCTTCAAACGGTTCTGCGCAGGAAGAACCCCACGATCAGCTATTTGAATCAACTACAGGATTCTGGCTTTATAACATATTTACATTGTACAGTCTGTGTTTGTATGATAACACAGATAAAACTTCCTGAAGGATGCTAAGGGGAAAGTTAAAAACCGAAACACCTCTAAATGAAGACACTGCTACAAAAATGAGAGAGTCTGAAATCTCTAGCAAGACACAAGACAAAGCATGGCCTATGGCATAATACCATCTTGGAGAACGTCCAATCGCCCACTATTGTCTGAGGACAGATGTACAATCCACCAGATGTACCATGTGTTTGCTTTAGCACAGATCAGTGTTCAACTGTTCATTTTTTGAAATAAGCCTCTGAAATCCAAAAAGAATGGGAAACATAATGAGTGAGTTCTAAGAGAAATAAACAATATAAAATCCTCTGAGTCTATGGTTTTGCTCAATGACAGACATTTTCTTAAGCCCTCTTTCTCTTAAAGGAACTAGGAATGTTGCTATTGGCTGGTAAGAAGTCAATCAGCAGCCACTTACAAGGCCAGCAATGATAAAATCAGTAAGACTTACTCTAATGGGAATCTTGCTTTCCCAAGACTTCAAAAATCATTTTGTTTCACAATGATAACTACAGAGAGGAAAATAAAGAGATGCTGACTCTGTCAGTTTCCTTAGTGAGACAAGACAAGTTCACACTTCACCACCCGATAGTTAATAGCTCTCTATCAAACACAGGTTCACCTTCTCTTCAGGGGTGCTGGGCCCTGCTACTTTTCATAAGGAAAAAGAAAAGCAAGTAAAAAGTGTTAAATGTTTCAAAAAACCCAAAGACATTTTAATGGGAAGAAAAGTAGCTTCATGGTGGGGAAGCGGAGGAAGAGTAACAACTTCTCCTTAGGCATTTTAGTGCATGTAAAACAAGTTTCCTTCCTAATCACAGACAGTAAGACCTAAGGCCAACTCAAGGGTCTGGTGCCAGCACAAGACTATATTTTAGAAGTGGAAATGCTTTACCAGGGCATTTTCCTACCCTCTAAGGATCCCCACTGAGGAATCAGAAAAAGAGCCAAAGGAAACTCAGGGGGACTGGTTATATAAAAACAGGAACGTAACCTCCAAAACCTCTTCTTTCTTTCACACATTTACCTTTTTCAATAAACCTGATGCCAAACATTAGGTTCAGCCTCTAAGCCTCCTCCTGCTCACATCACTAAAATCACAAACCCACCTGAGCAGCCCTTCCTCAAGTCCTGCAAGCCACCAGTGTCCCCAGCACCAGCAGAGTGGGGCAAACCCTGCCTCAGGACTACGTAGTGAAACCCACCTACCTGGACCAGCTTCTGAGTAAACGTCATCATTCCTAGGTCATTGCAGCTTGCTTTTCATTTCTTCAGATGCCTCGCTATAGTCATCACATTTATCCTCAGGTAAGACAGGGAGCAACATGCTGCTGCCAAAAGGAGAGGTTCCCCCTCCTCCTTTCTGCAGGCACATCCCCTCAGCACACACACTCCTGCCTCCCCAATTTCAGCAGCCCTGGTACTCTATGACCTCTTCCCCTTTCCTCTTTTTTTCTTTTGCCTTTGTTTTTTTTCATTCTTTTGCTAAGCTAGCTTTGGCCATTCGATGTGCTGAACCAAGTGAAAACTGAGAGTGGGGATGGAGTGGGGAATGCAAGAGCAGAACTGCCCCCTTTGGCAGCTACAAGCTGCTGGAGCAGCACAGTTATCTTGTCAAATAGCATCTTTGCATGACACACTCTTTCAACTTCATTAGTCCTCAGGTCCCATTTCACAAGGTGTCAGATGACTATTTGGTAGTTAAAAAATAAAATAAAAAGAAGGTCCCACAAGCTCTGTAGAAAAGAAACACTAGAAAAGATTGTCAATACTAAATAGGAAATTGTCAGCAGCCACTGAAAAGAATAACATAATATATATAGTGGAATGAAACTCAAAAAATCCTCCTTCCGCAGGATGATTTTTCACAAAGTTCCTGGTTTTCTGTTCCCTTCAGTGTTGGTGGCATAAACACAAACCTTTTGAACTCATTCTGCTAGCTGAGGAATAAAGAGAAAAGGAGGAAGCAAAGAGAGCCTTCAAACAGAGCACTGACAGCATTTATCACACACGACGGTATCATTGGTCCACTTAGGCCACATTAGGCACCATGCCTACACTAGTTGGGCAGAGACAATGTGTCTTGTAATAACATTTCTGACAGAAAATGTCCATACCAGCAGAATCTATTTCTCATGCACAGAATGAAAATTAAAACTAAACGAAGAAAACCCACAGGACTCCATGGAGAGAATCAGGTACTTCTACGGCCCTATACATCCCATCCTAAAGCACATGTTGGAAACTGGTCTCATCTTACAACTGCCTATTTTTCTCCACTAGGATAAAGCAAGATTAGGCCGGCTAGCTCAGGCGTAGTGGTTTACATCACAAATATTTGAAGTAAAATAAACCTCACCCCATGTGTCAGGTAAGGTGCAACGATCGTCCAGGTCTGTGACAAACATGTGGCAAACATGGTGTGACTCTGTCGAGGTTGGACCCCCATGAGCATACCCAAACACCTTCTCTCTCCATTTCTTAGCTCTAGATTTCCCAGCCTTTCTCGTTTGCATCCCTCAAATGCCTCCTTCGTCACAGCTCCTTTTACCACATATACTCTTCTTTCCCATGTCTCTTCTAGGGATGCCTCTTCCTTTACTATTGGCTTTCACTGTGTTAAAGGGTATTGGGAAGATTTTTTTGTGGGCTAAAGTGCAAGGAGGTGTGTGAGACATGTCTGCTGCAGAGCCTTCTGAACTAAAAATCAGTAATCTGTGATGGCAGGGGACTGGACTCAGTGGCTCAGGCAGTGCCTTCTGTATAAAATTTTGCATTTCACGCAAAGTAGATTTTTTGTATGCTGATTTCCACCTTCCCTTAACGGAGGTCCAATATGTACTGTTAAAGCATTGCAGCATTATCAAAATCATAAAAATTTATTTATATCTAATGCCTTCTGACTGCCTCGTAAACTGTAAAAGTAAAAAAATGGCATTTAACTGAACACAATGAATGAGTTTTGAACACCCATGACTGAGATGTAAATACAGTTTTCTTCTGACAGCTTATTCATCTGTTGCTGTCCTTGTATCAGCACTACTACCCCAATAATAATATTCCATATCATAAACTAGGTGTCCATTACAACCTACTCAATATAGGCATTAACCTGTACTCTTTAAATGCAGTATATAGAAAACCAGCAAAAGAAATAGGGAGGAAATTACATTTGGGTTTGTATTTAATAGAGTGATTTTCTTTATAATGGTTGTCTGGAGCCCATTCATTTTATCATGGCTTTAATTTATGTCAGGAGATGATAGTCAGAAACCACGCTGTTCCCGAAGGAGACCTACACTAGAGTCTTCCGCCTTTGCAATGCAGTGACTTCCGATCCATTTTAAAGGGCATCACAGGAGTGCAGACACACTTCTCTGCTTCGAGAGAGCCTGTTCTAATGACCAAACTTCAGAAACATTTGACATACAGCTCTGTGCCTAAAAGCATGTGAATATATTAAATGCTGTTTATAAAAAGCAAAGCTGTGCTAAAATGCCTATTTGCCCCCTGCTGCTTAGCAATATTAAAGATTAGAGCCAACTGTTTGTATACTGAAGAGCCTATAATGGGTTCCAGGGAAGAACATGTCAGCAAACTAGATAAGGTTCCTATTAAATTTTTTTTGCTGTGGACTGCTGACTTGGGTCATTATACACTTAAGTTGAGTTATTGTCATTGTTATATAATGAAACAGAGAGCTTTTTGCCTCCAGTAATGTAGCATACCTTTTAAAGCATGGGGTCTCCTGACTGATTTATAAAATAGTTCTGTCTGCATCACAGTACCAGGCTGTTGGGTATTTCAAAGTGATTTAGATGAACTGTCCTAAGAGTTCGTGCGTATTTCAAAAGACAAATAGCAGAGTCTTGTGTGAACCTGCTTCCAATAATCTTTGAAATTTATTGAGTGACAGTGAAAGACACAGCAAAATTACAGCACTCTTCTCTCCCATAATCTAAGAACATTTCATTCCAAAGAAAGTGTGTTCAGGAACTTGTGGGTTTTTTTTAATTCCTGTTAATTATTTGTTCAGATTAAAAAAAACCAGGACTTGTCCTGATTTCCTCATTCCAATAATATTAGTCTTTCATAATCTCACCTTTTTATTCTTTAAAAACCAGTTATGTTAACACTTCTAAATTTGAACAAAGAATGTGAACAAAGGAGAGATCAGATGATGGTAAAAATGAACTACTTCTCTCTGAGCTACTTTTTTCAAATAAGGTATACTGCTGGGGGAAACTATAACCATTCAGTTTCACCATTGTCTTCACTGGAGCCAGGATTTCACTCCGCACATTTTCCACAGCTTTTTCCCCTTAAATGCAACTAATGGCAGTTCAAGACAGGACGAAAGCATCTAGGCATATGCTATTTTACTTAAATTCTTTTAATTCCCCATGCCTAGTCTCTGAATAGCTGCTGCATTTTAAGAGAAATTCCATGGTGAGTAGTAAAGAAACCAAAATCAGCAGATGTAGGAATATCTGACTGGAAGAGTCTCATTCCCAGCAGTCTCAGACAACTACATGTTCAAGCAATACAGGCCTATGCTAAATACTTTCTCAGCCTTCAATTTGCTCAGCTAAAGAAGACAAGGTCTTTTTGTTTGCTCTCCACTCCCCCAGGTGTCTTCCTAGCCTAATTCTGCGGCTTTTCTGGCTCCAGTTATCTTTCTCAAACACAGGTCACCAGGGCTGTACAACAATAGTGAAGACATTCCTCATCCAGTCGCATCCACTCTTCCCTCCTTTTGTTAGCAGTTCCTCAGCAGACACATCCAAGGACTGAATTTTCTTTCTGTAGCATTGCATCATTTCTGCTACTTGTATCATTTTTTGATAAAGCAAAAAACTCTTTTTTTGTGTCTGTTCTAATGGTAAGATCCCAAATCATAGAAGAAAATCTTTATATGAGACCCTTGTGTTTTGAATTTTAAATTCCATCCCAGCTCTGTGATCACAGTTCTCAAGGTCATCCAGTCTTGCCAGTGTCATATTATGATCCTCTTCTGCATTAATGATGCCTCCCCAATTTATACCATCAGCAAAATTCATTTGCGTTCTACCTTTACACAGCCTTTACACAGACATTAACAAAAAGATTTTAGGAGATATATTCCAATAGTTTTGCCAGAGGAAGTCTAACAGTAACCTCCATCTACCCTATATCACAAATAAGGCTATCTCCTTTTTTAGCCAGTTCCTCTCCTGATAGGTTGGGGGTTTTTTTACCATCCTCATTATCCAGTTTAACTAATAGGAACTTCATATACTATTTTACTGCAATTCTAATTAGTTAGGTATACTGTATTTCCTTTGCCTAGAAAATAATTCATTTTCATTCATAAAGAGGAAGGTGAGAGGGTAGGCTTGCAGATTTCCATTTTGGTAAAATGTTGTGACATTTTATCCAGTTTCTCCCTTGTTTTGATGTCCTTCATTATTCTTTCTCTCAAAACATGTTCTGAATTTTATATAGTATTCAGCTAACAGATGCAGGTTTCTCTGGTTACTTTTCCCCATAAACACATACTATACCTGCTATAAAACCACTTCAAAATGAAGAAAACAATTAAAAAATTTGATACTGGATCTGTGATTCTGTGGGTTGGTCTTTTCACAGTTCTGCAATAACAATTATCTGTTGACTTGAAATTATCCCTTTCTTTCACTTTGGAAATGGAAAAGTCCATACCATATCCAGCTCCTCTTAGTTATCCAGCTCTGTAGTAATGCTAGATTATCTTCACAAAAAACCAAAACAGAATATTAAACTGACTTTGGGGACATAACATTAGATTTTTGTTATCCTCATTGCGCCTGGTGAGCCTTGATTCTATT
Organism: Fregata magnificens; assembly: GCA_013389945.1. Classification (NCBI taxonomy): domain Eukaryota; kingdom Metazoa; phylum Chordata; class Aves; order Suliformes; family Fregatidae; genus Fregata; species Fregata magnificens. The sequence goes on along the minus strand of WAAD01020004.1, from coordinate 476,461 downwards.
TTTCTTGCTCATCTCCATACATGGTTAAATTAATAACCTCCACCTATTTTTTCTAATATACTTCAGCTTGACATTTGGAAATTTGTGGTTTATCCTTATGTTTTCTGAGCTCCAAGATCTCTTTCTTTGCAGGCTATTTCTTTTTAGTCATCCGAATCACATGATGTAGGAGAAGAGACAGAGAACTGGATTTGTTTACCCTTAGGAAGAGAAGGCTAAGGGAGACAATCTTATTGCTGGGAGGGTTGCCCAGAGAGGTTGTGGGATCTCTATCCCTGGAGATATTCAAAACTTGACTGCACGAGGTCCTGAGCAGCCTGCTCTGGCTGATCATGCTTTGAGAGCAGATTGGACTAGCTGACCTCTAGAAGTCATGGCATTATGAGTCCATGGTTCCTTACAGCCCATTTGACGTTCCTAGGGTACCCCTTACAGTGAACGTTAGCGCAGCTGTGATTCCAACATATTTTCCCCCTTTTCTTGGGACTGAAATTCTAAACTCATTTTCCATGCTCAACTTATTTCTGAGTTTCCTCTACAGGCAAGTCTATGAATATCTCACTCTGCTGCTCTCCCTGACCAAATCCCCTTCACTGAGACTCAGACTGCGTCCTCTCCCATTCAGACTAAGAACTCTGCAGACTTTCCTTTGTCTGTCCTTTCATTCAGACTGAAAGGCAGCAGGGGCCTTCAATTCAAAGTAATTTTCTATTAAACTCCTTTCTCAATCATCTTCCCTTCATGCAAAATCAAGCTTAAAATAGCATCAGCATTTGCTGGTTTAGTAACTATTCAGGAAAAAACTAGGAAGACCACTCTTAGAAATAAGGTGGTGATGGACTTTTTCACAGCTTTTGTTCTCTGATTTATCCTGGACAAGTTAAGATTTAGTTAAATAAATACATTTCCAGTGTTATTTATCTTTCTAAAATCAATACCAAATCCACAGCTATCACCAAATCCATCCCTGACAGTCCATTGTCAATATTATGGCTTTTGTCATCTTTCTCCAAAATAATTTTGACTCCAAGATTGTTTTATCCACTGTCTTTGTTGTTTGGTTTGGGGGGTTTTTTTCTTCATTTAGTTTATCACATGGCTAAATATTGAGTGAAGGTAATATCTTTGATTCTGACTTTTCTGATGGTTTAGACCTTCGTGTCCTTCACTGTTCCAGCCATGGCCACCACTCTTCTCTCTGTGATATGCAATTTCATTCTGTACATTAGCAGTTCTAATGCCTCCATTTTTTGGCCCACACTCCTTCTATTGCTATTTCCCATATTCCCTTGTGGCAAGCCTCAACCCAATGCCTACCTACTAACAGTTCCTTTTCCTTTTCTTTATTTTCCCAAGACTGATATCCATTTATCCATATAAGAAACTTGTAATAAATCATTGTAGTAACAATAATCTTGTATAAAGATTATACAGGTTTCTGAGAGTCATCTTCTTCTGTCATTTTACGGTTTCAAAAACCTTCCTATCGTTTTTGCAAATCAGAAGCTAAGTACCCCAGTTGCTCAGATGAAATCCCCCTACAAAGAAAAGTATTTTTCTGTGAATGTCTTCTTGGGACTGAACTTTAAAAACCTTCTTAAAACACCTATCTTTAATGCATGATTTGATCTTTGTCATTCTTTGAGCTCCTTTCAGGGAAATGAAATATTTCACTGAAGGTCACCACCTGAGTCTCCTCTTTTTTATTGTTTTGATCCATTCCAGCCTGAATCTAGATATATCATTTGTTCTGTTGTGGTAAACAGGTAGTTGATTCTGCTGTACTTCTGGGTGGAGGTTGTTCAGCATGGTATGGAGAGCTTAAGCCAGATTTTCTGAAGAGCTTGAAATCTTAGCATTGACCATATTTCAAAACTGCCCAGAAGAACCATATTTGAGGGTATTGAATATAGTTTCAAAGATGTGTCTCTCTCTTTAATGCCTAGACAAGAGCTGGTTTATTTTGAAAATCTGCTTTTTTTTTCTTTTTATAGTGGCTGCTGCAAAACTTGAAAATCCCGACATTATCACTAGCATTCATCTGTAGTGACAAAAATAAACCTCTCCAATATGCTCACTTCTCTGTGGCTTTATACTTTTCCAGCAAACATTCTCTTCACTAAGTCTCACATTATTTAGCATTGCAGATTCAGAGGCATTCCCATCCTGTTCATGTGACTAACAGATATAGTAAGTGGATACATCTGTAGTTTTAACAAAAACTTCTGGAGTTCCATGAATGTTTTTGAAGTGCAAATGGCAAAATCTTTTGCAAGAGTCAACAAATTATAGCCAGTTTTACATTTATAAAAATACATATAAGAACTAAAAAGTTATTCACCGAGACTTAGTAATTAGCTCCAATCCATCAATATTCATTGCCAATGACATCTCCAGCAAGGGACCCACTTAAATCAAATGACCTTTCTTCTGGAAAACAATTCTGCAGAACCACCAGCCTTAGCAGCCAACATATTCAGGTTTCACCAGACCAGAGGCAGAGTGAATATGACACAGGAGTTCTTCACCAAGAATGAGTTTTCACAAGAGTGCTGAGCTGGTCTAACAGCTTCCTACCACTAAAAATATGGTTCAGCTTTCCCCTTTTTTCCCCTCCCAGTTGTGTGTACTTACCACTTCCTTTGTGCTAGCTCCAGCAGTTTGATGAGTCAATTCAGCTCACTCAGCAAGCAAAAAAGGGGCATAATTTTCTGTCTGTCGAAAAAGCCAAAACGTCTCATCAAGGGGTCAGACTGGCTTCAGAGGTAGCAAAAGAAAACAGACAGCATCACACAGCCAGAGTGCAATGGAAAAAGGAGGCACAGGATCTCCTGTGCTGACAAATTAGCACAACCATCTTCTGAAACACACATTTCTTGTCATCCACATCCCAACATTAAAAATGAGACTGATAATATGGGCATCTTCAGATATGTTCCAGGTACTCCACTCTTCAGACACCACCTTGTTAAGATCGGACAAACACTTCAAGAGTTTGATTATCTGAACACAAACAAAACTCTATTGTCTGATCAGTAACTGAGATACTCGTAATTCCCACATCTCTCTCTCAGACAGGATAGTCAGATGTAAGTATTCACTTAATAATTTTCTTTTAGCTGAAAGCTACATTCTCTGATGGACTGTGAAGAATTTGACCAATCCCATCACACAAGATCCTCTTTCTTAGCTGCAAAGGTCATTAAAAATCCTTGAAATGTCTGCCTAATATTGTCTTACCTGTGTAAGTAGTGGTTTCATTTGTCACAAAGACAGCACAGGATCACACCTAGCAGTGGAGATATTCATACATTAACATCCTCTTTGAAATGTGTCCCCCACAAAAAAAAAATCAGGGAATCTTACTTTAGAGAGTTAGTTTGAAGAAACAGTATTACCAAAACACACCCTTCGATCCTTACTGCAGCATCTATTACACAAAACATGAAAGCTGGTCCCTATATGTGAGGCCTCACCTCAAGTACTGTGTTCAGTTTTGGGCCCCTCACTACAAGAAAGACATTGAGGTGCTGGAGCGTGTCCAGAGAAGGGCAACGAGGCTGGTGAAGGGTCTAGAAAACAAGTCTTATGAGGAGCGGCTGAGGGAACTGGGGTTGTTCAGCCTGGAGAAAAGGAGGCTGAGAGGAGACCTTCTTACTCTCTACAACTACCTGAAAGGAGGTTGTAGCGAGGTGGGGGTCAGCCTCTTTTCCCAAGTAAGAAGCAATAGGACGAGAGGAAATGACCTTAAGTTGCGCCTGGCGAGGTTTAGATTGGATATTAGGAAAAATTTATTCACTGAAAGGGTTGTCAAGCATTAGAACAGGCTGCCCAGGGAGGTGGTGGAGTCACCATCCCTGGAGATATTTAAAAGATGTGTAGATGTGGTGCTTAGGAACATGGTTTAGTGGTGGACTTGTCAGTGCTAGGTTAACGGTTGGACTCGATGATCTTGAATGCCTTTTCCAACCTAAATGATTCTATTTTATCTATTGATCCACAGCTCACTGACTGTTGTATTTCATGCTTTGTTTATTAAGAAGCTAGAGGGGAAGGCTGTCCATTTGATTTGTGTGAGGAGGTGCTCATTGGGTCAAACAAAACTCTCTGGAGGGAGTGGGGGTCTTCCCCCAAGCACACTGAGCTGGGAAAATCTTCTTGATCCCAGGGTGGGGGAAAACAGAGGCCCTGAGGACCAGGGGCAGGCACACAGCCAGGAGTCAAATCAAAGACCAGACTTTTTTATAGTGTTTGCTGTAACCTGGGAAGCCACAAAAACTGAGAACAGAGCTGGAGAAAACGACCTGTCCTTCAAGGAGCAACGATTAAGAGAAAGAGTTGTTTTCAAAGCTTTTATTTTTTTTCCTTATGTAGCAGACTTGAATTATCTCCGTTCTAAAACTATTGTATTCAAAGCTGTGTTCCAGTAAAGTGAAGCTTTTAGATACTCAATGCCCTTTTGCACTCACTGGAGGAGAAAGGTACAGGCAGCTCCACCTCAGTGCTCTGGCTCACTGTGCATCCTGTCACACCTAGATCAGCAAGCTGTGCCCATTGCTAACCACCCATGCCATCCCCACGCTAAATCCTGACATCCCATCCTTCCATCTGCAGAGCAGCGTCTGCCGTGTCTCACCGTGACTGCAAGCTGTCAGCTTCCTCCAGCAAAGGACCTGCCCATCAGGAACAACTTTGCTCCCATTCCCTGGCAGCAGTTCCAGCCTTGCCCTGCATTCTGCAGGCAAAACCCCAGCCTCTCTGCACCAGGTAATCTGATATTTCACTCCAATCTGGGAGCTAGGCATAGCATTTATCTCTGCATTAAACGCAACAGCTTTATTTTTTTTAAATAAAAAAACTTAAAATATTGATTGACTTCAAACAAGACTGCAACAGGCACATTCTAAAACTAATTAAAAACATTATTAGAAGTGTAAAAACTTTTTTGTGAATAAGCTTTCTGTACACTTGAGAGCAAAATATGACATACTGAAGGGGAAAGTAATATTAATCTTTGAGAAAGACAAATTTCCTAGTCAGCAAAAGTTTGCTGAAATTGTATACTTTTTACAAGGAAATTAATTCATTGAACTACTCTGGAATCCTTTATAGCTAATAATTAAAAATGTAAAATCTTATTTTCATTCTGTAATAAATACAGCGAACAATCAAGATAGATGAGACAAAACTAGAAAGGTTTGTTAGATAATTTAAGATGAAGAAGTTGCTACATCAATATATTATACTCTAAAAAGGGCATGCATCATTAAAAAAGAAGACTCTATAATTAATATGTTTTCATACAACCTACCTTATTTCCCCTGAGATCACTAACCAAACCCTTTTAAAAATCGATTAGTTCAAGCACTTAGCCTAGTACCACTTTAGATAGGAGCAATACAGATATTAGCTGAATTTAAAACTACAGCAACTTTATTTTTAATTACTTCCCAAAATGCCAGATTTACATATTATTAAATGCATTTCAGTGGCAGAACTGACCACTAAGCATTTTTGGACAGGGGCGGAAAAATTAATTATATTCTTTATAAAAAATTCACTTAGCATTCAGAACATCTGCATTGTTGTCAGGGATAATAAATGTGATTAAGCTTGTATAAATTTCACTATATTAACCAGTACAATAACTCAATAGCTTTGCTGAACTGAGCTGATGTTATACATTGCAACACTGAAATAGTATAATGTAGGGGAGTTCTAGAAAAATGTATGAAGTCTGAGAGACTGTGTCCTCTCAAGGACAAATTCACCTTCTTAAACTGTCAGTACAAGAGAAATTTCCAGAACTGAAGAATTTTAACAGAAAAGGTTTAATCACTGTTCATGCACTGTTAAGGCTTAGCAATAGAATTGTCCCACTAGTGTTAATATATTAATATGTAGTTCTCAGGTTTGGGCTGTATTTGTTAAGAAAAAAGAACTTGTAGCAGAATATGGCTTATGTTTTGAGGCATTATGGTTGGCTGAACCTGGGGGAATTGTGTAGTATCCCTGTGCCATTCTGCAGGAGCTGATGAAACAGGAATGGTGATTGGTCCATACGATGAAGATGTACTGGTAATACTTGACACCTGCACCCTGAACAAATAACAAAACATAAGTAGCAATATTTCCAGGTAAAAGATATTTTTCTTTTAATGAGGTGAAGCTCCAGGCTCCAGAGCACTGTCCAGCTCAGGCAATAGAGCACCCTAAACATCTCTCAGAAACCTGATACCTGGTGTGTGCCACCAGCAAGACAAGGAGGAGCTGGACCTGGAGCAGCGATCCCAGTCTTGGTGCTCTATTCCATTCAGTGAGGACTTGCTCAGTGTAGGAAAAGGAGATAGTGAAGGCATAGGCCTGAGGTGTCTTTAAAGTTAGGCTGTGCAAACTAGACATCGCAGTTCCCCTAGATGCAAGGGAAGGACTACGGGTACCTGCAGAGGACAATTTCTCCTCCTTATCTTAGACTCCTCTTTCAGGACAAAATGAGCCACTCCCTGTCCTACCTGTTTCTTTGTCTATTTACAGACGAAGCTTAGATGACAAGAAAAGATTACTTACCTGTATTTACATAACATTGAAGGAGTCCCCATCCTGGTATTAGTTTTGCACTATTCCAAAGACTATGCAAAAGAACAGCAAGAGTCCTGTGGAATGACACCCACACTCTCCAGCTTAAAAATATAGTCCTCAATAATTAGAGAGGGCTACTTGAGAACCTCACTGCTCAAGTGCAATGTATACAATGTGCAAACAAGAGGTAAGAATGGGGATATGTGGTCTTTGTGGTTGGCCCAGTCAACAAGGATGGATGATACACAAACAGCACCATTCCGTGGAGTCAAAACTGAGGAAAGAAAATCAAGTAACAGACTTGAGAAAATATCTTGTCAAACTTGGCATCTCCCGTTAGTCACTACTAGATAACGTTGTCTCTTCGAAAGTTACCAACATCACGAAGGGAGAAAAGGGACCTTGAGTCAGCTGATACAAAAAGGATAAATTATTGAAGGAGGATTGCAAGTAGCAGAGCATATGCAATGACGCCATGCAATTCAGAGGATGAGGCAGAGGCTGAAGTATGAGGAAACGTTTATAGGGATCTAAAAGAATATTTGAAAGCTTCTTATCCTTTTAAAAAAATCCATCTCAATCAGTATAATACCTCTTTGAAGAGTCACAGCAAAGAACATCTTGTGGTGAGGCAGCTCCCTGCTGCTGTGTGGGGGGAGTGTTGGATGATTTCTTTACTTATGTCATGGCCGTGAGGAGGGAAATCAAAAATATTTCCATCTGCAGGCAGCAGCTCCTATATCAAGTTGCAACACAGCCGTTTCTGAAGCAAAACTTTCAAATTGCCCTGCAAGACATGGCGATGCTCTATGGTAATTCACTAATTGAAATTCCAGGGATAACTGGAATAAGTTATTCCAGGGATTAGTTAAACTATAGCAAACTGGTAAGAAAAGCAGAGATTCCTCCATTCTACCCAAGCAGAGGTTCCTCCATTCTGTTTTGTCTGGAAGACTGACATATGTCGTAGCCATCAGTGTTGTAGCTGAGAACCTTTTGTACCTACAGAACTTGAATACAATGTTGACAGAAGCAAAACACTGCATAATAAGTCCTGTTTCCTGCAGCACATGGGCTCAAACTGTTATCACCAAATCTTAGCTTTGTCCTGTAGCCAGGACAAGGAAGGTCCTGGCTTTATCCCTAGATAAATCCAGAGACCATGGTCCCATTTCAGAACCTGTTGCATTCACCATGTACTTCCCTACCTCTGGGGAACAGGAAAGCCAGGGAGAAATAAACTTCTCACCTGAATAGCAAAGAGAGGAAGAGGCAAAAAGAGACTGGAAGCTCAAGATACCCATCCCTTCCCCGCCATGTGGGAAGGCTCCCTCTGTTCTTTTTCCCATCTCTTTCTCTTCCAGGCCTGGGAAGAAGAACACAAGACACTGCAATTTGTCCCCTTCTCAAGGAGTGAATAGCATGAGGTACTACAGGAGGATCTGCGGACTAACAAGTCTTACAGGGGCTTAAAGGTAAGGGGGTAGACAGGAATGAGAGTAGGAACGAGCACTGCATTATCCTAAACATATGGTGAAGATACATACATGCGCATACACACGCACGCACGCATACAAACCGTGGCAAGGGGCAGATGGAGTTAAAAAATTAAAAAAGAGCCCAAAACATAATATACTCTTTAAAAGCAAATATTCACATTTGGGGGCCAGACTCAAATTATGGGGCCTGACTCATGATTGAGTTTTGAACCTTTAGTATTAGCAACACAGCTCTTTATGCTGTAATTATAGCACTCTTAATTAGATTGGGAGATTGCTCCAAGATTTCTGAGACACCTTCTGTAACAAATATAGACACCTTCAGGGCAGTTGTATAGATTTATGGAAACAGCAATTTAAATAACAGCTATAAACAGATCAAGTGGGTCTGGTGACATCACCACAATGAAAAATTATTTTTGACAGCACCAGATGAAAAATTATTTTAACAGGGAGTCGTCCTCTTTTTTTTTTTTTAATTACATCAAAATGCACTGATGTGATTTAAAATTGCAATTGAGAAAAACAGATACTCTTCTTTCACTCACCAGCTATGGCATGCTTTCTGAGAAGAAGGTTATAAGGAAGTTGTGTTACACCAGAAATAGTTCTGCACACCCTTGTTGCACCAGTAGGAAGCTGTTTAATGCAACCTTGACACAGTAGTTTTTGCTTTGCTTGCTGCATTCATGAAGTTATTAGTTCTCATGGTGAGATTTTAAGCAGATTCCTGTTTGCTCTTCTTGGTTTCCACTTCTTTCCTAGTGTTTTCTTTGCTAGCCAAATCTGGTTTGGTTTTAACTGATATGAGACAAAGATCGCATTGCCTTGCCAAATTCCCTCCTACCAAATTACTGAATTACAGAAGGTAATCCCTATTTCAGTAGACCTTGGTTGTTTTGCTTGACCTCCAGCAGGTGTCCAATTAAGTCAGAACAATTTATATGATATTCCCTTTCCATTGATAGGTCTAGAATTAAACTGATGAGATCTCTAGAGAAGGATCATCAGTGTTACACCTTTCGTCTTTAATTACACTGGTTGAAGATGAATGAATGTACCAGAAGGATCCCAGCTGGGAAGTAGCACACTTATTAGATAGTTGATAATTTAATACACACTCTGAATTCTGATTATTTCCTTTAAACATCTGAAGACCTTTCAACATATCTTGTGACAAAATCTTAGTACTTATTCAGTTGGACACTGACTGTATTCTTTTCTTTTTAAAAAACAACACTGCACAGATGCAGGCAAAGAACTGTGACTGGCATTAGAGAACAAAGACTTTTAGACAAGGTAAGCGAAAAGCTCCTGGTTAATGCATTCAATCTGTTGTTTCTAACAAATGCGTATGCATCATCTAAGAGAGCATGTAGAGGAGCAGAGCAGAAGACCCTGAGAGGACCCCCTAGAGCGCCACCATAGAAGACTCTCACTCCCTCTACTCCAGCACTGTAGCTCCAGCTCCTCTTCATGTATTTTACTTCTAAGAATGTTTTATTGGAAACGAAACTCTAGATGAGTTCAAATTCAAGAGTGAGTAAAGCCTATAACGTAGACACCTAACATTAGGTCTCAGTAACTAGAGGTGTACTTCTGAGCTACTTGTCTGGACTCCTTATAGTCTATTGAGAGAAATAGGCATCGATGTAACTCCTTTCATCTTCAGGAAGAGCTGTAAAAGAGCTCATATAATACTGCAGGAGTATCATCCTCAGAGGTCAGCAGGAATGATGCTGAATTATTTTAGTATTGCACATCTAAAAATTATTTAGGCCTTGCCCAAAGCCAACTGAAGTTAAGTAACAGTACTAGATTTTCTTCAGATATCTCGAGCTAAATAGGAACATGCTGACGTGTTGTAGTCAAGTAAACTCACTGACATATGAACAGTGCCTTTGTTCAGCCCTCCAGGGCTTCCCCTGGAAGGGAAAAGTTATATATCATAGCCTAGTGCCTGTGCTCCTTCCTTCTAGACTCTGGTGCAGCCAAACTGAACGGGTGAAGTAAGCATATCCTCTGCACCAGAAACTAAAACTTAGATCCTTTACTCACACACTTATTTCGTAGGTAGGCACAGCTCAGAAAAGGGGTGCTTTGGTACGATTGTGTGGGAAGCTTGCCTAATCCTTCCACTGGGCATATTTTTACGCTGTATTCTCATGTTCTTATTGATTTGCTGTTTCTCAATTGTCCAAAAATGAGCTGAGTAGCTCACAAAAACAGACAAAAATCTGCTCAAAGATCATGTACATTGAATTGGCATGGCACAGGAGAAGGACTCAAACACAGCCATTGAGAACTGGAAAGAAAGTCATGGGTGATAGCACTAAGGTGTCACAACTTTTTTGATTGGTTGCACAATCCTATAAATAGCAAATCCACCCACAATATTCTTTTACTTCTGTTGTACAGAGATGATCATCTTTTATACCAAGTGGCAGGATTGGCTAGTAGTAAAAAAATGAACTAAGGGATCAGAAAACAAGAATTCTTGCCTCTGGAAATCAGAGAGTATTATGACATTTCAGAGAAATACTGTGATATTTGCTTCATTTAAGTTGTAAAGAACTTGAAGAGCCTCCACTTCAAACTAGATATTGTCCAGTGTCATGTCCAAAGTAATCGGTGCTAATACTCGTAGTTAGTTTAAGGAGCATGAAACAAGACCCTGCACAGATGCACAGCAAGTTTTACAGAAACATGCACACATAGCTACAAGTGCCTTACGCTCTTTTATTGATTCTTCTATACAGAAAAGTACCCATTCTGCTATTTCAGCTTCACTCTGTTATCAATTATAAATGTTTTACAGCTCAAGCACAAGATCAGTCAACCGAGGGCTTTAGTAAATGTGTTATTTATACAGTTATTTGTTAAAATGAGCTTCGTTGCATTACAGAATGTTAAGACAAATTGTTGTGCCCTTTAGGTTCATTATAGATGACAAAATACTAAATAAATCTTAAATAGGTATTCACCTTTGATCACACAGGAACATAAATGGTTAGATCTTATCAGCAGGGGAGTCTTTTTAATCTTCTTCCTTTATTAACCACAGAAAAAAAGGTATTGTTGTTTTTCATGCCTTTCTCTTTAAAAAGTCTTATAATCCTTGTTGTGGGGGTAAAGTAGATCTTCTTTCAAGTAAGGAACAAATCAGTCTCTAGTGAAGGAAAGCCTAACTATCTTTACTGGCTCTGGCCTGCCAGGTACTATCTCACAGTGAGACATTAGTTAAGCGTCAAAGGCAAGCCAGCTTTCTATAAGGGTACTTTATTGTACACAAGCAAGAGGTGCACTATCTTATCATCTGGTCTTCTAACTTCCTCCTTCATTGTGCTGCTACAGATAAAAAAAAAAAAGACTTAGCACATAAATGTTGTCTTCTGTGTCATTAACCCAAAATCTATTAGGATTTTATTAGAAAATAAGTACTAAGACAGTACAGCTACATTTCCTCCCTTATGCTGTGCTAAATTGCTTGTGAAAGTGATATATTATGATTCTTACACTGCATCCATTGCAAAATACGGAAGACAAGCCCACATACTGTGTACATTAAATGGTAATGTTAAATTGGCAATGAAGCAATGAACATCTCCCTAAATCTCCAAGCCGGTTCTACAAATTTCCTTTTTGTAGGATATCGATAAATACATTTTTTCCATCTAGGACTAAGCAAATGGTACTAGTAAGCTTCCTTGTTGGTATACCCAGGTCACAAGTAAGCTATTAGCCTTTTTTTTAGAGACCGGTTTTTAATGAATATCTACTAAAAAAGAAAGTGCTGCTGTATTTCTCTGCTTGGGGCAGGCAGTTCTTTCGTTATTAAAAGTCAGAAAAGTCTTCAGAAAGAAAATACATTTCTGAGCCAAGAATTTAGAGGCTATGAAATGTTATTAAGGTTTCTGCAAAAGAGAAAAGGTCTCAGTTTGGGTTTTTAAAAAACACATATTGGAAAGCAGAACTCAGGAGGGATTCAATTTATTCCTGTGTAACTGGTCAGCACAAGGTTAAATAAAGAGGAAAGTTATGCACGGACTTCAGGCTACCTCCTCAGGGGTCAGTTTTACCCAGAATGCAGCACACGAAACTGCAAACGATAGACCCAAAAAGCCAAAACAGTGCATTGGCAAGTAGCAGATTTAAGCCTCTCTAGGGAGCTCTTTGCTCACAGGTAAACTTGGCAGTGTTGAATTTTCTGAATTAGTGAAGAAAACACTTCTAATTCTTGTGAGATGAAATCAAACCAAAGTCCTGCCCTTCAGGATGACTGCCCGAAGTCCCGCAGCAAGCCACAGAGGACAGGCTTGGATAAGGGTGAGGAGCAGTTCCCAGACACGGCTAGCAAGTGTCTCTCCTCCACCTTGAAATTATCCCATTCTCCCAGCAGGACCCAGGTAACCTCTGTAAAGAGCCCATTTCTAATTCTCCTGCTCCCACGGCTGTGGATGGTGATGATAGTCCATGAAGCTTTCAATCTGCACAAAAGAGCACCGGGAGAAATTAAAGCTCTTCAGGCTGGAACTGCTGCTGCAGAATATAATCGACCCGTCCGACACTGGCAGCTGCTTTCCAGCCTTCGGAGATTTGAGTGTGTGTAGCGGGACACAGATTTCAGAGATGAAAACAGCCTGTGGGTGGGAGCTGAACCAGCATGTTTTCAGTCTTAGTTCAGTTTAAAATGGGGCTAAAGTCCTTCTAGTTTGGGTCGCACTTCAGGCCCATTACAGATTATGATCAGGTCCAGCAATCCCTCGAAACATTTAACGCTGAAAAATACTGCATTTAAAAATAGGAATAGGCGTGTGACAAAGGCAAAACCTCAGGGCACAGGTCAGCCAGAGGGACGGTCCCTGCTCCCCCAGCAGCACGGTCACCCTTTGTATTTGCAGCACAGCGCTGCAGGGCCCTTGTACTCCTCACATCTGGCTTGAGAAGATGGAGAGAAACCGTGGCACTGCACAGCTGCTGCTGTGCTGTGGAAGTCAAGGAGAAGAGAGAGCATACCCTCTGCTATACACTTACATGCCAGATCTACAGAAACTCATATGCATCTATACAGTGATGTACCCCACAGGACTGCAAAGGTCCAAAAGACATATAAAGGGCTCAGCTGTTAAAAAAATGCATTGCTCTCTATTGTAAGAGAACAAAGACCAAAACCATATAGCTAGGTGAATACAAAAGGTATCTGCATTGACAAGGACCCACTAGCATCTGCCAAGCAGTATGGCCTTGTATCATGGTGCAGAAACGAGGTCTTCTCCTACCCACACTGGGGAAACCCAGGGTCAGAGGGTCAGAGGAGGGGTAGGGCCAGGAGAGGCTCTATGCGATATGGCCTGGTATACCCTACAAGGTACAGAGAGCCTCCATGCTCAATAGCTCCCCAGCAGAGATGTCACTTTATGGTCAACTCAGTATTCTGAAGAGGTAAATAATTTGCTGGATCAGTCCCACACTGGGTATAATGATTTCAAAGTGACGGTTCAGTATCACTTCCTCTCCCAGTAAAAAAGAAGGCTTTGAACCAGTTACCTGCTCAGAGTTAGTGCTAGGTTTAGCTACCTGATTTTGAAGAAATGAGGGAATAAAATACACCCATGTATGGAAGATGAGATTCATTTTGCTTCATAGTTAATAAATCGTACCTGATTCTCTTTGCCCAGAGACAGAAAAAAATAACTGGAGCGTCAAAGGCACTGGCATTGCTGTCATTGTCAGAAAGGCTGTTTGTGAGCATGTTTCATCAAAGAACATTTCATCTCTGCATACACACCCTTCACATTCTGCTGCCAAAGCAATGTCAGGCTGGGTCATATGCCTTCAAGGTAACTTTAATTTGGGCACCTTTCTTCAAAAGACATTAAAAATGATTTACATTTTTCCTTCCTAAATCAGCATTTTTGGTATCATTTGTGTCAGTGCCAAGTTCCCCTCATTCTTCACCTCTATTCTGGCCCACCTTTCCCCTCCCCTGTGTGCTCCTGAATACCACTTGCGTGCCAAGAAACCCATATTGATGAATGCAAAGTTTGTTCAGTTTGGGAGAGGAAACTATGCTATACGGCCTTCTATGTAACCTACACTAAAAATCTATCTAGCGTTGGCTTAAATCTTTCATGAATAGGAGTCATTTTTCTGAATACGATACTTTCTTTACAAATGGCACATACCCCAAACTTGGACTTCAGCCATTTTTTTCTCATTACATTTCTTAACTCACATTATGCAGCTTATGCCAAGATGACAGAAAGTGACACACGGTGATCTCTATCCTGCCAGGAGGAGGCTGGAACTTGATGCAGACTTCTGGATTTTGAACAAGCACTCAGGTACTGTGGTGATTATTTCACATTGATTACTGTTCTTCACTGCTGATACTATTTTCCCCAATGAGTTAACTTTTTTCCATCCATATGCCTCTTCCATCAAGGTAAATTATTAAACAACTCATTTAGATTGTTTGAGGGCTATTGGTTTGTTTTGGGGTTGTTTTTACTTTCTCAGAAATACATTTAATTTACCATGCATTAAAGCGTGCAGCAGAAATCACAGTACAATTTCAGGAGAAATTATGCAGGGAACAGGCAAGAACTGCACATTATTCATATCGCACAGAACTTGATAATAAGTTATTATTCCTCACTCTCAGAGGGGCAAACTGAGCCATGAGAAGCGATGGCTGAGATATTCCAATGCTTCTGCGGGCAGAATCGTGTAAGTATTTCCAATATGGCTCAACATACTGTCTTCACTTACATTTAATGCCAATGCCAAGCACACAACACGAGGGCACTAAAGTCCTTTCAGATGTTGATGACTCACACTCTTTAAATATGTCACATGCCCGGACAAATCCACCTTCCCATAGAAGGCACCAAATGCCGTTAGATGAAGCAGATGTTCCTAGCCAACCTGACCATGACCGCGAAGTGACCCTCATCTATTTTGGATTTATCAAATCATCAAAGGCTCCTGCTCCTGCCAACGAGACTTGTGGCAGGCGATTCAATGAGGTCATTATATGACGACCACCTGCCTGAGCCAACTGAGGCAGAAAACACTGCCTCCAGGGGAGCTGGGCTGTTCCTGAGGGAAGAGGAGCCCACAGGAGCCAAGGGGACCACAGCACGGGCAGTGCCCTCTCCTACCAGGGTGCTGACCCACCACATCTGAGAAGAGGGAGCCCGGTGACTGTGACAGCCATCAACCAGCTGGTGAGCATTGGACAAGGTGAATGAGTCAGACCTGGGGTCCACCCAGGAAGACCTTTTGGGAACAGTGGGAGGCAGGGATGAGGACCTGACTGGAGCATAGGGCTGGGCTCCCTCCAGAAAGTCCGATCAGGAAGCCACGACAGAAAGAGGCAGAGCTACCCCCAGCATGTCTCAGCCAGGACTGGGGATCTGTGCTGAAATGAGGCTCCTTGCCCATGAGCAGGGAGTGCATGGGTGGTGACAGCAAGAGGCCTTTGCGTGTCCTTACGGCCCTGACAGTGTCCTTCCCCTTTCAAAGGGCAGTAAATACCAAGGTTAGCCAGCCAGCTTCCAGGATGCTTTCTTAGTGTCCATACACCAGAACACAGGTAGTCACAAACATCTGGGGGTAGGACCTTCAGTCAACCACATACCACATTGTACCAGATCACATACCATATATCAACCACAGCTTCAAAAGCAGAAAAGGATTAAAGCAAAGACTAAGTTCATTCGGTATTTACAATTTTGTTCCAGCAAAATCCTGGAACCCCAAAACTTAGCAATACAGCATTTTACCATAAATGACCCATAGCTCACTTACTGAGAAAAGATGCCAGAGCCACAATCACATAAGTACTAATAATGTCAAAATGTGAAGTACAAAGGAGGTTGTATTCCCAGATATTTACTCAGTAACCTTTAAGGAGCTTTACATATGAATTAGGTTGTGAAACAAGAGGTTAGTAATGAATAAAACTAGCTGATAAAGAAGTATTGCAGCAGTTTATTAGAAAATGTGGACTGTGTCAAACCCCTTACCATAATCATGAATGGAATAACTTCTGTAGCTATGGAAGAGCAATCAGAGCAGATCACTGCACAGAAAAGACCTTCTTTATGGAGTGCTCAGGCACTAAGACCCACTCAGCCAACAGCCCTGTTCTGCTTGGGTGCCATCTCCAAGTGCTTCATATTTTACTCTCAGAGACTTACACAATCAAAGCCTAAAATTAAGATGATGGTGCCTGTTCCACATCAGCTAAGTGCCTAAATGTAGATTTCAATCCCTATATTTAGGCACATTCTTTTCAAAATATATTCCTCATCTAGTTTACCACAAACACCTCCAGGTTATCAGTAGGGAGGAAAATGCCTTGATGTATCACATCTCCTGTTGCCTTCGAGAGTTTTATAGAATCATAGAGTCAAAGAATCATTAAGGTTGGAAAAGACCTCTAAGACCATCAAGTCCAACCACCAACTAATACCACCATGACTCCTAAACTAGGCCCTGGAGTGCCACGTCTATACCTTTTTTGAATGCCTCCAGGGTTGACGACTCCACCACCTCTCTGGGCAGCCTGTTCCAATCCCTAACCACTCTTTTGGTAAAGAAATTCTTCCTGATATCCAATCTAAACCTCCCCTGACGCAACTTGAGGCCATTTCCTCTTGTCCTATCGCTAGTGTCTTGGGAGAAGAGTCTAACACCCACTTCACTACAACCTCCTTTCAGGTAGTTGTAGACAGCGATAAGGTCTCCCCTCAGCCTCCTCTTCTCCAAGCTAAACAGCACCAGTTCTCTCAGGTGCTCCTCATAAGACTTGTGCTCTAGACCCTTCACCAGCCTCGTTGCCCTTCTCTGGACACGCTCCAGCACCTCAGTGTC
>WAAD01020004.1:431412-458915 GCA_013389945.1 Fregata magnificens | reverse complement strand
CTTGGCAAGCTCCTCCGCCAGCTCCCTCAGCACTCTCGGGTGGATCCCATCTGGCCCCATAGACTTGTGAGCGTCCAGGTGGCGCAGCAGGTCGCTGACTGCTTCCTCCTGGACTGTGGGGGGTTTATTCTGCTCACGGTCCCTGTCTTCCACCTCAGGGGGCTGAATACCCTGGGGATGACTGGTCTTACTATTAAAGACTGAGGCAAAGAAGGCATTAAGTACCTCAGCCTTTTCATTGTCCTTGGTGACAATGTTCCCCCCCGCATCCACCAGAGGAGGGAGATTCTCCCTGGCTCTCTTTTTGCTGTTAATGTACTTGTAAAAACATTGAACTACCGTGGTAGTTCACCAATTCTCGTGTAAACAGGGACAGCTTCTGACAAAGGCAAAATCAGCAATCAGCTTGGGCAACAGACCTCTGAAAAGTGCAAATTTCCTATGAAATCAGGGGCTGATGCTGTTGCTGCAGAGGAAGGATGGGACTGCCTGGCGCAGGCAACCTCATAGCATCAATTGCTCCCAATCTCAGGTCTGCATCTCCCCCTGCTTCCTCACCCTCCTGTCCCCATACCCTCTTCAGAAGCAGCCTGTCCCCACAGGGGGCAAATCCTGCTGTGGCCGACACTGCCCAGAAGACCAGAGCAGGATCTTGGAGTGACAGGCAAGAACCGCTACACTGAGCTTGGTGGAAATTTGCTGATGCGAAAGTGGTCTTCAGTGATATCACACTGCATGCCGTTGTAACCCCAGTAATAACTGACTTGGCAAATTTCTTTTCCAGACAATCTAGCTCAAAAATGGCAAACAGACTCTCTTTCTGTATTGTTTACCTGTTAGGGAGTGGGGAATAAATGAAGCATGCACATGCATGTGCACAACTTTTTTATATTGGGAAAGTTACCTGTCCTTCACTTTCTCATTTATTAAACTCTTATTTTGACAGGCTCTTGCACACATGCTTGGACAATTTTTACAAGTATCATCAATCTAACTGCAGTTGAGTTGCTCTCTCACCCCCCTGCTCAGACTGTGACTGAAGAGTTTCTTTTAATAAATGAGTGATATGGCTGGGTGTTATCAACCTACTGTAACATTTAATAGATATTCATAACATATATTAATCATGAGCAAGTTTACAAAGGATTCAATCCTGCAAGGTGTGGAGAACACTCGACTCTCCTTGAAGTCAGTAAAAGCAGAAAGGTTGACATTTTTGTCCTCCCAGGTACTGCGTTACAAATGCCAGGTCTTCCTTCTGGACATTAAAAAACTGAGCACAGTTTTCTGAAGCAAAGCATGTGCTATATGGTCGGTTTGTTTTACCAGTACCCTGTTCTTTGTGGACTGAAATATTTATTTTTGTTTTAAAAGCTGAAGTACAAAAAGAAGCCTTCCACCACATTTATCCCAGGTACACAAGTCTGCCCTTAAACAGAACTTTCTGCATTTTCTCTGGCTGCTTTGAATCAGAGAGATGCTGCTTGGCATATAAACACCCATATAGAAAATAAAAATGTTGGCATTCCTTTCCAGATGCAGAAGTCAGAAAAACTTTGTGAATTAAAAATTAACCAAGTCTATAAGAACAATAACACAGCTTCCTAAAATTTAGCAACCTATTAAATAAGTGAAATATGGAATTACAATTAAGATTAATGGGAGCCAACTAGAATTAATTTCAATCAGTTTTATTTTGAAAGTATGTGGGCTCCTCTTCATCATTTATGTGAAATTATCTAATCTAACCTCTTTATTGTTGTTTCTTCCCTATCACATCAAATATAAAGCATGCACACAGAAAAGAACACTGTTTTACCACAAGCATAATG
Organism: Fregata magnificens; assembly: GCA_013389945.1. Lineage (NCBI taxonomy): Eukaryota > Metazoa > Chordata > Aves > Suliformes > Fregatidae > Fregata > Fregata magnificens. The sequence continues at coordinate 457,083 of WAAD01020004.1, read as the reverse complement.
CACCCTTTTTGACATCTTCCCACAAAAGCAAACACTAAAGAAAATACTCCACTATGCAAATGTTTGAATACAACGTACTATGGAACATATCAAATAAGTCTCTACCATGCTGTTAAAATTATTAGGCCAATTCTTTAATATGGGTTTTTAAGAATAAAGTTCAAATTCCTAACATATAATAAAAGGGAAACCAACTAAGAATGTTTAATCCTAAGAAAGTATTGTATTTATTTCTTTTTACACAACAGGAAAGTGGCACAGCTGACATACACATAATTGCGTTCACTAAATAAATACCAGTTTCTCTGGTCTGTTTGTAGATATATTCATGCTCTGCCTGGTATTCAACCACTTCTTGACATCAGCTAGTAACGTTAGATATGCCAAAAGATGCCACCCAAATTCTATAAACCACAAGAAATGATGTTCCTTTCACCCAATCAGCATCTCAGTTCTGTAGTTCATTTTCATCTTTAGAAAGTGATTTTCAGTACCACCTGGAGCCTTGCAGCTGGGGTCTAGTAATCTGCTTCTTCACTTTCAAACTTTACAGGTAAGGTCTTATATCTCCATAGATTATATTGAACAACAAGCCTTCTATTTACTTTTTTCCTAAGAGGGAAGTCTTGACTAGTGAGAAGCTTCTTCATAAACAGTACTGAAATTTGTGGGGCTGAATGTCACAAAATCCAAGTGGTTTTCCAGTCACTCCATTCTCCTGAACACTTATGCAAGAATTAAAACATGATAAAAAGTATATACTTTCTCTTACATCATCCGAGTTAGTGAAAAATCACTGGAAACCAGTACAAACTTTTTTTTTTTTCCAGAAAGCAGAAAATTGAACCTAAAACTAGGTATAGGCTTAGGAATTGGATACTTGGGCAGCTGAAGGAGGTTATGCTATGGCCCCTGACCATTGTAAATAATAATATCCAAAAATAGCTTCCGTTTTGCTGCTTCTGTATTTATACTTTGGGCTCATTTGTTTGTAATGTCCTATGCTATAATTGTTTTGCCTCTGTAGCCCATGATGAAATGTCATATTAGATGATATTGTAAACTTGCAGAATATTTAACAGCCATGAAAAAGCTATTCTTCACCCTCTTCTGGCTTCTATATGTTAATGTTTCCTTGTCTCCTTCAACATAATCTAGGTTATTTTAGGGGTTCTTTACCTCTGGACATGCTTTCAAATCTCATTATGTAAATTCAGGATATGACATGTAAGCAAAAAGAATATATTCAAGTTATTAAATGAGAAATCTGAATTCTTTTCAAGAATGAGTTAGATACACAGTAATAGAAATTAGAACTGTCAACTGAGAATCAATTTTCCAGCTGTCAGTTTAACAAACAATAATAGAAGTTTTTTAATCAATTCAGTTGGCTACCTGATGTTTCCTTCAACAAGAGGCATTCTTCATATGACAGGTTCTTGGGTGAAGAGATGACAAAATCCCTATACGTGGGCAGAATGCCTGTAACAGGAGACATTCTGCTAACAACAGCCCCCTGTAAGATCCCAGCTCTGATGGGCTGCAAGGGGGTCAAGCAGCAAGTGGAAGGTGTCCAGTGCTGAGTGAGAAGAGGAAATAGGGGAAGTATACTTGCAGTGAGCAGAAAAAAGCAGACGGTGCCAGTAGGCTGTAGGATTGTTGATTTTGGTTTGTAATTACAACTGGCAATCATTTTGAACCACTGCTGCTTTTTTTAATTTTTCAGCTTTGATTGCAACTACAAGCCAAAATCAACAATCCTAATAACAGAGCTCAGCGTCTCCTGATGAAACAGAAAAACTCCCAAATGTTTGGAACCTGACCTTACAACCCTGAAATTTAACAGGAAAACTTATTAAGAAGAAAACCTTTTGGATCATAGGTTGAGTGCCAATGTATTCATAGCCTACAACTGTAAGAGTAAGAAGGCTACAGTGAGGACAGTTGAAGTTTTCTTTTGGAAGCTGAATTATAGTGAGCAAAGCCAGCACTTACCAAAGTGGCAATCAATTTCATGCACCATTTTGCTGTAGAACCAAGTTTAAGACAACTGGGTGACTCAAGATGAACAAAAGCCTGAGGCTTTCTAAAGAAGTAGTGAACATTTTTTAAAAGAGTACATCTGACTTCTAAGTCATTGAGAACCATCTCATGTACACAATAAAACTCATCAGTCTTGTTAAGCACTTACAAGTAGGTCAGGAGTATTTTGAAATCTACCTGCTAGGTTCATCCAGCACCACAGGCTCACACAGGACGCAAAAAGCCCATTTTGAGCTTGTGAGAAGTGGTCACAAGCACATATTTGAGTATGTAAGTGGCTATCAAGTCCATTTAGTATTTTTCTGCTAAATAACATGTGTTTCACTTCACAGTCACTCTTGAGAATGAACCTCATCTTGAAAGGAAAACAAAAATAGACTCAGCAAACAGTTATAGAAAATCGGACTGGAAGTGACCTCAAGAGTACATCTAATCCTTCTCCCCACTGAACTATACCCAAGCCATGCCTGACAGAGGAGTTCCTCAGGTGGAGATCCCACAACCTTTCACAGCTTGTACTACAGTTTTCCTTTCTTTGCTCTCATCACGTTATTCCCAACTTTCAACATAAATCTTCGTTGCTCCACTTAAAGCTTGTTATCTCTTATTCTGTCAATAGAACACGAAAGGAACAGTTTTCTTCCTCCTTTAAGTTGTTAAAAGACTGTTATCTTTCCCTCTAATATTCTCCTTTCTTTACTTAACCGTCCCAATTTCTTAAGCCTTTCTTCATAAATCACATTTTCTACTCCTACAATTATTGTTTTCAGCAATAGCTCCGGTTGAGCTAGGTCTTTCTAAAAAGTTAGTACCCAAAACTGGGCACAATATTCCAAACGAGCCTTTACCAAAACTTAATAGAGTGGCAGATGATTTCACGTACCCTACAGGTAATCACAGAATCACAGAATGGTTGGGGTTGGAAGGGACCTCTGAAGATCATCTTGTCCAATGCCCCTGCTTGAGCAGGTACACCTAGAGCAGGGTGCACAGGGCTGTGTCCAGGCGGGTTTTGAATATTTCCAGACAAGGAGATTCCACAACATCTCTGGGCAGCCTGTTCCAGTGCTCTGTCACCCTCACAGTAAAGAAGTTTTTTCTCATGTTCAGCTGGAACTTCCTGTTTTCCAATTTGTGCCCATTGCCCCTTGTCCTGTCCTTGGGCACCAACTGAAAAGAGTCTGGCCCCATCCTCTTGACACCCACCCTTCAGATATTTGTAAACAGTAACAAGATCCCCCCTCAGTCTTCTCTCCTCTAGGCTGAACAAACCCAGGTCTCTCAGCCTTTCCTCATAAGAGAGGTGTTCCAGTCCCCTGATCATCTTTGTGGCTCTCCGCTGGACTTGCTCCAGCAGTTCCCTGTCCTTCTTGAACTGGGGAGCCCAGAACTGGACACAGTACTCCAGATGTGGCCTCACCAGGGTGGAGTAGAGGGGGAGGATAACCTCCCTCGACCAGCTGGCCACACTCCTTTTGATGCACCCCAGGATGCCGTTGGCCTTCTAGGCCACAAGGGCACAGTGCTGGCTCGTGGTCAACTTGCTGTCCACCAGCACTCCCAGGTCCTTCTCAGCAGAGCTACTTTCCAGCAGGTCAGCCCCCAACCTGTACTGGTGCGTGGGGTTGTTCCTCCCCAGGTGCAGGACCTTAGACTTGCTCTTATTGAATTTCATTTGGTTCCCCTCGGCCCAGCTCTCCAGCCTGTCCAGGTCTCGCTGGATGGCAGGATACTCCTCTGCAACTATCCTATTAACTCACAACAAAATTACATTTTTTAATCTTGTTCACTATGTGATTAACTGTGACGGGAGATCCAGCCTAACCTCTTATTCTCCAGTAAGGAGAATACTCAATTCTCCAATCTCTTATTCTCTCTCTGTGTTGATGTAAGAAGATTATTACTGTCCAAGCCTAATATCTTGAAATTCTCCTTGTTGAACTGCATTGTGCTGCCTTAGACTGCATCTTTAATGGGTCAAACTCTTTCTGACGTCTAATCCTGTCCTCCAATATGCTCCTTAAATGTTAGTATCATCTGAAAGTTCATGAAAATACTGAAAAGTGATAGTGAGCTTTTGATAATTACTTTCTAAATACAGTTTTCCAAGCAGTGTCAAACTAGTCTTACGATAATTAAACCTGTAGAGTGTTTTCTTAGCTAGTTTCTAAAATGTCATGAGAGATAATGTCAGAATTTATCAGGAGAAAGCAGCCTTTCGTTGACTGTTTCTTCCCTATCCGTAAGGGCAGGTATTATTTAGTTCCAGAAAGAAATCAGAGGACTGACATAATTTGTTCTTGGCAAATCCATGATGGCTGTTAACTCATTTCCTTATTACCTTCCAGGTGTTTAAAAATGCTTTGAATATTTGTTCCAATATCATTCCAGAAATGAAAGCTAAGCAGACCACTCTATGATTTTTAGTTCCTCATGTCACCCTTTTTCAAAGGCACACACCATGGTTTCTCTTTTCCAGTCTTCTGGAAGCCTATGCATCTTCCAAGAATTATCAAAGACAACCACTAATAGCTCTAAGGTTGCTTCTGCCAGGCTTCACATTACAGTGAATTTCCTGAGACATGAAACCTGTTTTCTTCCTGAAAACATCCAAGAGCTAAATATTCTCTAACTGGCCTATCTCCTTTGTTATTATTTTCTTCCAAGGTTAGCTTTGTTAAATTTATGAGCACAGCTGACCACTTTAGTGAAGGCTGACACAAAAAAAGCCACTAAACACGTCAACAATCTCAGCCTCATCTTTTGGCAGCTTATTTTATTATTCCTTTAATAGTGAATCCAGTTTTCTCCTTGGTCTTTCTCTTGCTTCTAACATACATGGGAAGTTTTCTTACTAGCCTTTCTGTCCCTTGCTACTTTAACATGGTGATTACTGAGAATGTGATAACTCAAGCATTAATTCAAATAGCTGGTGTAAGAAGTACAAGGTATGTTGTGGTACTTTCAAGTGCAACTCCTGTCAGCTGGAGCAAGTAGGTGTACAGCAAGCAGTCTGCCTTGCAGCAACCACTGGCATTTAGTGGTGCATAGTGGCGCTGGTGGTTCACAAGTGTTCACAAGTGGAATGAGAGCTGGCATCATGTCACATGCCAAGAAGAGGCACCGTCAAAGAGATCAGAAAAGCAGACAGCACTCTAATGTATGCCATAGCATTGTCTCCCTCCTTCTCCTCTTGTCGGGCACACTGGAGGTCAAATGTAAGACTGAAAAGTGGGATAATCATGCATTCATTTAGCTTACTGCACCTTTTGAGACATCCCACCCAGTCATACCTACCTGCAGCTGCCCTTGCTGCGCCTGGTGATGAAGGCAGGCACTGTTAGCCTGCTTCTGCCCTAAGCCCCAGGCAGACCAAGAGGTGGACCGACTGGCTCCATTTATCTCCGTTTTCTTGTCAGTTCCTCTGCCTGTAAATAATGGAAAATCTCTCTCCACCATGCCTCCCCCTTTCTCCGAGCAATGCAATTGGAGCTGTGTCAGGGCAGCTAGTTCTTTCTTTGCTCTGATTGCACAATAATGAAAGGATGGGAAACAAAGACTAGCAACTTTTGAGATTAATCCCCCTTCTGTTCTCAGCTGTCAGACTTACTTATTTTTTCCTTTTTTCAGCTAAATCAGGTCATTATACTACAAATCTTTACTCTGAATGAAAGATTAAACTCAGGTATTTTATTTTCATCAGGGCATAATATTCAGCACAGAATAATTGGCTATAGTTTCATGTGGATATTTGTATGGGGCCTCCTATCAAATTCCACTAAACCCTTACTGACCCTTTCCATTTTGTTGAATTCCTTAGGATCTTACTGTAGTAGGGTCCTGGCAAACAGAATTTTGCACTCAATTATACCTATCTCCACATCTGAGATGTCATGTTTTCATGAAGCCTCTTTAAACAATCAAGCGAATTAAAAGGTCTTCAGGGCTGCTTTGTAATAAAAATAGTAATAGAAAAGAAAAAAATCCATAACCTCAGTGTTTGTCCTTGACATAGTCAGTATTTTTTTCTACAATGAGAAGAGAAAAAGAAGAAGAAAAAAAAAAAGGCAGGAAATAAGAAAAGGCTTTCAGACTAAATTTAACTGCTTCAAAGCCAACAATAAAAGTACCACAGTTAAACCAGAGGACCAAAAAGGCATAAGGTCATCAATACCAAAGCTCATTGAGCCAGTGTATTTGGATAGATGTCATTTCCACTTTGTCTGTACAAAGAGTGCTATATTGTATATAGAGAACAGAGCTCATGCTGCCATAAAATTAAAAACAAAAAATATCCACAGTCTATTATGTTGGTGTTATGAGAAGCAGGCGGGTTTCTTCTACATGAATAGACTCTCTGGTGTGACTATTGGATCTACCTTGATGTTTCTTACTTTATTGATTACTTTACTGATGATAGCGTCTTTTTTTAAAAGACACTATCACAGAGGGAACGTGTTTTCTCAGCCAAGAAAAACTGGCTTTATGCCACTTCTGCTCTACCAGTAATCAACCCAACAGTACCTTTGGGATTTAATTTAAACAGAGAGAGACAAAGCATGACAAAAGCATGGAGCATAACAGCCCAACATGGGCCTCTGCTAAAGCATAGGAGGTCTTTGCTGTTGCAACAAATCAGAACATTTCTAGACCTAGTGTTTCTTTTCATGTTTTGCTTTGTTTTCTCTTAAAAAAATATTATCAATTTAGAAGTAAAAGCCTACTATAAAATTCTCCTTCAGAGGTAATAAAAAGCAATGGGACTGGCTGATGTTTGGAGCCCTTGAAAAGTTATGCCTCTTATATTAATGCCTAAAAATGTTTATGAAACATTTTGGGTTATTTATGTCAGAAGTATCAGATTTTCATGATATAAAGGTCATGGAAGGAGTTCATATCAGACTAGGTCCTGCACAGGCTATTTTTTTGACTCTTTTGCTCTCTTATGAATGCGTAGCATTTCATTCACATTCTTAGCATATGCAGTGCAAAGGTGGGTTTAGTCCTTGTGCTGTATGATACAGGCAGTCCACTGACTTTGGGCAGGAGAGCCCTAATGAGAATTGCCAGAAATACTGCTTGGATCAGCAGCTGCACTAACAGGTTTGAAAGGTACAAGGCAAGCAGTGTCCTCTGAATGTGGAAATGTACAACTCATCTCTTCTTTAGGTTACTCATGTCTTCTCTGATTCATATCATTGAGTGTTTTTTCAACTTTCTCCTTTGGTTGAGCTTTGACTTTCTCTTGCACGTACCACAGTCGGGAACCAAATACTTCATCACAAGGAACACACAAATAAAGAGGAAACAGAACAAAAGTACCATGTCCCAGTGACAGGAATGGCAAAGCGTTGCTCAAAGCACGCTGCTGGGCAGAGATTGGAGATTCAACCATGGCACCTCAAAGTCACTGCTCAGGTAGGACCAGGGAAAGCTTTTCACATAGACCACCAGCATGCATGATCCTAAAAAGCCAAACCACAATTTACATCCAATGTAATAAGGGGCTTCATCACCAGTGAGTGAGTGAACCATAGGAATAAGTAAGGAAATCAGGACAGGTAAAAATATTTGCAAATATGACTCAGAAATTACTTGGTCTTCTAGAAATTTTGAATTGCAATCCTCTGTATTTACTTACTGAATAGACTGGCTGCAGCTCAGCTGGAGCACGGAGAGGGCTAAGAGAGGGTGGTCACTAGGAAGAACCATCCCAGCACCCATGTGTGACACCGAAACCCTGTCCTGTCACATAACCTGCATAAGAGGACTTCCACTGAAGGGAACAGGAGTTCCCATGGATGTACAAAGGGTCTGTTGTGCAGGTTGGTTGACTGGGTGTTACTCTGCCTCACCAGATGTGCTCAAAATGGAGTGCACATTTGGCCCAAATTAATCTGCCTTGATCACACTATGTGCAGCTCCCTGTTGCATGTAAACTGATGATCTCAAAATGTCAGCACCACTCATTAGCTCATGCCAAACTAATTTTTCCAATTGGGTCAGCTCTGATTTGAGTCTTATCCTGGTAGTATGGGTCTCTGCACCACGCATCCTGAACTTCCATTCTCAGTGAACAGAGGAGGCACTACCTATCTGCCCTTACACTCTTAAATGTCAAATTTCAACATTTTAAAAAAATACACAAGACTTGGGCTTTTTCAGGAGGATTGATCTGCAAAGTAACTGAAAGCCAGTTTAGGAGCCAGTGGTGCTATTCGCAGAGGTAGATTATACCCCATCTTGCTATGGCTGCTCTGGTCATTGCCAGGATTGCCACTGAAAAGCTCCTGTGGCTTGTCAAAGCAAATAACTAACTTTAGCTCATTTAAATATACAGGTCTGAAAACTAAGTTAGCTCAGAGTTGTTTAACATGCAATTCACTAATCACTGTTGCAGAAGTGGCAAACTCTGAAAGAGGCCTGAGGCAGGAAAGCCTCACCCATTTCAGTTTACTCTCATACCCCAAGTCCCATTTCCAAAGCAATTTAGGTACCTGGCGGGTCCACATGACTTGAGTCCAGAGCTTCTTATTCATTCCTGAAAACTGCACTCACCTCCTGTATCATCCCCTGCCCTGAAGCCAAAAGGTGCTCACAGAAGACGGTCAGTTCTCAGCTCTTTCACCAGTAAGTGCGAGAAGGCATCTGCAGACCAAAGAAAAAAGTAAGTGAAAAGGAATAGTAATGGATTTATAATTAACGTTCATTTTTTTACTGAACAAGTTTCACTCCCTTCCTTCCAATTGATTTAAACTGAAGGCAAGAAAGGGGTAATAAAGTTGATCTCAGATATCTAGTAAGGAGGGGTCATTCCCTGACATTGTCCAACAGGTTCCTTCAAGTGAAATTAAGTACATCTCTTTTAGTATAAGAGTTTCACTAGCATTCAGAGACCCCCATTCTATGGATATCAAAAAGATATGAAAGCATCTTTAACAATCTTGCCCCTAAGCCTCAGTTTCTTACCTGTAAAATTACGATTACAGTAGTCTCTTACCTCATGGGGATCTTGTAATGAGTAATAGTTTAACATGTGGAGTTGTACATATTATACATTGATGAGGGCTTGTATACTTACCTAGAGACATTGGGTGCCTAAGTAGGTGAGAGTAGCCAGACACAAATTTATGCTGCCTAATACTCTGAGCTGGCTAAAAGCCACACAAGCTGCCCTGAACCTGAGCGAGTAATCTTTGGTTAGAACAAGAGCAGGTTGGCCTGTTTTCATCCTGTAGGCATGTCTAGGGACATCCCTGACACAGGTTTCAACACAAGTACAGTTTCAAATGTACCGTGAAGAGCAGTGGATTGCAGTGAAGTTACCAAACAGCCCAGCAAGCTCCTGAAGTCCTTCAGAGGCTTGTGGGATTTGTGAACCTAATGAACTTGCTTGCCTTTGAACATCTCTGGCAGGCAAGCAAACACTACACCACTATCAGAAATGCTGAACTAAATCAAAACACTACAGAAAACTTCATAACAGTCAGTGAGGAAATCCTTCTTCTTCTGCTTGTTATTGATGGCTGCAAGATAACCTTTATTTATAGTGCCCTGGGGACTTATTCAACAGGATGTAGTGACACTGATGAGGAGGATTATTTATTGTTTATACAGTTGCTTTAACATGTAAGGCACTGCATAAATACTCTGGAAAGTATCATTCCATGAAAAAGATCTTGATAATGCATCAAAATCCTTCCTGCATCAAAGTTATTCTGGACTCACTCTTTGCATCACGAGCTACATTCGCAATGCTCAGAAGGTCCGACGTTATCCATTATTTCACAGTAGCTGATATGCAGTCAATGTAAGAACATCACAGCTTCTACCTGGTATTCATATAGTACCAATAATCTGCAAGGTGTATTGATAATGGTGTTCACACATCCAGAAGATAAAAACACCAAGGAAGCCACAGGCTTATTTGACAGAATTTTAAAAAAAAATTTCAAAAACTACGTTAATGGACCATGGAACTTGCATTCGGAAGTGATAAAATGGTATGGTAAGGATTGCATAAGCAACAATAATCTGGTCATTTTGTGTAAGCACATTAAAATATAGCATGAAATTACTAGTCTGTGTATGAGCTCAGAAATTTCTTAAGTAATAAAAGACAGAGTTGTGTCCATAATCTCAGGAACAAATGCAAAAGAAACTTTACGTACCCTAGAGGCAGGTCAGACAGCACAGAACAGAGTGCAAAACCTCTGGTGATCATCTTCATCTCTTTTGCTTTTCTGTTATTGTTACCGGCACACCAAGTAAATGTATTGATTATGAGTTAGTTTCTGCCACTTCATGCCCTCAGTGAGTAGCTCCTCACTTTACACTAAGATCAGCAACAATACTGATTAGTGATTAGTTAGACATACAAGTTGGTCATATGGCCTATAACAGAGCAATTCACACCACACCGTTCACATTGGAAGGACCTGCTGTTTGCCCCGCAAGCCCCTTTGGCTTGTCTTCTGTGCATGACGCTTCTACGGAAACTTGGTTTTTTCCATTTTTTATGTCTACTGAATATGAATTTTTAAGTATTTGAAGCCTATTATACAAATACTACTGAAATCATTCTCCATCATGCTGCTTTGTTCTCTAAGCTCCAGGTCCCAGGGTCTAACTTTTCCCAGAGGAAATGTGGAGTCTAAGCTACTTTGCAATGAATCAATAACCTCTAATCAAAAGAGTAGGAAAGACATCTCTAGAGGTTGATTCTAAACACCTACCACAGGACAAAATAAATCTTTCTCAGGAGGTACCCATCCTCCTGTGTCAGCTATAGAGCCAGCGACTCAGACCAGGCACCTGACTTCTGGTGACTAGCATCAGGGACGCTGAGTGCCACCATCATTGGGCTGAACTGAACTAAGCTACGGCGGAGTTGTACTTAGCTCATAATCTGTTACCAGGACACTGTTTGGGAAACTTAAAGTTTGGGAAGCTGAAGTGCTGTCTTTCTGAAGCCAGTAATCTAATTTTTTTTTAATGGGGGAGGGGAGAGAGAGAAATAATATCTTTACCTTGTGGGAGACACAGGAACAGAACAAAGGGCCTTTTTAGTTTTTACTGCAGTTGCAGAAAGCAATCCTCAGTGATATAATTCCTCAAAAAGATTTTGTATGCCCAAAAAGATTTTCCATGAAACTCTTCTGGGCAAATTCATCTGGGGTATATTAAGACAAATCCAGTTATACTGATCTATTACTTCTGTCTGAGCACTTAGTTTTCTTCAATTTAATAACAACATAAGGGAGTAGGAAAATGTTTAAGCAATGAGACATGACATACTATACCATGCTGTACTGTTGATTAATGTGTATCCCGGGTGGATGGGGAGTAAGACAAGTGCCTACACCATATGTGGTGAGTGCATTAATCAATATTAATGTGTATTAACAGGTACAGAAAGAGGGTACAGAAGATGAGCTGTTTTTGGAGCCCAATCCTGCTGCGATGGCAATGGGGGACTGAATCCTGTTGACACGAGGAGTCAGTCTGACCTCTGAGGCCGTGACCTTAGAAAAGCACATGCATTTGATGAACTCCATGCCACAGGATGTTGCAGATGCTAAAAGCTTACATGGATTCAAGGAGAGGCAGGGCAAGTTCACAGATCAGAGATACTTTCAGGCTATAAATTCAAAGAAACATGTCCAGTTCAGGAAGTCTCAGAGCTGCAAATGATTGGAAGCAGGGAGAGTATCCAGGGAAGTATCATGTATCGTGCACCCTGTTTTTATACTCTTTTCTAGACATCTCCTTTTGACAGCCATCAGGGACAGGACAGAGAGCTAGAGAGCCATGTGGTACAACCCCATTCAGTGCTCTTATAGTCTGTATTTTTATGTCCTAACATTACAACGTACAAATAGTCCCCATTAAGTCTATGCAAGTGGTTCAACACTCAGAGTGGAACAGTATATGCAGCTATATGCATACCTCCATTGATAAACGGAACAGCATCAAGACTTAATTTTAGGTAACTGGCTCACTGCAAACACCAGCAGGAATTCAGCATGATCTTCCACCACAGAGACCAGATATCACCAACCACCTGCTCCCAGTGACACAGCAGCTCTCATTTCAAAACTCTGGTGAGGCATGGTGCCTTGAGAGCTAGTGTCTGCCTGAAGGTGAGAAACCAGCCAAGAGACATAACTCAGTGCAGTATGAGGCACTTGAGGAACCCCGCAGCACCATTGCTCCAGATGCAGGAGAGGAGTGGGATCCCCCCTTGGTATGAGGCAGCGGTTCTCGCTCTCCGCTCAGTTCAGAAACATCCCCATTTTCTACTCTGCAGGGCAGAGACCTTATAAAGCAATGCCATGTTAGGGAAACCAAAGAAACAACAATAACACATGGCCTATTGGAGCGTATTAACATGCCCCACAGCAGTCTCATTATGACTGTTAAACATTTACCCAAGATACCAAAATAAATGTCTTTTATTTATGGCCTCCCCTCCAGCCCCTCTGTTACTTCCAGCCCCTCCTACCAGCGCAGGAACCAGAGTGGTTCAAGAGTCCAACAGCAAAACAATGCTGTCAACTGCCTACTTTCAAATTAAATTAAGCTTCTCTTATGCTTCTAATTTAATGTATTAATGCACACAACAAAAGCAAAACTTTTGGCTTGGCTTTTCTCTAATTCATGTGGTCCTGTGCTTCAAAATCTTTTTTGAGAGGCTGAGGTGGCTTTTAAATTATACTTTCAACTGATAAATAATAAACAGATTTGAATACTGATCATTTTCCAGCACCATGATTTTTTTTTCTTTTTAATTTAAAGAAATGGCTGTTTTAAAGTTGACTGGCTAAAGGTGAACAACTCTAAAAACTGGACATGTCAGTAAAACTTCTCAGCTATGTCTCATCCTTTGTCTCAATTTTAGGCAACATGAGGGAGCATCTGTAACTTACTTCAAGCTATTAGGATCTGGCCCTGTGCAGATCAATAAAGACTGCATGACTTTACTCCACACTCCAGTCCAAAGCCTTAACTACTCACTAGACAGCCTGTAATTTCAGCAAGGAAAGAGAGCGCCTGCAGGTGTTGAATTAATGCACCATGAAAGCAGAACTCTGCTGTGTTGCGATGGAGGTAAAATCAGGCTTCTCTGGTATTGTTGACAGTGGTCAGCTCCCAGTGTATTTCTGACTTTAGATACATAGGCTACCTAGTAATTTTGTCACATCTTGAAAATAGAGCAGGGGAAAAATCCATTTAGACTCTTACAGCCATAGGTCGTATTTACCATTCGCTAACAGACCGTCATGTTGTGGATGGAGCCTGCTTCTTCAGTCCCACAACACAGAAAGTTTCTTTTGCATTACTAAAACTAGCAGAACAGAACTCAATAACAAAATAAAAAGTCACTGATTTCTAAGAAAAATAAGCTAAATTGTGATGTTAACCAAAGATACCGTCAATAAAAGTCAAACTTTGGGAAAAAATGTATTTTGAAAGAAAAAGTTTTTGATTATAAAAGTTTATATTTTAAAATCAGAGCCGAAACAATGTACTCGGTAATTTCAATGCCACTGATCCCATTGACTTTGGATGAGAAAAGTGACATAGGCAGTAAAGAAAAGCCATCACCCAGGCAGCTGCTTTTTAAGCAGACACCTGCTCAGCTATGCCTCTGTGGGTCACATCTAGTTGCCATTCCATATGTGTGACATTTCTGAGGCCAGCTTGTGGCTTTAACTCCCAGTATCTCAGTAAAGCTGTGAAAATTTAGATTTCTGACTAAGGCCATGCTGACACCTGTCTCTGCTCCTAACCTGTACCACTGAGTCACCCACAGGGAGGAACAGGTAAGCCTTCAGTATTGAGGTGGAGGTGAAGACGTCTGCTCAGTTTTTGAGTACAGCTGCTCTGCTCCCTAGAGCAAGTTTGCAAGTCCTGATCAGAGCTAGTCATCAAGGTGAGGTGATGTAGGCAGCTGCCTCAGGCAGCAGGCTGCCAGGGCAGAAATCAGCCATTGCTGTCACTGTAGCTGGGAATATGCAGGGCAGCAGCTACTTCTGGGTGGGAGAATGAGGGGCCTCATTCAAGAAGCAACTACCGTTCCTCCCCTTCCTCTCAGCAATGGTAAGTCAGGCTCCTCAAGGCTCCCCAAGGCTCTCCCTCTATTTTCTCTGCCTTGGTTTTACACTCCTTTTTGCTTAGAAATCTTAGATGCAAAGAGACAGACTCTTTCCAGGTAACTGCTACAGACTTTTGGTGTCCCAGTGAGTGATACAGCTTAAGCTACCTATAACCTTCTGCAAGGCTAAACCAGGCCAAATGATCTACTTAACAAATCTACTTGGCATGTCATTCCCCTAGTATGCACCTAAGTCTGGTTCACAGACTTGTACAGTCGTAACAGTGTTGGCTGGAAGGGACCTCTAGAGGTCACCTTGTCCAACACCCCACTTGAAGCAGGGCCACCACAAGCACTGGATCAGCTTTGCCTAGCCATGTCTTTAAAATACCCAACATTAGAGATTACACAATCTTTCTAAGTAACCTGCTCCAGTGCTGTGCTTACAGCAAACACTTTTTCCTAATGACCAACCTGAATGCAGTCTCTGGCTATTGCCCCTTGTTATATGATCTGCCACCACTGTGAAGCACTGCAGTTGTGTCTTCTTTGTGAATGGCCTTCAAGTTGTTCTAGGTACAACCTCACTTGAGTGGACTGGGGAAGAGTAATTGCCCTCAGTCCACGGGCCATGCTCCTCCTAACATGCCCAGCATGCATGTGCCTCCCTTGCGATGAGGGTGCGCTGTCAGCTTCTATTCAGTTTGGCACCCGGCTTGTCCTTCTCAGCAGAGTTACCACTCAGGCAGTCAGTTCCCAGAATTATTGGTGTGTGAGTTTATTTTAGGCTGAGGACCAGAGAAAGAATAAAAAACCCAAAGCACTGCACATGCATAGGAGCTCGAAAAGAACATGTTCAGTTCCCACTATTCCCTTAGTTCCCCCTTCCATACTCAGTGTGAGTGCTAGGATCTGCCCCATGTTATTATCAAATTCAGCTGTTGAAACGGCCAGTACAAGAGCATCCACAGATCCTTTTAAAATCAGTCTCAAAATCATTACTTTCTCAAGCATAATTAGGACAATTGCTATTGGCTTGGTCAATATTTATGGAAGTTGGGTGCACGGGTGACAGCACACATGTGGGGCAGGGGAAGAAGTCCCCAGTATATTTCACCTAGTATGTCCACACAAGCAAGCAGTGCAGCCCAAAAAAGGTGGATTTGTTGAGTGAAATAGCTAGTGCTGAGAACTCACTATACACTTTCTAAGAATTTCAGGGCATTTTATTTCTGACTAGCTCCAATCTGTTCCTGTGGACTTGACCAGACATGACCGGAGTGAATTAGGCGCAAGCTGGGACCATACCTTCCAGTTTACCGTCATGTACCCCAAGACCTCTCTACAATGTGAACCAAAGTATTGTAAACTGGAAAGATTAAGATTTGTGCTTCAGAAGCACTCTCCTGATTTGAACTAAAATGCTACTGCAGAGGTGCCTGTAGAGTTTCTTCTTTGTGCACTTCCTGACCCTTCTTCTTGTCTCTCAATAGCATATAACATGCCTTACTCTGAGACCCTGAGAACCAATATATTCCCGTGATTACAAGCAGATTTCAGGTGTTCAGTACCATTTTTCTTTACCTCATACCTAGAGTTCAAGAATCATTATTGTTTCCTTCTATGCCTCACATCTCTCATTGCCTCTTTTTTGCGGCATATACTAGTGCAAGCCTACATCCTTCCTGAAGCATTTGAAGGTTGCTCAGTTTATTTACATCCAGTAGAACATTAATACTTTCCACTATGGCACATTAATACTTCCCACTATGCAAAATGAGCTCTTAGCTATTCCTTGGACATTAATTTAGTTGAATATGATAGTCAGAACTCTCTGACATTGTTAAAGTTAATGATCTGATACTTTACAAGACAAGAGACATTTCAAATCAAATTGATCATATTAATAGTTTTATTGAGCAACATTAACAGAAGTGTGTTGTTCCACAATGTCCTCAAGCAAAGCCTTTATTGGCACATTAATGGTGACAGAATGTCCAAATCCAAAGTAAAAGACACTTTTTATTTCTATAACATACAGTTACAGAGCCTAAAATTCTATATTAGAAACTGATAACCATATGGCTCTGCTTGAAAGCCCTATCTTCTGTTGAAATGTATGGATAACTGCTGCACACAAATCACCCCACTTTATTGACAGATCCCCTGTGTTTCCAGCTGCCTGTGCCAGGGAAGAGGAATAACTGGTGGAAAGGGGATGAATGAATTTGCTCCTGAGGTATGGAAGTATATGGGAGTCCATTTGATGGAGGGGAAGGTACACAGTCTCTTGAAAAATAAGACTTTTTCTAAGCAGTAAGATATTACAGCATTTCAGGTCTATGTGATGGATGCTAAAGAGAACCTGGTGAGGAAGGCAAGAGGGAAGAGAGCTGGGAGGACCAGGTATATTCTACCTGAGTTAAGAAAAATAGGCCAGTTTCACAGGTATGATTTAAAGCTGCTGAGAAAATTCTCACCGTACTTACTATCCCAGTCCACTGGACCTAAAAGGACTTATTCAAGCCAAAGGTTTTCTCAACCGGAGGAATGACACACTGATCCTCACACAGATGATCAAATGAGCATTTTCTCACATAGATCACAGGCTCAATTCAACAAACTTTTCTTCTCACAATGTCCATGTCATTTACGTCAAGCTGAATGCAAAGTATCATTACAATATTGCAGAACTTTCAATTTTTAAAACTTTCTTCATATCAGATTGCCAAGTGATCTTCTCAACACTGAGATACAGATGCCCTCTCTAAGGCAGCATATCTATATAAACAACTATGATCAATCAACTACATACCTTGGGGCAAGGGTGATGGGATTATCTGACACAGTTTAAGGTGTTTTGATGAAGAGAGGGTATCTTCTGCTACATTGCTTTGAGCGTCCAAAGAACTGAAAGCTGGAGAAAGCACAGTTCAACAACTTCTTCTATCTCCATCCCTCCTTCCCATCAGGTGTATTTGCCTAACATCGCACATCCAGAGAAGAAAACTATGTTACCTTAAATAATACAGGTCAGATATGATATGATGTGATATGATATAATAATGAGTTGGGCCTGCCAAGTGCTGTGTTCAGACCACCACTGAGAGGGACCTACCTTGGGTGCTCTGGCCGTTTCTCTCTACTGATGGCATTAGGTGGTAAAGAACCTGAATTTCACATCACTCCTTCAGTGTTAGACACCACAGTAGCCACAAGGCTTACATTAGGCAAATATACTAAGCAGTCTGATTACCATACCAAAGGGATATTTTGGATAAGCTTTGAACCGTTCAGCAGTGGTCAAAACTGTGGTTTGCAAGGGCTTGCAGTTTTCAGCCTGTCTTCTTTTGAGGTGTTTGCAATTAAAAGTGCAAAGTGCCCTGTGAGAAGTGGTGAGCGTGCCCATAATCCCTTGAAGCAAAGGCTTGGGATCCATTGCCTTAGAAGAGTAAGATCCTATCAAATGGTCTAAGCAGCCTTTAGTCACATAATGGTTTGGCACCCTGCTAGATCAACAAATAGAAAAGGCAATAAAGACCATCCCAACTGACAGGGTAAAGAAGTCTACATGGCAAACCCTTCTGCCATTTCTTCCATGCTTTGCTGCTTTCTTCCCAGGTACAAATGATTTTCTGTGCCTACAATTTTTGAGAGATAGCCTTTGAAACATATGATGCAACAAACTTTGACAACAATCCAGCAAGGTCTGCAGCTGAAAAAGGAGGCAGCGGCAATGAGGGGAGAACTGCAGACAATTGTTTCACAGCCACTGTTGCCGAATTGTAAGACTGTGCTGGTGAACTAAAAAATCTATCTCAGATAATTGACATTTATTTGATTGAAACAGCAGGGTGCCCTCCATCAGAATGGGAGGAGACCATATGGAATAACAGTATGAGTGGAGATAATGTTTGTCTGCTGAGTGTGTCAATGTGTTTAGAGATTATTCATAGGGCTCTAGGGATTCCAGTATGGTAATGTTTCAGCTAAATTAGAATCAGATTAATTGCTCTAATCTAATGGAAAGACAATGTTTATCAAATTATTGCTCCTTCACCACATGATATTGCAGTGTCATTACTCTTTGAGTTTAAAAAAAAGAAAATCAAAAGGCGCTCTCGTATCACATCTGCTCAAGAGCTCTGTAACAGTGCTGATATCTGCACAGGAGAGTTAATGCAGTTTATAACTCTATGAAGGAACTAATGAATTAGAGTGAAAGCTTTGTAGCAGATAAATCCTCTATATTGTGGGTAGGCCTTAAACTATATTAATTAGAATTACTTTGCTTTGGTTTGGGCTTAGGATTTTTTTGGAGGGAGCACTTTATTTTTGCTCAAATGTTGATACTTTTTTGCTTGTTTTATATTTTATTTCAGTGGAATGAGGGGTTTTTTCATAGTAAGTAGCACTAAAACTGAAGAGTATAGTAACAAATTAATGTTTTCCTCATTTGCTCTCACTTTCTTTAATTTTCTTTTCATCCGAAAATTGCAATGAAACAACCAAAAGCTGAATGCGCAGATAAGATGCCTAAAACCCTTCAGATATACTTTACATTATTTAATGCTTAGGGTCATTTTAGATCACCTGTCAAATGCCATCACTGAGGAGGCATAGAGCTCTTCAGGTCCTTTAAAATGCAGTGGAAATTTGCAGTTCTGGTAGCACTGTAGTGCAAGTGCTGCGTACCTCAGAGAGTCAGATGCTCCTTTAATCATTCAGTGGCTTGACTGGTGCAGGAATGGGCTCCAAAGATGTCTTTTAAAGGCTGATTCAGGGTTTTTTACCCTTGGTATTTAAGAATATTTTCAGTATATGCTATACACGCTAAAGTACAACATTAAAATATTAGCCCTTTTGAAACAGTATCTAGTAAGCACAATCCTCAAAAGGGGGAGAAGCATGACATCTTCTCAAAAGTCCTAATAAACCAACCAGGAACACCCCCCCAATCTGATTTTCCACTGTGTTACACCGATGTGATGCTACTGACTTTGCAGGGCTTTGTGTATCAAACTGGAACGATAAAAGACAGTCAGGCACTTTGTCTCTGCTTAATTTATAATGATGACACTGTGTTTGTGAGGCATTCAGGCTGCGTGTTTAAGAGAGCACTGAACAAATATTTTCTAGGCTTCTATAGTAACTAATAGTTGCTCCTGCCTTAAAAGGGTCATATATCCTCTCAAGATATATTTCACTGAAAATCTATTTAAGAAAAGTGAATACATTTTTTAGTGGAGCGTCCATAATGCATATTAAAACACATAGTTCACAAAAGTGGGCCAAACAACCGTGAGAGTGATTCAATGCTGAGCAGAAAGCAGTGCTTACACATTCTGTCCCCAGTAGCTTTCTCTCCCAGGTACAACCCAGCACAAAGATGCCAAGTTTTTAAGGCACAGACCTGTGGTGGCAGGGTATTTGTTATGCTAGCATTTTAAGATTCACTGTTTCCATAACCCATTCCCCCATGCATTTTCCTCAGACACATACAACTGGGTTTTCTGGCACTTGTGGAGAGACAAACCCTCCTCCCTCAAGCTTTTCTATTTGTGAGACATTAAAAGTTCACAGCAACTCTCCCACCTAAGCCTTTGAGTTTTAAGCCTTACTTTAAAAAATATAGATCAAAGTTAAAGTGGCATATGCAATTCAAACTGGGCTGCATGCTCTGAAGCCATGATGACCAAGCCCTAGCCACTTGCTCTTTTCTGAGCTTCATTAAAAAGATGTTGTTAAACCCTTTTTGGCTACCCAGCTTTTTATATATCTGTTTGAATCTAAGAGGAACATCTGCCCTCTTTCCTGGAGTTTTCCCACTACTTTTGAAGTGAGTAAGGCTCCAGAAAGATCCATGGTCTATGGCGGAGAGACACTTACTCTGTCATCACTCAGTGTTTGGATCTAACTTCATACCTTTTGTTCTGAGAGCTTCAGCAATAGCTTCCCCATTGTTTTCCCTGCCATAGGAGCTGTGAACCGCCAGCCCAGCCACTCCCCACTGGGCTCCCGAGGTTTATACAGCACAAAGATCCTCATCCATGGCATGCCGGGGACAGGAAGACACTTCTTGCAGATATATATAACTTAAGGATGATGTGACTTTCTGAGGGATGCTGTGATTCACTGAATAACCCACATCATGAAAACACTATTCAGGAAAAATATACTGGTTTAGTAAGGGTGTATAAGCTTTGAAATACGGATAGCTAATCTAAATGCTTAATTTAAATAAATGACTTATTCATGATCTTCAGACTATCCACCACCATTATTTGGAAATGATTTAAAGTAGCTGTACACCCACACAGGAGAAATGGTAACATGCTGTCAGGGAACCTTTGTTGGCAAAATATACAGCTTTATCTGTTTTGAAGTAAAAAAACGTGCACATAGGACACTCCATGTGGCAATGAATTAGAAGATTTGCAAACTAGCAGCAGGGGATAGTGTTTCTGAAGGAAAGTCCTTTACTAGAATCCGCAGGGTACTTCAAAATTGCTATTATTGCTATCTATTAAAAATCACAGTGTTAAAAATGCATAGAATGCTCTACAAAAAGATTAATGTTATGGTTTATTCCTTGCTCCAAAGAATTTAAAACACAGTTCTGCCTCCAGAGACGTTGTTGCCATGCTGATGTAAGCCTGAAGGACCCAACAAAGTTGACAAAAGTTGCAGCATATGATAAAGAGCACAGCTGGGCACTGATTTTATAGAGGCAAAGCAAGCAAAGAAATGCAAGAAAAGCAAAATATTCAGGTCTGAGAATTTTGACCCTGACTCCTCTTACAGTCTGGTTTAATTGCACTGCATGAAATTCTGTTCTTATTGGGAGCCAATGGAAGTTTTATCATCTATTTAAATGCAAATTCAATTGACTTCAAGGAAGTTTCTCCAGTTTAGTTGTACGTGATACTGGAACATATTTATGCTTCCAATTGTCAAATTTGGGCCTGTACACACGTAACACTGCAAAATATATCTCAGCTGTTATTTAACAAGGCAGTGTGGCTCTAAATGCCGCCTTCATTACTTTTGTAAATGTGTGGCATACACGTGTATATATTTATGTGTGTGTGTATACATATATTTGAAAGAAAGTACGCGAGTAAATTTTGGAGAACAAAACTGTTTGCTTTTTTAATTTTGGCAGTACAGTTTTCTGGCACCCAGTCATTGTCCAAACCGGTATGTGCTAAGAAATGAATCAAAAGGACTCATACCTCTTTGGTTTATATACCTAAGTAATGGGATAAGAGGAAGATTCCCAGGTAATTAATTTTGATTACAGTTTTGTTCCAAGTTCTTATTCACACATGTATAAAAAATTCATAAAGATATGTGGTCTTCTCCATAGAAAGTCAGAGGTAGCTTTAGACCCAGGAATGGCTGCAGTGAGAGGAGAATAAGGAGTGTCACCCTCCTCTACTGCAGTATTTCTTCATTATTTTTGAGCTGTACCAGCAGAGCAGAAGCCTGTGCTGGCATGACTTGGTAAACATATTACTACTTCAGTACTCAATCATGACATCTGCAGGGTCATCACAAACTGTTGCATCAATAGGTATGTACATATTTTAGTTACATTTTTAACTACATATAACTTTTCTGATCTCTAATGTAAATATGCAATGTACTAAGGGCACAGGTTAGATACATGCTATACAGGCAGCAGAGTAGTGTTGCAGCACAATGGCAACTTTCCACTGTTCAATAACTCAATTTTTATCTAATTATTGCAAATTATAACATAATTTCTGAGCCAACAACATTGTTGTAACTGATTTTCTGCTTGAGCTGTAAAAACACTAAAAACCACCTGAAATTGGCAAGCTCAGGTGCATAATTGGAAAAAAAACCAGTTTGTGGTAAACAAAATGCGCCAAAGTTTTTCACCTGGAGCAAATTATTACAGCTGTTAATAAAACCTATTTAAATAACTTTCATAATACATGAGAAACTGCTCAAATAGCTCTGGATGCGGCTCTTTAGCTTTGTCTCTGGGGAGTAGCCTAGTGATTGCAGTAGCAATAAAGTGACCACAGAATTCAGTATTGCAGGAGTGGTGGCTCCTGTAAAGGGATAAACATATTGCTGTTTTTCACAGTTGCAGGCTTTGAAAGACACACATGTACTTTGCATCTGTGTCTCAAAAAAAAGGAAAAAAAGAGCCCACAACACTTCTTCAATTGATTTCCCCTTTGTCACTGTCACGGATATGTTTTCCCTATTTTGACAGGTCGTTGTAATTCTATTAGCAGCCCATCAACTTCCCCATGAAATCGATCTGTGTTGGGCTAGCTGGGTCTTCTTAAACTAGCTGATTTATCGCTTCTGCCTGCTAAAAAAAAGAAAAAGAAAGAGAAAAAGAAGGTCTTCTGCATCCACTGCAAACAAAGTCCCTAAACAACGTCTGAAAATGAATAATTTTTAGCCTGGCTGCTGGTCGTCTCAGTGGCAGATGAGCTGTGACCTTTCACCGGCAGTTTTGCTGAGACGCCTGCTGATGCTGGCATGTATAAATGATTGTCAATTTCCCTTATTAATTTACCTGGCTGTCTCATGTATAAACTAGAAGATCTCATTCACCCTAAATGTCCTCAGCATCAATCTATCATGTTTACCTAATTTTGTGATTTTGCACTGGGCTGCCCAACCGCCTGAAACTGGAGAACCGCTTGAAACACATTCAATGCCTATTCACTCATGCAGACAGAAAATGGGGGCACATGGGTGAATTTAGCATTGTTGGCATTCTAGTTTGGGTCAGAGAAACAGGTTATCATCATACTCTTCTTATGCAGTGGCATCTGAAGAATGGTTCTCCAGGGTCTAAAATGATGTCCTGGAATATTAAACGATGTCCTGGTATCTGTCTTGGTTGCATTAATTCTTTCTTCTTTCCTCTGGGTCAGAAAAATAAATTACTTCTCTACTGGCCAAAAAGCAAGTTTATGTTGTTGCAGGTTGTTGTGTGGACCTTTTCTATTATCTGTAAATATGAATTTTTCACTGTGGATACAAAGAGATAAAGAATATTTTTGTGTACTTGGTTATCTTCACCAAAAGTCTGCTCCTAGCTGCTTTTTCTAATAAGCTGTGGAATCAAAGTAGAGGTTTAAAGAGGAAGAACTGCTGTTTGCCAAATTTAGTACCTGTCCTTTTTACACAATGGTGGGGTCATTCATTTTTTCATTCAGCATATGCAATTGGTTAACCAATGCCGATCTGTTCTTATCATGTACTAGAAAGGGTTACAAGAGTAAGTACAGAGATGTTGTATTTTAGGTGATCATCAGGAAGGAAGCTGACCTACCCAAAATGTTGCAGTAGTGAGTTATTTTCCTTCCAGTCTCCTTTCCTTCTGACTTAATTCAAGATCCATTATGGATCTTAAAGAGCACCTTAATGCTGACTCAAAAAGTCCAAGGGGAAAAACAAAAACAAACCAGCAGTTATTTGATTTAAAAAGGAGGCAGATGCAGAGAAGGAAGTACACAAGTCTGCACTGTAGAAAAAGGAAGAAAATTCAATAATATCCATTTTAAAATAGAGTTAAATAGTACTGCTGGAGGTGGATATTAAGGCTGATACACTACACTTAGTGAACAGAAAAAATACCAAATCAAAGTAAGATTAAGACTAGTAGGGAAAGAAGGAGTTATCTTGCAATACCTACAACAGAAAAAAGCATCCAGGAGATCTAGGCTCTATTTAGCCCTTTCAAATATTAAAGCCTAAAGAAAAACCTGTCAGACTATAGCTGAAGCCAACACCTTTTAGGAAGAGACTGGTGGCAAGACTTTGAACAAACTGGCAGAAATTTCTCAGGTTAGATTCCAACAAAACACCTCAGACCAGAGTGTTACAGGTACATGTAAATAAAAGAAACATTACCAGTGAAAAAAGCACAGCCTGAAAAAAAGGCAGTAAGCAAAAAGAAGGGGTGCATTCAGTGCAGCTTTCGGACAGACCACACCACCAACCTCTGTTCCACAACAAGAGCTCCCTGATGGCAAAGCACTCCAAAGACCTCGAACTGGATGGTAAAACAACCCCCTGCACAGAGACGACAATGGGATCTACACCAGATGACCTCCCACTTTTCTGATCTATCCACTTCCACCACAGTTTTTTTTCTGTGAGTGTGACACAGGCTAAGATTTTGTCAAAAGACAGGAAGATATTTCCCACCAGGACTTGAGGCGGGGCTGGGAAGAGTCTTCAAACCCCTACTTATTTTAAAATAAAGCATTAATCTTCTCACTTGACTTTTTTGTTGTCAGATGTAACAGCAGTTCTGTTACACAACATGATGTCTGCCAGAGAACGGCCAGTGGGATGTTCTGGATAAAACTGAATTGGGTTACTCATTACTACAGGAGGAGCTGTCCTTTTGAGAATCTAGGAAATCCAACATTACTTGCAGAAGCCTTCTGTGATTCTGATAAATGATGACCGTACATGGGACTCTCCACAGAAAACAAGGACTTGCCAGCCCTGGCAGTTTCCCAACTACAGCATTTGACACTGACTTCAGCTGAGTATAAATATAGAATAGTGCATAATGGACATTGGCCTCTAACAGCATGGACACCTTGAGTTGAATTCAGTTATAGAAAATAAAAGTTCCAGGGGAGATTGTGTTGCTGCTGGAAGGTCACAAAAAATTCTTCTCCCTTCCCTCTCTTTTCCCAAATTATGGGACCATAAAGCAAACCTTGGTTTTTCCCATCTTGGAGAGGGATGTAAGGATGTAAGACTGGAGAAATGTAGTGAAGAAAACATGAACGTCAGCATGGCAGACGTCAGTCCTAGGGATGGAAGGAAACCACAATGCATCAACTTTACAGAATTAAAAAAGGCAGCAGGTTCAAAATGAGTAAACGGGCATGTGACAGCATCAGCAAACTCCACCAATACCTGAGACACATCTTTGCCTCATGAAGCATTCATCATATATCCCTGAACAGCAGAATACCTCTTATAATGGTGAAGTTTAAAGATCAAGTCTACCTAACTTGGGTATCTGACTTTCACCTACATATTAGGCACCAAAAGTGGTGTTCATCTCATATTCAGGTCTATACAGCATAGATGAGTACAGCTATGCTGGAGCTCAGGAAAAAAAGGAGAGTTTACCACGCTTGGAAGAAGGGGCAGGCAACTCAAGAAGAGTACAGGGAGCTCGTTAGGTCGTGCAGAGAGGAAATCAGGAAGGCAAAAGCCCAGCTAGAGCTCAATCTGGCCACTGCTGTAAGAGATAATAAAAAACATTTTTTCAAATACATTGACAGCAAAAAGAGAGCCAGGGAGAATCTCCCTCCTCTGGTGGATGTGGGGGGGAACATTGTCACCAAGGACAATGAAAAGGCTGAGGTACTTAATGCCTTCTTTGCCTCAGTCTTTAATAGTAAGACCAGTCATCCCCAGGGTATTCAGCCCCCTGAGGAGGAAGACAGGGACCGAGAGCAGAATAAACTCCCCACAGTCCAGGAGGAAGCAGTCAGCGACCTGCT
>WAAD01020004.1:393407-430759 GCA_013389945.1 Fregata magnificens | reverse complement strand
TGAGGTGCTGGAGCGTGTCCAGAGAAGGGCAACGAGGCTGGTGAAGGGTCTAGAAAACAAGCCTTATGAGGAGCACCTGAAAGAACTGGGGCTGTTTAGCTTGGAGAAGAGGAGGCTGAGGGGAGACCTTATCGCTCTCTACAGCTGCCTGAAAGGAGGTTGTAGTGAAGCGGGTGTTGGACTCTTCTCCCAAGACACTAGCGATAGGATAAGAGGAAATGGCCTCAAGTTGCATCAGGGGAGGTTTAGATTGGATATCAGGAAGAATTTCTTTACCGAAAGAGTGGTTAGGCATCGGAACAGGCTGCCCAGAGAGGTGGTGGAGTCATCATCCCTGGAGGCGTTCAAAAAAGGTGTAGACATGGGACTCCGGGGCCTGGTTTAGGAGGCATGGTGGTGTTGGGTTGATGGTTGGGCTTGATGATCCTAGAGGTCTTTTCCAACCTTAATGATTCTATGATTCTATGATCTGCATTCATCAGGGGAGTCCAGAAAGCAACTTGTTTGGCCTGCATTTGGTTAGATGAATAAACTCCATTGACGGTCTTGGTTACATCAGCAGTGACCACAACAGGAAACTAGACATCTACTCAGTGGTGGACATCCCCACCTAAAATCAGGCAAAATTAGTGAAGCAGTCCTCTTAAAGAAAGTGCCCAAGCTCTCTGAGTAGTAGAGACATGTCTTCTTGAGGGATTTTAGACTTAATTTAAAAGCCCTAGAGAAAAAAACTTGTTAGTACTGTTAAGGAAACAATGCAGAAAGTGATTAATGGGGAGATATAATCACAGTATGCTTGATTTGTTTTGCAACACAGAACAAATCCTCAAGTTAGGACTGTGGTAAACCTCATCCAGCTTTTGAAGGAAATACAGCCTGTTTGTCTTCACTGAGCTGAATCCTCAACATGCAACAGCTAATTAAAGACTCCAGAAGTCTGTAAATACTTTGATGAATATTGATATATCAGCCCGAGATCCTCACTTGGCTAGTTGGCTAAGTCTTCTCCCATTTGATTAAGTGATGCTGAGAATGACTGTGGTGATTTCATCATCTTCAGCTCCTAATAAAACAGCTAGCCCAAGTGAAAAGATGTAGAAAGAGGATCTTTCTGATATAGAAACCAAAGAACTTACTTATGATAAAAGAAGGAAAATGGAATCTCTCACTGTATTTGTATACAGTTGTAAGATATCTGGGAAGACTATTTCCCAAAGTCCTTTTCATTAAAAAGAACAATAAAACAAAGGATCAAATTCAGAGCTGACTCGCAGCAGAGAAATATTATGAAGAATTTGACACTGCTAGAGTCAAACTATTTACACCACTTAGACCAATCTGGCCTAAAATACTTAAAACGTGGTCAGTTGGGTGCTTAGGGTCTGATTCCTCACACTATCATGTAAGATTTACATGCTGAGGAATATTTTTCTATCAATTTTCCTAATTCACAGTGCCACTGGCAGTAAAGATCTAGATACCAATCATTTTTCAAATTACAGCTAAAGTATCAGTTTTTATTATTTTCCTATCTGCCTGATGCTAAACCTACCCAAAGGTTATAAACATAATACAAGTCAGCAAGCAAAGGTATATAATTAAGATGTATACAAAATACCCCATGCAGCAAGTAAATATTTTCTTTTTAATTATATTATTACCTGGGTTTATGTTACTAAATTGCTACACAATTTCATATATAATTGATTTTCCAAGAAAAATATTACCAAACTGATTCTGTAGTTCAAAACAGCATGAACTTAATAATATACAAACAATTTTTATCTCACAACCTATAGTGCTGCATGGGATTTGTATGTAGAAAAAAATATTCCTTCATATTAACAGTAATTTTGAATATAACATAAAAACTCAATGACTTTTTTTCTGTGTATTTGTTAAGAAGAATACTAACAGTGCCTCCTGTGAGGATATATTTTGTAGGTGCTTTTGCAGATTATGAAAATAGTTGTGAGGAAATATTTGGATAAAGGAAGACAAAGCTCCAGGTAGCAATAGGTTTCATACTGAGTTGATAAATGCAATTAGGGATCAGAAGGATGAACAATTACTTCAGGGGAGTTTTGATACCAGAATCCGACATCAGATGATTAGAGAACTGGAAAAATATCATCTTTTTCCTGTTGCAGAAGCACCCAGCAGCCTCAGCACAAGTGAGAAAACCATTGTTCTAGGGCAATGGATATTGCATGCCCTGAAATGTTCACAGGCTCAGTAATTAAATATGAGAAATGAATACCTGCCTGATCTTGAGGAACTATAAAGCTACACTACCCCAGCACAATGCGAGGAGTACTGTGAAGAGCTAAAATGAAGGAGATCTGAGGGAGATCCTTCTTGGCCCAGGGGGTTTGAGATGGATGGAAAACATTCCCCCTCGTGCAGAAGAGCAGAGCAACCCAGAACCCACCACTACGGTTCTGATGAAGAGGTAGAAGCCTTTCACAGTCGCTTTTAATGAAGGAACTATGAATTTACCAACGTTAATATCTTGCCAAACCACTTATAGCAATATTGCAGGGTTTGTGTTACTAATTGCCAGAATTTCTCACGTAATTGATTCTCAGAGAACAATATTGCCGGCAGCGTTCCACCGCTGCTGTCAGATACTGAGCACCTCAGCACGCTACCGACTGCACTGAGCTCCTGTTAACTACAGAGGATGCGCAGCCTCCTCCAGACTGCAAGGCATGGGATGGGTCTTTGCAGTCCTTCAAAGGTGAAGCTTTTGTTGAAGAAAAATTAAACTGAACTTGGTAACTTAACCTCTGATTTGGTCTCTTAGAACTTGGAGGAAAAAGCAATGGGATAATAAAACATGTGCTGATTAGCTGAGCAATTCTAACTCAGTTATTGTTTCCATTATGTGGCTAATAGCCTCTTCTAAACAGGCTTGATTTTTGTATCTGTTTGCATTAGAGTCGATTTGTGGTATGAGATTGGTATTATTTATTGAATGCTACACCCAGCTGCAAAGTTAAAAGTATGACAAGCTTCTATTAATTTAATTACACTACTACGAGACACAGGCTTGTATAGATGCTATAAATTAAGTTTAGCAAATATGACTGGTGTGGTGAATGGTCAAATGGAGGTTACCAGCTCCATGAAGTTGGTTTAGTCATTTCAAAAGCTTTATGGACTGTTGTTTTGACCTGAGTTGACCAGACTTTTGGGACTTGCTTATTTTGTTCAGGCAAACATTCATAATCAAGTTAACTTTACCTAAATATGTATGGCTAACCTGAGCCTGAATATGTTCAAACTTTGAGGCAAGTTAGGATTCAGTATCACTGAGCGACGTGACTGTGGACTGGTGATATTTTAATACATTATTAAAAATACTTAGTATTCTGAAAGGTAGAATAAATTTGATAGCAATAAACATTAGTGCTTTTTTTCTATTTTGTCTAAACCCTTCTGCTCTAAGTCCTACAGACAGTTTCTCTCTTTTCTTCTTCCAATATGTAATTGACATCTCTGCCCAATGTCCTTTTCTACATTTTGATTTTTCCCCTGGCTGCTAATAGCATACACCATTTTATACAGCTTCAGTCTATTAACCAAGTGCCTGACCTTGTGGGATGCTGAACACCTGCTGGAATACACTCAGCGCCCGTAATTCTCATTGATTTCATTAGGAGGAGAGAGAACTTGCTCTCTCCCAGGTCATTTAGGCTGACAAAAAAAACCTCACTAGTAAAGACAGAGCTCTTGGTGGATCCTTGCGGTTCCAGAAAGTCAGACCAACGTCAGAGGTAGCTGCTTCCAGAGCACCCAGCCTGGAACAGATGCCAGACAATATTAATTGTCAAGAAACAGAAATTAAGAGTGCAGCTACTCTTAATTTCTTACACAGTCAGTGGAGGGAAACGTTAAGACATGCCCCTCTGGGCCCCACCAGTGATGCATCTAGCCCAGTACAATGCCTCTGATTTGCACAAGAAGAGAGACACTACTAAGGACAGCCCACGAGCCAGGCTGCTTTCTACAGTCTCTTCTTCACGTACCCCCAGCACTCACAGCTGTTGTTATAGGTATGCTGGAAGGTACATTCCTGCCTCTGATACTGTCCTCTAGATCCAACAGCACAGGGTTTGGTGAGTAGCAGCAGTTCTGCGTTTACCTTACCTAGCTCGCTGGTGACTTTGGAAACCTCAGTCATACCCCTCCTCAGCCTTCTCCTCTCCAGCTGAAGTGTCCCACATCTGTTAATCCCTCCTCATCAGGCAGCTGCCCCACCCTACTAATTACACTACTTGCCCTTCTCTGCATCTTCTCTAGCTCCCCTATGTCCTTCTTGAAACATGAGGCCAGAACTGCTCACAGCGGTCAAAAACGGGGCACACCAAAGGTGTAACAGCAAAATGGTGCCTTCTGCCTTGTTCTGAGTGATGGAGGATCCAAGCTGCAGAGTTTTGTGTTTATACGCCAGCGACCATGGGAGCTGTCACACCTACAGCAGCCGTGCACATCCAAGCCAGTCACTCCAACCCCCTTTTAGGCAGAGCCCCCCTTCAGATATGAGTCATCTGATTTATTTTTTCATCTATTTTAAGACGAAATAAACAGCACCTTCTAGGTGCCTGCTTCTTCCAGCTGCCTATGAAGGTAGGCTACACAGCTAAGGCAGGTATAGATGCCTGGGCTGCGGCTATGTGCAGCTGACCAGAAGAATCTCTCCCTGCGTGTCTCTGATTTCCAGACCCGCTCCCTGCCTCTTTGTGTTGGGATTTGGGGAAAAACAATCTAAGAGGGGGAGTTCTGAAGCATCATGCAGTGAATTAAAACTTGTTTTGACCCAGGAATAGGTTAGAGAAGAAAGGGACATGTTCTCAGCATAGATTCATCCAGGCCGTGGGTTTTCTGGGCAGGTGTGGCTTCAGATAGGCTTGGTTAAAAGGGACTTTCTTTGGCAAAAAAAGGAGTATTTGAAGCATTAAGTTCGCACAGTGATGTGAATGAGAATATAAACTAGTGATAAAGGAATATTGAAATATGCTCTAGTGAAGACTGGGACTAAGAAAAAACAATGAAAGGGTGATGGACAGATAAATACCACTTTCTTTTGCTTTGCCCTTTCCTGGAGAGTATGTTTTTCATTTCAGGAATATGACTAGTTTATAATGAAGTGTGGGAAGTGACAGCTAGAGAGAAGAAAAGATTGAGTACTAACTGCTATCCCACCAATTATTTTGTGCCCCAGTCACTACTGCAAGAGTGACTCATTCTGCTTTAGTTTACATGCATAAATTTGGCACTACTGAAGAAAATAATTTTGAGGGTTCAGTTCAAAAAAAAAAAAAAGAAAAAAGGGTGAGCATATGAAGAGACAAAATACTATCACTGCACTCCAGTCCAGCCTTGTTTTGAGTATCCTGAAAGCCTGCACGGTGAATTAACCTCCAGCAAGACATTTCATGTGTGATTTACTAGGCACCTTGCTTTGGTTTTAGTGAACTTTCCTGTGAGGGAGCACATTATAATCAACTTACTTTGAAACACAGAGTTAGTCACAACCTCTAACTATGGAGACACAACAATCTCTCCATAATATTTACTTACTGGCTTATGTATTTGCAATTCTCAGGGTAGTAAACTAATAATAAGCTCCCACTAAGTCACTGCAAGTGATAATATCCTTTCACTGACATCACTAAAACATATAATCATGAACTATAAAAGTTTAAGAACCTGGAAACTGCAAAGATCAAAGGTGAAAGCTAAGAAGTATATATTAGAAATAACAACTGATGGCCCCAGAAGGAAAACAAATGAACTCATTCTTAGAGCTCTGCTGCCATTTGTAAGCCATTTACGCTGGGAGTTTGCAGTTTATGACTTAGCTGGGCCCTTCTAAAGAAATAAAATCTCGTATTCACTATGGAACCATCGTTTGTATCAAGTTCTTTACATATTTATTATCAAATTCTAAATGTAACATATATTTGCAAATTTATTTTTTGAATTTTAAGATGGATTTACCAGCAACCATTTGCTCTCATGTTGTTTGTTAGGTAGAAACCTGCAGAACAGTGTTCACCTCATAATATGATAGCACATGTACCGATATACAGTCACAAATGCAGTGCTGACACTTCTCATAGGCTCCTTTGCTGTACAGTACTCCTGCTTATCAGGTCCAGCCAAGCCTGCTGCATCCTTCCCAGGAGACGTGAAATAAGCAATGAAGAATGGAGAACAGTATGCCTTATGCCAGCTGCTATCCCTTATGTTCTTCTCTCTTCCCATTTGGAATAAGTAAAACCAAAAAGGTCAACATAAGCAGTACAGCTGTCCACACGCACTGTTTACTTTGCTGTTCCTTTGTTTTTATATTTTTTTTGCCCTAACTTTAGAGAGGGTTAATTTGGAACATTATGACACTTGAGAGTTGAAATATAAGAACTGTATGAAAATGTATATTACTATAAAAGCCTCTAGTATTCACAATGTACATTTTCCATTTCTTTTCTATTCCTTACATTATCTTTCAGACTACTTAGCTAGAGCTGTGGACCTCCTCACCTCTTCCACCTTCTCACCAGAAGGACTCCAGTCTACACAGGAACAGGAAACAGCAGCACAAACAATCATCAATGCAAAACTCAGACCTGAAATATGTAGACTGCTGGAGCATATTAGCTTGGTCCTACCAGTCCTGGGCCTTTGTTAAGAAGATGTTTCCTAACTTCCACTCCTGACACTATCAGTGGATGCAAAGTGTTTAATACCTTGCAGACGCATACAGTGTCTCACAGGGAACAGTGGGACTGTAGCTTTTACCAAAACTTCTAAAAAGTCATTCTAACTGGAGCATCACAAACTTTGTGGTTCCTTAGGCCAAGCCCACGGTACACGAAACACTCTTGCACCCTCCTTTCCCCACCTCTACCAGGACGTCCTGTATGCCCTCCTCCCAACCACCTTTATTCAAATGCACTTCTGAAAAATTCCTGCCATGTCACCATCACAGTTTTTTCCTGTCTTTTTGACTGAGGAATAAATATTTCAGGGAGTCTGCTCTCCAAACTGTTTTGGGAGGACAAGCAAAGCTGACATGGACAGTATAATAATTTTGGAAGAAGTGAGTGATTGCTATCAACCTGTCTTTTGGTCTATAAACAATTAGAGAAGTGAGTGAAGCTGCTGAATCTGCTAATCATATGCCAGGTATTCACATCTTCTCTTCTCTTGTTCTTTTTTCTTTTTTTTCTCCTACAATTGTTACCTGGAATCAATAGGATTTTTCCACCCACAATTGAGAATATTCCCTGAAATGCCCTAAGCTGCTTCACAGAAGTTTCTTGTTATAAAGAAAGGAGAAAAATGCCAAGCTGAGTAAAGAAGCTTATTTTCTTCAGACAAGAAACAAAGTGTACTTTTTCCTCCCCTAAACAAAGCATTTTTAAGAGCAGGATGGAGGATGCTTAAATCAATAACCATTAAGAAGCACAAAGCTGCTAAAAGAGTACCTCTTTGGAGAAAGAAATTATCAGGCTTGATGTAGAAATTACTGGGTGAAATTCTACTTATGCAGGAGGGGTCCAGATTAGATGACCCTAATAGGCCTTTTTGGGATTGCAATCCGAGAAACTATGAAACATGACAGCAAATAAAATAAATGTTGCTCATCCCTGTCACAGCTTTTACAGAATGCTTCCCCGGTGCCACAAAACTTCACTCATTCGCTTACTGCATTGAATTTATTTTTGTTCTACATACAGTTTATTAGATGAAGGTTTTCATACCGTCAAAATCATGTTTTTGATGACTTAAACTCCAAGTCCTTCTTTTCAAAGGGAAATAGAGAAGAAAGTCAACGCAACAGTCACACCGATTGACAGCATTGTCAAGAGCTTGAGACAAAGAGAACATAGGGGCAGGAAAGGTAAATAATGCTGCCGGGGTGGGGGATGCTCAATAGCCATTAGAGTAACCATTAGAGCCTGGAAACTGCCTCACAGGCAAATAAGAGCCACATTCGACTGAGACCACCCAAAGAATAGGAGGCAATAACCTGATCCTACGGACACCCATGGGAGTTTTGCTGTTCATTGAGGCGAGCTTTACCCAATCAAATACTGAGTAACTACTTTAATTGCCACAAGAAAAGTGTTACAAATATGGAACTAGATCCTGCTTAGGTCAAAACTAAAGGATATTTATAGAGACAAGAAAATATACAGTGTCAAACAGCTGGAAATCTCACTCTCCATCCACTAACGACTGGATTTCCAAGATCTTGCGAAAAATTGTATTTCTCTGCAAAAGATGGAGGGACCATCCCCTGCTACCCCTCCATGGTCAGGTAATGCTCCCCTTCTTGCTTGGCTGGTGTGCGCTAGAGCTGCTCCAAGAAAAATGGCTATGACACCCCACAGGTTGGTCTGTAGAAGAAGGTAACACATAAACAGCCAGCGTGATGGCCATACACCGTTTGTTCCTTCCCCTGTTCCCACACTCGTGGGTTACTGTGCACTTGCCTCTAGAGCTAAGCAAATACTTGCATGCCTGCCCCAGAAAGGCCATTTCACTTCCTGCAGACAGTCCTCAGAGGGTGCACAAACACTCGGTGCTGCTACTGTAACACTTCAGGGGATTTATGTTTTCCAGGAAACTCACTCTGTGCTGTGCTTTTGCACAGCTGAGCAAGTATCAGAAGACTTATATAAACATACACAGCTATCAGTTTGGCTTCTCTAGGTGCTTCTGCATCTTAGGGTTAAGACCAGTATGACATATGCCTCGCATTTCTTCTTAAATTCCATAAAGGGTAGCTAAATACATGTAATCCCTCTCTAACGTGATGACACAGGAGATATTACTAGGCTCGGGGTGTAAGAATATATTGCTTCTCTCCACTGGTGATATGTCAAATCCTTTAGAATTAGAAATACCCCCACTTTTTTTCCATATTTCCTTCTTATTTTAGGCAATGGATAACTTGCAAGTCAAAAATCATATATTAGCCATTTGGAAAGGAGCAGTCCACAGTTCTGGACCGTAGCATTTTCATGCCATATTTTGCACTCCACAGCAAAATGAAGCTGAGATTTCCTCACAAGTAAGAGCACCGTGATGTGAAAGCATTCATCACAGATGGGGGCTGGTTCAAGATCTTGCAAGCACAATTTTTAGTGTAAAATCGACTATTGGAATTTCATTAAGCTTAAAATTAACACAATTTATTTCCAAACAGTATTAATCATAATTACTAGAGTTCAGCTTCTGATTACTCTGGGAGTATACATTCATCACACGTTTGCAGCCTAAACAGAAACTTATCATACTCACCACAGTTTGTTGCCGATTGACAAAGATATTACTGAAACAAAATAAAAATTTAGTTGCAGCTTGCAGTGATAAAAACAATATTATAGTCAATATTTCACCCGTGGTTGAAAAACCTGACTGATTACATAAAGGTATCTTATCAGAGTGGAAAGCAGAGGCATCAGGAGACAAAGAGCATCTAATCCCTCTGTGGAGTAACTTCAATAAACTTTGCTGTAGTTATACCACTGCCAGGATTAGCCCACAAACTTTGAATTGAAGTTTCAACCATGCTCTGACAACATGATTGTAATTTTTTCATTATTTTAATCCTTGATGAGAGAAAGAAATTGTGCAGGCTCCAGGAGCAGAAAAATAATTGTTACATTTATGATTCTCCAGTTACGGCTTATGGGGACTGCTTCTCAGCCATCTCTTCACTCCCATGAAGGTTTTATAACAAGGCTTTTGAACAAAACAAGCATTTTCAATAGCACCAGCAACGTAATGACATACTTTTGCAAAGGAGGTATTTTCATTTTGCTCTGATTCATGTCTCAACTTATGGAGAATCAGCCTTCTATTTGTTCAGATTGCTTAATCCTCACTTATGTTCTTGGTTTAAGTGGGTACAAAGAAAAAACCCTCCTAAGATTGGTCTTTTCTATTTCCACTCCTCCCTCTAGGATTGTTTGAAAGAGGACATACTTTAAAAGGAATAAAGTGTTAAATAGAGAAGAGAAGCAAATCCTCTTGTGTATTCCGCTCAGCCTGAACTACTCTCATAGGGGTCCAGGCTGAGCAAAAAAGGTCTTCTTTGTATCTCTATTTAGGCTGAGACAGTGGACCCTGAACTCAGCCGCAAGTATCACATGCCAGCTGACCACTTGGTCAGGCCAGCAGGAAGGGATGGCTAAGGGTTTCAAGGTCCATTTGCTTTACAGTTGATGTTCACTGCTTTGGAAAAGCAGAAAAATCAGCAGTTCACAAATTTTCCTAAGAAATGTTGCTGACCCTCTCCCTGATTTTATAGACTATTGTGCGTGAAGCTTCTATACCCAAGCTTAGGTCCGATAAAAACAGGAATCGAAATGTAGAGCTGGCCAAGATGACATAATTGATTCATAAATCACAAGGCTAGATGATATGATATGATATGATATGATATGATATGATAATCAGTTAGCCTGACCTTTCCTTTCCCCACAGAACTTTAACAACTGACTCCTGCATCAAGTCTATAATGTCTCAGTGAGCTATAGCCCATCTCTTAGAAAAATGTCCACTATTGATTCAAAGACATCAGGCAATTGAAAAGCCATCATATTCCAAGTTAAATTGTTTTGTGGATTAGTCACCCTCAACACTAAAAACACACATCTTATTTGTCCATCTTATTTTCTGACTGTTGGATCCCATTATGGCTTTTCCACTGCATTAAAGACTCATCTCCACAAATATCTTCCTTATGTAAGTGTAAATCATAATCAGTTCACCTCTTAATCTCCTCCTGCAGAATCAAAATACACGAAGCTTCTTACGTCTCTAAATTTATGGTATATTTATAGACTTGAAACTATCTTTGTTAAATCTTGGTGAAAGATTTGTGATGAGGGCAGTAACATTTCCCTGGTTTTCAGTATCCTTCTTGAAGACATTCTGGCCTGATTTATTATTATACCAGTAAATATCTCGCCAGCACTGAACAATGTGGAACACCAGTTTCCCGTTCATACTTGATATTCCTTCCTTACACACCTAAACATCATGTTTGTCCTCTGTCCTTAGCACTTCCCAGTGAGTTCCCTGTTCAGTGGCTAAGCATATCATGAACCCTAGCTTTTTCAGTCACACTGCATTTTAGGATATAACACTTGATTTTTCTTACCATAATTGGCTCAATTTTGCTAACTTTACTCATAGAAAGCTGTGCAAAGCTACATGAGTTGTTCTGATTAAGTCAATGAAACTCTGCTATTTAAAGAGGCACAACTCAAAGAGCCATGTCCCAAACAGCATCAATGAACAGGGTTCCCTTGCCAATTCATGGCGTGACACCAACTGACACCAGTGCAAGATATGTCCTCATGCATTCAGCATAAGCACAGCAAGGTATTTTACAGCCATTCATACAGCCATTTCTCCCTCAATCCTTCACATCCTTTTTTACCAGGTAGGACAGAAAGAGGGCAAGCGTTCAACTGAGTTTCCCCAAAACACATCTGGAAAGTAGGTAGATGACCTGCTTGTCACCATCTATGAGACCTGACCTGTCAACCTGAAGGCTCAGACAAGTGTTAGGTAAGCAGGATACTGCACAGAGTCGATGTCCTTTAGAGGAGTAAAACTTAAATGCTTCTGCCTAATGCTTCATCCCATCACAGCAGAAAACATAGTAGGAAAAAATCAGCTAACGTATGGCATATTTATCTTCATCTTTATGCAGTCCAGTGCAACACCACAGGCTTTTCTTTCTTTATCCTGATGGTTACTTTAAGTTCTGACAAAAGCACATTTTTGTAACATGCCCCTTTCTAACCCAATAAGCTTTTCAGCTCTAGAAATCCTTCTGGTTAATAAGGGTCATCAGCAGGGACTAAGGAGGGACAAAGAGGGATTTTAATGTGAAATCAGAGACACCAGTGAGAAGCAAGACACTTGAGAAGTCTGCCAATGTTCGTGCCATAGAAAATAACGGGCCTATATTTAAAAATTATAGCCTTATTAAAGCACGGAGATATTGCACTAAAGGTGTTAAAATAACCAATTAAACATGCAGTTTTACTCCTGCAAAAATACAGAGCATTTCTGTGGAAAAAAATACCACTGACAAGAATTCACCATGACTGCTAGAAATCAAAACAAATAAATAGCTTTAATTAGAAAAGGAATACTTCAGACCACAGTGCACAGTTTTGTGGGCAAAGCGAATCTGTTAGCCAGTCTTTTAATAAGCCCACATTGTACTGAATTCCATTTAGCTTTTCTGTGAACATGGACATAATCTGTTAATAATTTAACACACCTCTGGTAAAGCAGGAATGCTGTAAATAAAATGTAAACAAATAAAACAAAAGCAGTGCTTTGTTTTTGCAGCTAGATGGCAAATTAACGGAAAAGATTGCTATCACAACACAAAGTCTGAAAATGCTAAACACACAGAAATCACGAGATCCAAAACTTAAGATTCCAAGAGAGGCATTAGCTTTATCATATTGCATAATACCTATGACATGTTTTTCTTCTGGAATGGTTTTTATGTTAAATGCGTGCTCTCAGTCCTGCTCAGCAACATTGCTGTGGGAATTTCACTTTATGAAACTCTTCACTGCAATTCACTACAATTCTTTCTCTACATTTATTTTTTTCTATAGACAGAAGCAATGCATATGTGATATATGTTCTGAACACATGATCAAGGAACATGAACGCATGATCAAACCAGAGCTTTCATACAAGCAATTGTAGGTATTGCATGTTAGGAGGAAAAAACCCTAATGTATTTATTTAAATTAAGAACTAGCAATAGCTCATAATTGCATCAAGGGTGGAAAAGCACTTTGCATTAGTTAATCTACTTCAGCGTGTTACAGGTTTTACTTGCTGATTATTCCAAGCTTTGCCCTGAGTGAAGGTGATGAAGGCCACTGAGCGTCAGCATGAACGGCCAGCTGCCGGAGTCACTCACTGCTCTCCTAAATTTCACTGTCTGAGCGGGCTCCTACGGCTAACCCAGGCCGCAATGCTGGCAATCTGCTCTGAACAAATTTGCCACGTTAGCAAGCGCAGCGTAGCCATGTTAGGCTAATACCAGCCAGAGAGGGATACACGGAGTACACAGCGTGCCAGTGTGGAAGACCCCTCTTCCCACGTGTCCGCTGAGGCTGGCTGGGCTGCGGGCAGCTCCGTGCATCTTCCCTTCCAAAGGCTCCCGGGGGACGTATCCTTGGGGTGGGATAGCCTCCCTGGGCTCCTTCTCTACACAGCACCGGCATTCAGCGTGCAGTCAGCCCAGGCGCCTTCTTCACCTGAAGCTCCCCCCAGATTATTTCCTCTGCCCTTCCATCCCACTCTTCTCCGGCTAGAAGCAGCTTACAGGCCCAGGGAGATCTCAGCTGCCAGCACATTCTGGCTGCGTTTGTCACGCTCCCGCAGCGCTGGGGGTTTGCAGACCCCTTTTGAACAGCCCTGGAGGCCAGCGCTGCTCCGGCTCTGAGGAAGGCAGTCTGAGGAGCACAGGGATCCTCTGCGGGATAATTCCCCTATTTGTCAAGCTCTCGTTACCTTCCTTCCATAAATCTTTCCAGTTTCCTTTCCACACAGATGTGGCTCCCTGCCTCGGCCATTAAACTTCCACAGAAGGTAAAACTTCAAGTTTACTTATATTCTGCCACTTGGAGGAAAGCAAAGATTTGGTTACTAAATAGAGCCCCATAATCCGTAACCATGTAATTGTATGTCACGCCAGTGACTTCTGTTAACAACTGAACTCAGGCAGAGGCGCCGGGCTGACACGGAGACAGGGGCTGCTGCTGCTGGGAAAGTGGGGGGAAAAAAGGACAGCGAGGAGGGCAGAAGGAGGGAGGAGAGAGGAGCGGCACTGAGAAATGTGTGAGTCCTGGGGAAAGCAGTAATGGAGAGCTGCTGGGAAAGCGGGGGGTGAAGACAGACTGGTGAAGGAGGCTTTGTGGCAGTGCTGTGACAGGAATCCTGGTAGAGCCTGCCAGAGTAGGTGGCTGATGTCGAGGCACCCAGAGAGATCACAGCCGGGAAATACAAGGGCTGGAGCATTGGTTTGGTAGTTTGTTCCCCTGAAAAATTCTCACCTACACTAGGAGGGAATCTGGGAAGTTGAAAAAAGTCACGCAAGTGTGTCATGTCCTTTTAGTGTGATGCACATCTCTAGCAGATGTGGAAGAGTTTTAGACAACCAGCAGGGCAGGGACACATGGTAGGAGAAAGGCAGATAAACCCTTTGTTGAGGAACTAGAGGAGAGGCAGAAAGAAGCTCCAGAGCTGCTGCCTCCTGGCCTGTCTAGTCCTGGAGAGCCCACGCAGGGTTGTGATGGCTTCATCTATACCAGGACAGAGGTGCTGTGGGAAGGTGGAGGGGCCAGATATGAAGACCAAACAGGAGAGACAGGATTTGCCTGCAGTGTTGTGAGCCTTGCCAGACATTGGGCTGAGCTTTGTTGCAGGGTTGAAGATTTTGTGTTCCCTGTATGATGATAAGCTCACATAAGCAGCAGTGAAGGCACTGGAATATGTCTGCTCTTCTTATTTCCTTTATACTATATGTCCCTTCCCATTAGACATGAGAGGAACCCATTTCCAGCTTAGGATGCATGAGTGAGAACAAGGACAGAAAGATAAGAGAATTGTGCAAAGCCTCATCCCTCTGGTTTTTATTACCCTTGTCATCTATCAAGAGACTGACTGCTTCTCTTGCTTTTGCTTTTTTTTTTTGTTTGCTTGTTTTTTCCCTCCAGCATATTTGTAAATGTTATTTACTTATTGTCTCTAGCTCCTTTGGGCTGTCTACTTTAATTTTATATCACAAATTGTGACCAGCAGCATTTTGTTGCCGCTGCTTTCTTTATTAATTTGTATCCTACTGCTCCAGTAACAATAAACAGTCTTTAGCCCTCCCATAATTTGTGCTCCATTTTGGACCAAAATCTCATAGGAATATTTTTAGTATCCCAACCTCAGCAGGGTTAAAAGGAGCTGTGGACAACGCTATGGCATACGCACATTTCTGATTCACATCCTAGTCCCTTTTACATAGAGGAAAAAGTTACGCAAGTATATCATTATCAGCACTTCTTCCACATTTCTCTTTGAATCACTAAGCATCACCAAGCATCACCATCACCCCATTACTAAAAGATACGTGCATTTTGCTAGCGTTTAGTGTCTCCATAGTTCAGTATGTTATACACACCTGAAAATAATGCTTCACCCTTAAAGCACTTTAGACCCAAAATTTTTTCTGCGTCTTGAGCAGTTCAAAAACTCTTTCTTGAGACAATTTTACATGCAGAATTTCTGTCATCAGTGTTAATATTCTACTCACGTGAATGGCCTCGCCAAGTTTCTCTAGAGTCAACATGTTAGTGTTTTATGTGCCACTGAATTTGCTATTTTTTTATGTGTGAGTATTGTAATGGAATTAGAGGCTTGACTCTTTCCCCATCTATTTAATACTCCCTTTCTGACAGTCATCATTCTCAATTCTCTTAATTTGGACCATCACACTATCTCCAACCAGATTGTAAACCTGAATGTGATGGTCTGATTATTAAAAATTATTGAAATCATCTCCTCTTTCCACACTTGATCTTTTTTAAATATCCATGTCTCACCACAAATAAAATTTGTAAAAACAATTCTTAGTCCAGTCTTTGTGCAATAATGCTAATAAAAGCAATAAAAAGTATTTTTTCTGTCACGACAAACTTGTTTGTGTGTGCAGAGTAGGTATTTAACTACATTACAGGACATTTAATCATGTTTCTTATTAGGGGTGATGCAGAAGCGATATCCTAGGAAGGGAAGGCTATGGGGATCCCCAGAAGCCACATAGTATTGCAGCAGTTGTGGGTTTCTATTCTTTTCACTAGCATGAATTGCAACTACTGCCTCTGCAGTACAATATATTTCATTAAAATGTAAAATTGATATAACTGAGGGGAATAAGAGGAAGGAAGAAAGGCCAGAAATCTCTGATATTAACCAGGATGAATTAACTCATTTTCAAATGTGTTTAATTCCTATAGGCTTGAGTTACCATGTTTTAAAGCACCACTCATTTTCTTAAAGGTATTAGTTGGGGCGCAGGAGCTGCGAGATAGAAATAAGGTTAGATAAATCTATGTCTGTGGCTCAGATCAACATCCGTTAAGCAAGAAGCTGCCTGTCATTGTGTCTGCTTCGTATGCCATCACTGTTGA
The DNA here is from genome assembly GCA_013389945.1 of Fregata magnificens. Classification (NCBI taxonomy): domain Eukaryota; kingdom Metazoa; phylum Chordata; class Aves; order Suliformes; family Fregatidae; genus Fregata; species Fregata magnificens. The sequence continues at coordinate 414,509 of WAAD01020004.1, read as the reverse complement.
TCCCCAAGTGCAAAGATTCATGGCATTATCACAGCTTCCTTCTCTGGACCTAAATGCTGGCTTCACCACCATTTGTTTTTTTATTATTATATAGTAGGAAAATTGAATGACTCACATTGCCTACACATACTGGCTCATGCATTTGTACGCAGCAGTCAGAGCCAAGGGTTGTCTAAACAGTACACAAAGTGATGCTTTGAAAATTCACATTCAAATGAGATCCTCCTCTCATTTCTAAATTACTGTTCTTCCTACTTGCAAATGCACATGAGGCATCCACACTAGGAAACAAGCTTTTTTGCTATACCACGGCTGATTGTTCAAGTGAGGACTTTTTTTCCACATCAAATCATCAAATTAAAGAGAAATATATCCCTCTCTGTAGGATTTGTTGCTCTAGAAATATATAGTGAAAACATCATTAAAAGGCTATTAATGACTATTGTTTAAGTCTTAGGGGTTTTAGAGTAATTTCTGAAAAATGCTATTACATTTTTATTGAACTTCTTCAGGTTTTTTAATAGATTTTAAGGCTAGACAGGACTACTGAATCATTTAATCTGATCTCCTGTATTGCTTATAAAATAACATCCAGTTAGTCCTGTTTTGAGCCCATTCATTTGTTTAACACACATCTCTCAGTTTCATCTCATTCATTCTAAGAGATCCCTGGGTAAAATTGCCTTTCAAAAATATGGATGGAAGTCACATTTGACTTGGAAAGAAAGGAGTCCTGGCTGTCCTCTCCCAAAGAGAAACAAAGACGAATTATGAGAAATAAAATTCCTGTAAAGTACTGCAAAACAGGGGAATATTGATTACCGAGATTCTTCTTAATAATAATAAATAAAGCTATAAATAGTCATCTGTTGTCCCCTAAGCCTAAACAGCCTGTCCCCTGGCCCGAACTAATTTTAGTGACTTAATTAACTCACTAATTTTGAAACTTCCAGGTCTCAACACCTCTTGTATGTTTGAGGTATCTACTTCGGTATAAAATAAATTGCATCCCAGAAGTGCCCGGTTTTCTTCATTAATTAACAAAGGAAGGTGATTAGCTCAGCTACAGACAGATGCATCTGGGCAGATGAGTCTCATTCACAATAACTTGATATTTAGCTGTCAAAAGAAACAAAAATTAGAAGAAAGACCATTATGTAGCATTTCTCTGCTTCACATAAAGCTCATAGGATCTTCAGTATAGTGAGTATGAGATCCTGGGGTAAGCTGCAAATGTAACCTGTTAAAGGGTCTGACAGGTATTGCTGTCCTGCCTAGAAGAGAAAGTCATCATGAGGAATAGGCTCACATAGTTGCTTATTTCAGGGTTAGAAGCACCTAACAAGTACTAACGAGAAAAATGCTTGTCCGTCAACAGACTTCTTAAAAACAGAGTCCTGCAAGAAACAATTCTCTCTCAAGGCCTTGTCAGCGTCTACGTGCAGCCATGAAATGGTGGAGTCAGATAATATGGACTAAGACACCAACAATCCCGCAACAATGCACAGCGCTGAATAGCCTTCATTATCCCCCACCTTTGCTCAAATCACAGCTGCACATGAGTGATGGCTGAGCCCACTGGCTGTATCCCCAAAGTGGTAATGAGCCACACACCACCGTAAAGCACAAAAGATGCCATAAGTGGCCACACCTTTGCTGTTGTTAAAGTAAAAGCTGGGGAGAAGGGGAGGGTGAATATACTGGTATCACCACACGAGCCGAAAGTGTAGCTCATATTTGAAAAATGGCTAGACAACCTGGAACTCGAGAGACACAGAGGTTATGCTGGAGGCTGTGCAGAACACTTCAAAAAGTTTGTAGTCACTGTGCAATATCCTTTCTTTGACACTATATGCCCACAGTATTTAATTTAGGTTTGGATTTCTCATTCACACGAAGCTCCCAAGGAGTCGTATCCATCGATAATGCCTTCTTTTATCTCTGATTGGTTAAAAGACTCCATCCTAAGCAAGTCCATCTTAGTTATACATGCCATCATTAACTCCCATCGGGATTGTAACAGTCCATTTTATTTGAACATGAAGGAATCAGATCTTTGGAGACATCTACTAGCTGATTACAGTGAACAAATCATATTACTTTCCCCACTGACTCCGCAAAATATTGGATTAAGCTCAAGATTGCAGTGTTTATATTCAAAGTACTCCCTGGACCTTGGAAAGTTCTGTCACAATGAAGTCTTACAGGGTAAGAATAAAAGTTATTTGCCTGAGAAAGAACTGCCTTGTGATCTAGTCTGTGGCTCCTCAATCCCACAGAGCATCCCACCGCCTCCTCCAAGGTGTATTTTATGCCTATGTAACAATTTAAAGATTCTACAAAAACCAAAGCTTGTGAACACTCACCCCTCTTCCCCAGGGGTGAACTGGGAGAACAAACCCCATGTGACAAACATTACTCGTGGCAGTAAATACTTTATGATTTTTATTGCAGTAAGAATGCTACTACAGTGGACACATTCTAGACGTTGCCATCTCTGATAAAAATTGTCATGTTCAGATGGATTAATAATCATAGAAATGACAATAATTCTTCTGCCTTTGCTACATATTATTCAGCTATTCTTTTCCTGACTTTTATTGCAGTTCTAGCTATGGGATGGACCAGAGAAAGTATATGCAAAGTAATCCATTCTTCCCATAATGAAATAAAAAGGCAATATATACTGTGACTAACTTGCTTCTATCAGAAGTCATAATTCTTCAGGCAGACACATGAAGGACAGATTTTGCCCAGTTTACCTCTGCTCAGGAAGGACTCACTTCTCCCCTTTCTCTGCCAGACCACTCCTGAGGTTTATTACTAACTAAAAGATTCTATCTGTAATAATATTTTTCTACAAGGTAGGGCCCACCAGGAATAACAGATTAAATAGTGTTCTAGCTTAGACAATTGTTAACGCACACCACATGAATTCTTTCCTGCCAGCTTCAATGATTCTGCCTGAGTGTTTACAGAGCCTGTTTCACAAAAGCACTTACCTGCTTTGCAAGCCTTCTGCATATGGGAAACTGAGGGGGAGGGGGGAAGAGAGAGGAAAAAAATAATTTACCCCACACAGAAGAGTGAATAAAGATGTTAAAATTTTACTGTCTGTAAGGGACTGGCACTAGTTGTGAATAGTGAGTTTTGGGAGATGTCAGGGTTTTGCAGGATCCTCTCCCGCAAAACAGACTCTATGCTCTCTTCTTGTATTTTGACCACCTTTAGGAGAGTGTTAGCTCCGAAGGCTGGATTTCACATTGATGAGTGACAAGGGTCAAGGCAGAGCTCTCTGAGCGACTCTCTGATGGGGAGGACTGCGAGAGGGGAACCTGACACCCCTCAGAGCGCAGCAGCCATTAACAGCGCTTCGCAAGGAGCCATGGCAGGGGAAGAGCAAGCACTGCTCCTGAAACTAAATACATCAATGTCAGTGTCGTCCTTGCTAGCTCAGATGCATAGCTTTCAGCTGGCGTATTTATTATTAATTATTATTAAATTTATTTATTTAAGTGTGCTTTGCATAGATAGACACATTGTCAGTCACCAAGGACTTAATATCTAAATTAGTTAGGACAAACAAACACAAGATGAAACAACACTGTAGCGAAGAGTGTGTGAGGGGATTACTAATGAAGAGAGAGAGAGAAGTAATTGTTTAAAGTGGTGGGTTATTTAAGTGAGTCTTTAAAGAAGAACCCATGGATTTTAAAACCAGCCAAGATGGTCATTACAATAGTCTACGCCGACCATTTTATACAATGCAAAAAGTAGGCTTAATGTCAAACTGGACATTCAGTGAAATATTTCAACCTAGGTCTTGAATGCACCTCACAGGTGGGATTCAATTCCAAGTCTTACCACCTATTTCCCTGATTTTTTTGCTTCCTGATGAATGGAAAAAAACATTCAGAAAATGAGGACAGAGAGGTTTCCCTGATACAGGAGAAGAAGGGATGCATATAGTGAAGCACAGCAAGGAGAAGGGAGAAGGCAAGGGAACAAACAGAGAGAGAAGGGGATGGCCCAAATGGGCCATTCAGAGGGAATCGGAGTATGCACACTTGGGTCAGAAACATGCAGGTTGTTCCTAGGGTATATAGCCTTATAGGATTTTAGTGAACTTACTATTAAAAGGGCTGGAGGTAGAATGTCAGTTGCAGAATTAATAATATATGTTTAGAGTAGCTGAAAAGGATAATAACTGTATCAGCAAAGCACCACTAGATAAAGAGAGGAGGAATGAGTAGGGCATGAAGGCCAAATGAGATCTAAAATGTCTTTGGCTCTTTAATAAAGAAAGGTTTTTATCTGAGGTCTTTTTCATTTCTTTTGTCCAGATAGCACAGACCAGCAATTTATATCATTTATTAGATAAACCAGAATCCATTCTTCAGTTGGTGACTAGAATATATGTTTGAATTCTTCCAAAAAATGGTAAAGCAGTAGAAGAGGAAAGTACATGGACTCCCAAGCTTTGAGGGTCAGCTACTTCACCCTAGAGCATCATGTAGACATACCTGGCAAAAAACAACTGACAAAGAAATTACAGGAGAATAAGAGACTTTCCGAAGGTCATTTTCTTGGATCTATTACTTCTTAAGTGCATTCTTAAAAGATTTCTTATAATCCTGATCCTGCAGTCCCCCTTGGTGGCCATCTCAAATTGGCGACCCTTAATTTTCTTTCCATAATACCAAAGCTGTGCTTCAGTAGAGGTTCCCTAAAGCCCAAAATGGCTCATAAAACACTGGGGTTTCTCGTTGATTTACGTCAGGGTCTGCGGATGTTTCAGAGTGCAAGTGAGCTAAGTCTGGCCTGTGAAGGGGTGAGTCCAGCTCGACACTTTTCTTAGGCTTCAGAGAAGGAGCATTTAGGAACAGAAACCAAAGCTGGAAGCCACAGGGCAAATATTTTCAGTGTCTGCTACTCTTTGTGTGACTTTCCTCTGCTTTCAGAAGTACGATTCTTAAAATCGTCTTGTATGGCTTCAATTCAATCTCTGAAGTGCATTTTTATAACAAAGAAATACTGTTACCGGGATCCTGTGTCATGGGAAACAAGATTCCCAGTTTATAGGGCATACCCACACCTCCCTTTCCTGCTTGTAGCTATGTAGCTCACTTTTCCCCCTGCAAAGACGACTTGTGGCACCAACAGCAAATTCTGACATGGAAAAATGATGTTGGAGAAGCATTTAATCTCTTTTCACCTGTTTTTTATGAACTCTAAGTCCTGGAAACAAGAACCATACCCATGTTACTAAATATCCCTACCAGCAATCCTATCGATGTACTACGGGCAAACCACTTCAGTGTGATTCCTTCAAGCATATTTCTCCCATCCTGCAGTCTCAAGAGCCTGCCTAAGACACGTGCTTATTCTTCTTTGTTAGATCTCATGAAAACACATTTGAGACATTGCTCCCAGGTCCAGAACACCTTCACAGGGCATTGGATATATTTTTTTCTCATTTAGAATTAATATTCTTCATTTTCTCCACCAAGAAAAAATTGAAATCTAAAAGAACCCATAGAAAGTGTTATTTTAAGCATGCACATTTGCAGGAAAGTCCCAGGATTCAGGGGACTTCTTTGTAATAGGGGAAAATAGTAGGAAAAAATAAGCCTTTATCAACAATAATAGATGGAGATTGTCCAACAGCAGAGCCAAAAGCTGAAGATGCTGTTAGGTCATTTTCCAGGTAGGGTGTACAGGCATTTAATAGACCATAGTGTCATGGTTTATCCCCAGCCAGCAACTAAGCCCCACACAGCCACTCGCTCACTCCCCCCCAGGGAGGATGGGGAAGAGAACTGGAAGACTAAAAGTGAGAAAACTCGTGGGTTGAGATAAAGACAGTTTAATAGGTAAAGCAAAAGCCATGCACGCAAGCAAAGCAAAACAAGGAATTCATTCACTACTTCCCATCAGCAGGCAGGTGTTCAGCCATCTCCAGGAAAGCATGGCTCCAGCACACCTAACAGTTCCTTGGGAAGTCAAACGCCATCATTCCGAATGTCCCCGATTCCTCCTTCTTCCCCCAACTTTATATGCTGAGCATGACGTCATACAGTATGGAATATCCCTTTGGTCAGCTGGGGTCAGCTGTCCTGGCTGTGCCCCCTCCCAACTTCTTGTTCACCCCCAGCCTGTTCGCTGGTGGGGTGGGGTGAGAAGCAGAAAAGGCCTTGACTCTGTGTAAGCACTGCTCAGCAATAACTGAAACATCCCTGTGTTATCAACACTGTTTTCCGCACAAATCCAAAACATAGCCCCATATAGCTACTATAAAGAAAATTAACTCTATCCCAGCCAAAACCAGCACACATAGCTTTATGTTTTGAGAAGATATAATCATAGAGAAATTCTCTGCTTGGGATCTGATGCCCAAAGAAAGTGTTCCCATTTGTAGAGTGTACCAAATGTGTGAGTAGACGTGTCTTGTGTAGCTCTTCCTATCCCACTGTCATGTTACGTCCAGCATAATAATATGACCATAGTATTGACAACAGACCCCAGTGATCTACTTTGCAAACATCACTTGCCAGGGGACTAGGGTCCCTTCGGCTCTTCTTTTAGCTCTTCTTTTAACTATGCTGTTCCCACGCCTCCCACTTCCTCAACTCAGTGTTGGAGAGTCACATATTCCTAAAAAGAGGAGTATCTTCTGTCCCATTTTTACCTCAGCAGGACCAGCTCTATCCTCTGACCTAGAGGACATGAAGGGCAGGCTGTGGACCTTGGCAAACAAGGCCTGCTAGACTGCTTGTGGACTCAAGGCATTCACTCTGCCTCAATAAAGGATTGTATGGTGCCACATGGATGCACCCCCTTAATTTGGGACCTGCCTGGGGTCTCTGTCACTTGCCTGAAGCATGTTGTAGTCCCTGGCCCGCCATGAAGCACAAGAACTTGGAGTGGGATCCTGTTTGAAAGACAACAGCCACACTCAGCTCTCAAATGTATTTCTGCTACTCATGAAGAATACACAGAAACCCTATAGAAAACGAAATAACTTTTAGAAAAAGCTATTAGATGTCACTAAATAAGGCATAGATCACTGTTTTCTAATATATTTTTTTAAATAACAGTCAAATGTGAGCCTTCAAGTGCACTAAAAAGCTTCATTTTATATAACTGGACCCCATTTTGATGTGTGTCCCCCACAGCTTCATTTTATATAACTGGACCCCATTTTGATGTGTCCCCCCTGCTTTTAACTCTAGATTGTGCATGACACGTCATACCTTGTACAACCAGCATCTGTAGAGTAACTGCTTTTTCAAGGTATCTATGGTGTATCCATGTACATTAGGTGAATAGAAACAGACCACACATAGAAAAATAATGGATGTAAAAGCTAGGTCATAAAAATAGGAGTTCACGTTTCCAAAACTGAGCAGCCCCAAACCTGCCTGACTGCATGCTTAGATTGGAGCACAAGCATGGCTCCCTGGGTCCTAGTGGCTACATTGATAGTGGTGAATAAAGTGGACCAAGGCCTGTCATCTGGTCTTGAGACCAATAATTGTTGCATGGCACATATCAATATAGCTTAACTCTCTTCCCCGTAAAGCACAGGCTACGGTCAAACCCTGATAATCTCCGTCTAGGGGAGTACTTGGTGTCCTGGGCCAAAGCCCTACCAAGGACTACACTGACCGTTTAACAGCATGCAGCCCCGCAGACTAGTGCTCAGGCCTCTACCCTAGCCTTATTCTTGCTAAAATAAGCTATAAACTACAGTAGTGTAGTAGTATAGGCACGACCACAGAAAATATGCAGGTTCTCAAATGCAATGGTGGGTGTGCAAACACAAGGAGCTGTTCATGACAGATCTTACAGACCTCCACAAGCAACTGGAAGAACCCCATGTACTGCCACAGAGGTCGATTTAAGCAATTAATTATGTTTTGTTTCTGTGTTTGATAGTGGTTAGGTCTGTTTTCAGGAGAAAAACTGCATTCTCCTGAATATTTAATGTTTTTAATTTATTTTCATTTCCGTAATTAACTGTAGGTGCCTCTTTACTTACATGTAAATAAAGGGAAAAAAAAAGATATGAATTTCCGAATAAACTTACAAGAACTATTGTTTTAATTTGAAAAACAAGGGAGTCTGAAATAGGCTGATTAGATTTAAAAAATGCAATAAAAGGTGAAAAAGTCCAAACAGCAATAATGGAGTTTTTCTGACAAGCTCAACTTGCAATAAAATCTATTTTTAATGAGACAAAAAGTTAGGAAAAGAAAGCACACCAAAAAAGAGTCTTAAGATCATTCTGCTAAGAAATTTGATTCTAACACTGAAACTGTCTTCTTTGCACACAAAAATCTGTCTTTAAAACATCTGCAGAAGGGTTACAGAAATAAATCAACTGTAGCCAAAACAAGAGTTCTATAGTCAGTACCACAGTACCACCTTGTGGGGAAGTAAAAATGGCCTCAGTATTGACTTCTTCCACTGCACAGTTTCAGGAAATACCCATCATATAAACATAAAATTCTAACTAAGACAAATGAAAGAGACCCAGGCATCAGCAACGTATGCAATGCATGATTTATCCCCGTGTCAAATTACTTTTTTTGAAGAATCCGTGTTCCAGTCAAAATCTTTCAGAAGCCTAATGTAAAAACTTCCTGGAAGAAAAATGTCTCCTTTTACGTTTGCGTGCATTCCTTTCTTGACTCCCATTTGCTGCAAATTTATTTCTCTAGCTACACTGAATCAAGAGAACAATTGCAGCAGGCATGTCAAATTCCACGCCCACAAAATACTTCATAAAGTTAAAGGCTACGACATAAACAAACTAATGCCACGATCTTTGAGAGGACTTTTTTTATTGCTTTGCTGTAACTGATGTAGAGATTAGAGACAGTAATATTCCTGAGTACATTTGAAGAAATAAGGTTAGCAAATCCTCAGGTGCCCAAAGGGAACTATCACCTGCTTTTCTCCATTTCTTTTACATAGTGAAAGAAATTTGTATGATTAAGTAATTCCTGGCTGTCAGAAGAAACAGTCGCCCAGTTGTCATATATTAAGAGCTCTATTAAATGTAATTTTCACACTTTCAAATATAACTTCTTAGAGGCATGTCTGAATTTAATGACCCTAATAAAGCAGAGCAACTAGTTCGTTCTTTCCTAAGTGGTTTCAGTGTTGGCCAAACCAACAGGCAGGCTTCCCTCTGCATTTTACCAATCAGCAGCACTCTTAACATCAGGTCTTCCTGATATTTCATTTTGGGATATTCTTTGCTGGAGACCAATAGTTGGGTCAAATTGGGATAAACTGTGGCAAAGCATGTATAATAGTCTTTAATATGACATTGTCGGGGTGGGGGGGAGAAGTATTATTTTGGGATATTTTTTTTTGGTTGGGTTTTATTTTTTTCCAGTATAAAAATAAAGTTTAAATCTGGTTGCATTCATGCTTTGGAAAACCTCCCGTTAATGGAAACAGCACAGGATCAAACCCACAAGAAACAAAACAAAATTGTATTCAGGTTTACACTTCACACAAAGCTAGGCTGTGAATTTAGATGTCTAGAGTTTGGGGGCTGATCGACCTGCAGCTATATTCTACTGAGAGACCGACACTGGCTTCAGCTGGGTTGGTGTCAGATCCCGATGGTGGGATTCCTCTCACCTCACTTTAAGTAACCAGAAATCAGGCAATCAGTCCAGTTGGCCATACATACCTATCTAGTGTCATCTCAGGTTCCCCAGGATATGCTTCCTGTACCTTCAGCTCATGACCTACATCATATTTGCCAAACCCATGCGGAGGTCTCAGAAATCTTTGGGGGCCTCCAAAGTCACTAGATGGCTATGGGTGGGAAGATTAATCAATGCCCTGGTGTCTAATTGAAGTTTGTCATACGGGCTCCATCTACAGTCAGTAGAGAAAGAGACATCTCCAAACAGTAATTCATCACATCCTAACATATATGTCTACGACAGATGGGAAGAAATACACTCTGAAGATGCCTATCTCTTCTTACTGACCGAAGGCGGCACTTGGAAACCAGATGTCTAACTTTCAGGTGATCACATTCTGCTGAGATGAATCTGAAACCTAATGTACAATAGATTACAGACTTTCTCGCTATTTTTGCATCCTGAAAATACACTCCAGGTTGCACATTGTACATACAATTTGGATAATGTGATCCGAACTATAATGTGTATATTGTGCCACAAGCCTCAGAGGAAGGATACTAAACAGTCAGCTCAGGTCCCATCATTAGTGGTGGCAGTGAGTGTGGCCTTAATCAGCAGCAGTAGCAGCAACTGCAGTCTGATTGCCAGGGATTGTTCATATGCAGGAGCAATGCCTCTGCACCCACCTGCTCTTTTAGGATCCCATGCTCTACGGACCCCCTTTCCCTGCTCTCTTCCCAACACAGGTAGCACATCTCTTCCCCAAACACGCATTTAAGTTGGCAGAAAGACTTCAAAACCAACACCTGCTGCGTGCCTCCCACTCCCCGTGCTCTCCACTTCCACATACCAACACCTCAAAGTCATGGCCTCCCCCAAATCCCCCTGGTCACATCCCCAGTCTCCATGAGGGTGGATCTGTCACACATCTCAGAAGTAGATATCATTCTACAAAATGCAGAGCTATGGCTGCTGCCATCAGCCAGCACACTTACCTTCAAGTGCCTGCTGTGCCACTAGCTGTATATGCCCCATAGTCTGGGAGGTCAAGAGACTTTCTCAGAGAAAAACTATGCAAGTCTCAAAGTTACCATTTCAGGCTGGCTGTGAATCTAGACATCAGCTATGTTTGGAGGTTTCCCCCATGATCATGAGATCTACCTATTTAATTTTTTTACAAAAGATCATATTCCTTCCTTTGAGGTTTAACAAGGCCAAGTGCCGGGTCCTGCACTTTGGTCACAACAACCCCATGCAACGCTACAGGCTTGGGGAAGAGTGGCTGGAAAGCTGCCCGGCAGAAAAAGACCTGGGCGTGCTGGTCGACAGACGGCTGAACATGAGCTGGCAGTGTGCCCAGGTGGCCAAGAAGGCCAACAGCATCCTGGCTTGTATCAGGAATAGTGTGACCAGCAGGAGTAGGGAAGTGATCGTGCCCCTGTACTCGGCACTGGTGAGGCCACACCTCGAGTACTGTGTTCAGTTTTGGGCCCCTCAGTACAAGAAGGACACTGAGGTGCTGGAGCGTGTCCAGAGAAGGGCAACGAGGCTGGTGAAGGGTCTAGAAAACAAGTCTTATGAGGAGCGGCTGAGAGAACTGGGGCTGTTTAGCTTGGAGAAGAGGAGGCTGAGGGGAGACCTTATCGCTCTCTACAACTACCTGAAGGGAGGTTGTAGGGAAGCGGGTGTTGGACTCTTCTCCCAAGACACTAGCGATAGGACGAGAGGAAATGGCCTCAAGTTGCGTCAGGGGAGGTTTAGATTGGACATCAGGAAGAATTTCTTTACCAAAAGAGTGGTTAGGCATTGGAACAGGCTCCCCAGAGAGGTGGTGGAGTCGTCTACCCTGGAGGCGTTCAAAAAAGGTGTAGACATGGCACTCCAGGGCCTAGTTTAGGAGTCATGGTGGTGTTAGTTGATGGTTGGACTTGATGATCTTAGAGGTCTTTTCCAACCTTAATGATTCTATGACTCTATGATTCTATGATTCCTCTTCACAAATAGGGACCAACTGACACAGATTTACATCCCCAAGATGGCACAGGCCTCCAGGTCTCATCAAAGTAAATGAATTAGATATAAGAAAGAAAGTTTTTACATTGAGGGTGGTGAAACACTGGAACAGGTTGCCTAGAGAGGTGGTAGATGCCCCTTCCCTGGAAACGTTGAAGGTCAGGTTGGACGGAGCTTTGAGTAACCTGATGTAGTTGAAGATGTCTCTGCTCATTGCAGGGACGTTGGACTAGATGATCTTTAAAGGTCCCTTCCAACCCAAATCATTCTATGATGACTCTATGACGATTCTATGAATTAGACAATAAAATGCCTTTGAGAATTTGATCTACCTGACCCCAGAAGGAAGTGATGTGGGCAGTGGTATTTCTTTGCATTTCAGTGCAGACTCAAACTAGATGCAAGAGGAGAACAGCTGCAGAGTGCCATGTAGCCACAGCAGTGGCGAAGGGGCTTTGCAGCTGCGCCTCCACTCCTCCATCACACGACACAAGGCAGTACAAGCTTCTCAACTTGACAAATTAGCCATTGATCCGAAACATTTGCATGCTGTGTTACTTTCAGCTTTTTAATTGCTCATCTTTAACGTTCTGCTTTAGGACTTTTGCAAGAAAACCAAACCAAATTCTGTGCTGGACTGACCAACAGGAGATGGAAGACAAGCAAGTATCACGGTTACGAGCCCTTCTTATCCAATAGTTCAGCTGCTGTGCAACAGACCACCATTCAAATCCTTCCTCTGCTTGAGGTGATTCAAACATTCATCAAACATTCACCTCCCAAAGACATCATTATATACCATTTTTAGGGCATTATGAATTGAGCGTTCACCCTCTCTTGTTCCACTTTGTGTAAAATACTTAAAAATCAATTGAGTCAAGGAGTAACAATGCATTCTTTGGACTCCTTCCCCTGCTCCAACAAACAGCGGACCACACAAGGTCAAAGAGCATCAAGGGGAGTGACTGAGAGCATCTCCCATATTAAACATTCAGTGTCTTTGAGGACGGACTCTCCACTAGAAAGTGGCATTTACAGGTTAAAATTATCTCAAATTTTAAAGAAATTGAGCCTTGTTGCAGGGAGTAAATTTATGAAGTAGTAGATATAAAAGAGAACAGTGATTTTACATTCAGAAGCTTGACCTACGCTGAGAGGAAATTCTCTCAAGTGTCATTAACATCTAACCTACTGGACTGATACCAAAAGATAGATATATTTATGCTCGCTGGAGAATTATATGCTTAGATACTAGAACTTGTTGAGGGTATGCCAAAAATTAGGCCTTAGCAAGTTAATTGGCTCAGCACTTCTATTACATTGATCTGGCTGTTGAAGTAATGGCTACAGTAATGGCCTGAAGAACCACTGCCTTTATGAAACATTCAAGCTACTGACAGTGGTCAAGTACCACCTGACTGGAAGTTTCTAGGGGGGACAGGAAAATTTGTGGTGATTTGTCAGTTCCAGTTTTACTGTGACTTTTGCTCCTATCTGATCTCATTTAATAGGGAGCATCATCTGTCTTGTGCTCCCAGTAAATCAGAAGACAATGTCCGTATTTCACTACCAAACAAGTGATACAATGATATAAACCGCTTACTTCCTTCTGTGATTGTATTTGCTTCATTCTTCCACTGGTGAGAACATGTAATCTTGATTACAGATGATATTGACTGACCATTTGTTAAGATGCCTTCTAGAAAGATATACCATCCTAATGACATAGGGCAAAGCACGTTGACTAGTACCTCTTTAAAAAGAGCCAGATCTTTTGTGATTTTTATTGCACATTACAAAACACTGACTTTCAGCATATTGGTTATATAACATGTGAATCAGATACCAATTAGAAATACGACTATTTGGTGGTGTCTTTGAATCCTCCACCTGCACACATAGGCTGTTAGCCAAACACACATCCACTAACAATGAGAAGGCAGAGCCATGCACATGGCACTCCTGCACACAGAACCAGGCTGGAGCTGCAGGTCTGTCTGTGACACTCACGCTCTTGGCTATTGTGAACTGCACAAGAATCAGGCTGCTTTCTACAGAGATGTTTTTAGCCTGCTAGCGTATTTCCTAGAAACTTAGAACAGCCCAGGCTAGAATGGACCTCAAAAGATCATCTGGTCCAACCTTGTGTAGCAAAGGGAGGCTAGATGAGATTATCTAGCACCCTGTCCAGTCACATCTTGAAAATCTCCAGTGATGGGGACTCCACCACACCCCTGGCGAGGTTGTTCTGGTCAATGATTGTTTTCACTGTAAAAAATTTATTTCTTATATCAAGATGAAACCTCTCCCAGTGCAACTTGTACCTGTTGCCCCTTGTCTTCTCCATGTGGCTCTTTATGAAGAGAGCGCCTCCATCCTCTTTGTAGCCGCCCTTTAAGTACCAGAATACCGCGATGGGGTCCTCTCCTGAATCTTCTCTTCTCCAGGGAGAAAAGACCTAACTCTTTCAGACTTTCCTCATAGGGCAGGTTCTCCATTTGACCTACAGCCCTACATGTTCCTTGTTTCTATCAGCTCTAGCTGGTATGAAACCAGAAACTAAACACACAGAGCATATATTCCTGTTTCTCATTTATGTATATATATATATGTATATATCAGAATAGATCTTCTAGAATGGAAAGATTTGGAAGACAAGTTCCTCATCCACAAACACCTCAGTGTACATGCACTCAGGCTACAACACTAGTCTTTATCCTCATTACATGATGAAAGTCATGAACAGTCTCCCCTCCTACTTCCAGTCCACTGCTCCAGCGCTTTGTGGTACTCTACCCACTTGTGTGTCTTGCGTAAAACATACAAGGCTGTCATCTCCCTTTTCTAATATTGCTTAAAAATCGTACCTGCAAGAATTCCCTCCTCTTGCTCTGACTCATGAGTGTGAAGCTTTAAAAGATGAAAAAGAGATTGATATTCCTTCTCCAAGAAATAAAAATATAAAAATCCCCCCTCCCTCCAAACTTCACTTTGTACTTCAGAACAAAGCCTTACTCACATACTTCTATCAATATAATTTTTACTTCATCTTAAGAACATACCAGTTCATTTCAACGTATACTCAGCTAAAAAAAGACCTTAATAAGAATTCATTATATTATTTACACTTTTAATAGCACTTGCTTGGCCAACATATGATGGGAAGAGACCTCCTTAGGCAACGAATACAGTACTCTGCTCTCACAGATAGTTATGACAAATAAATGATTTCACGGATCAGGCACCATCCAGTGAAGCAACTTTTGCCTGGATGGCAAGAAACTTTTTTCAGGTTTTCAATCTGCGTGCATTAACAGGATTCTTGTGCCAAAAGAAGTTCCCTTTTGCTTGAACATCGCTTTGCCATCAGTACTGTTTACCTCCCCAATATCTTTATTTTTCCAATCTCTTTAAAAAGAGGCAACATATATCCTCCCTGTCTTTGTTTTGCAGGATTAAACATGCCAAGTTGTTTTATTTTCCCTTCTGTGGTAAGCCCTCTCTTATCTTGACCATCTTTGTAGCTTTTCTCTGCAACTAGTTAGGTCTCAATTCATTTTTCTTGGAAAGCAGATAACCAACACTGTAGAGTCTTTCAGATGAGGTTTGTATAACCTTGTATAGCTTTATTGGATATATCATACAGGATATATAAGCTTGCACTTTTTTCTAGGCGCATCATCTACAAGACTCATAGTCCTCCTAAAACTAGTTAAAACATGCAAGTTGTATTCTTCTTCATCTCTTCCCAATAAGTCTGTTACAGGATAACACGATGTTATGAGTTCTCAAATTAATTCATGAACTTGCACTCTAATATTTTAAACATTAGCCACTTTATTTCTCTTGTCCTTGGAGCCGCCTAATTTTTCCCATTTGATATTCTTATCCTCCTCTCCATTAACTATGCTGTCTAAGCTTGTGTCATCAGAATCACTGTCACTCTCCTAATTCTCTTATCAACATCATTAAACAAATTATTAAGATTAACAAGATTGCTCTCAAAATTGAATCTTTAAAAAAAAAATCTATTAGTAACTTCATTCCAATACCTCCCTTTTGATAGTCCCCATTGTCTTCTGACTACTCCCCTACTCCCCTTACCCACTTTCAGTTCTTTTAATGATTCTCATCATGTCCAGCTTAATTAATAATTTCCCACAAGGCAATATATCAAATACAATCAAGATAGAATAGTTCTATCCATTCCCTTTGCCTAAAAATATCACAGAATTTATCAAAAATGATCTTTTGTTAATCTGAGATAATCTACCTTTGATTAAAAAGATGTGACGTTTCATTCCATTTACCTCCATGCTCTTTATTATTCTCTCCTTCACATTTTATTTTAAAGCCTACCGAGAGCAGACGAATATATACTTAGATGCCTCGATCAGTTTTCGCACCTTTCTAAAATACCTTTGCTACTTTATACTTACCTGGTAACATGTCTGCCTTTCTCTAACACACCTTCAATCAGAAATTTTATGTACCATGTCTTTCAGACCTCTCAGTTGAAGATTGGCCAGTCTATTGCCACCTGTCTCTCCTTCTTCTCTGTGTGCTAAATTTCTTAGCATCTTTTTCCCACTAGCCACTTAGTCAGCCAATCCCAGCTGCTGACAGCTGCAACAGGGGAAACGCGTTAGTTTGGCTTCAGGACTGCATCTAGATCATCTCTCACCTTTACTTTGCCCTTACTGCACAGTGGCTGCGTTACACCTCTTTCCTAGGTCTCTTGGTGGTTCAGGCTGCTGGAAAACTGAGAGATCTAACATGCCTCAGATTAGGAGGCAAAGTAAGGTTCAGAAACAATTGTGACCATTTGAGTTCCTGAAACATTCATACAAGAGATTTTCTTTTTCCTTTTACCAAAGTGAATACAGTTCCTTGCATACAGTTGTGTTTGGTATTTAGCAAAGCAGCTCCTGCATTTATTTTGCAAGGCTTTTTTTTTTTTTTAATACATGCATTTTATTACAAATTATAAGGCACACCACAACTGAAGGAATTCATAGCTTTTTAGAAAACTTTACATAGTGTGGAGAAGTCTTCCCAGAAAGGGAAAGAAGTAATAAGAAAACAGGAAGAGTGTTGGGGCTGCTATCTCAGTGTATTTGGCAGAAGACACCCTTGTGATGCGTTGCAAGAGTTTGCAAACCACTCATGCAAGACAGAACTGGTGAAATCATTGAGATTCATAGTGAAATCTGACACACAAAATATTGCAACCTGCTCTTGCGAAATCTTAACACAAGAGCCGAAGGAGCTACATGAGAAGAGTGGATTAGGCAACAACTCTGCCATGCTAGGCAACAGAAATCTTTCAATATCATCACGGTGATTTGTCCTCATGAGATATTTTCACTGTACCTGCACTGGAACAAGAAGTGGGCTTCTCCAGGGTCCCTCCTGGCTGGGACCTGAATTTGTACAGCACATGTGTTTCATGGTGTGTTCCATACTACTGGTCACCAGGAACCTGCTCTGGCATCACACTTGCAAGGCAATGCACGAGACAGTTCATCCACCAGTTCGTTACTCAGTCATCCAGGCTAATTCCTCTCCTTTTAATTCCTGCAGGTTTCCTATGAATAGCGTGCATCCAGACACTTTCCAACACACAGGTGAGATGAGGCTGATGACTCGCAATCAGTTCTACAGCTGGTGTCAAGGTCTTTAATCACACAGGGTTCCCACGAACTGAAATGACATAATTTCATATTTACAAGACAATATTTAACAAGAAAAAAATAGGGTCAGTCTTGTCAGAAACCTGAACTATTCCTGTCCTTAAAGCTAGAAGGGAACCTTTCTTGTTGTAGGTATGCCAGCTGTTGAGACCATCCAACACCTTCCACCACTGCTTTCTAGTACCATTCTTCCATTGCTTAAAATGAGATATTTTAACCAACTGAAAAAAAAAAATTGCATATACTGAAAATACGACAAGTTCGAATCTTTTGAAAGAAGAAATCACTTAGCTTTTTTCTAAATTAAGTCAGAGAAAAATAATACTGGTTTGCTCTTCTTAAAAAACTCCTACATCTTGAGTACTGTGTGCAGTTTTGGGCGTCACAGTATAAAAAGGATACAAAGCTACTAGAGAGTGTCCAGAGGAGAGCCACGAAGGTGGTGAAGGGTTTAGAGGGGAAGCCATACGAGGAGCGGCTGAAGTCACTTGGTCTGTTCAGCCTGGAGAAGAGGAGACTGAGGGGAGACCTCATCGCGGTCTACGGCTTCCTCACAAGGGGATAAAGAGGGGCAGGTGCCGATCTCTTCTCCCTGGCGACCAGTGACAGGACCTGAGGGAATGGCAGGAAGATATGCCAGGGGAGGTTTAGGTTAGACATTAGGAAAAGGTTCTTCACCCAGAGGGTGGTGGAGCACTGGGACAGGCTCCCCAAGGAGGTAGTCATGGCGCCGAGCCTGACAATATTCAAGAAGCGTTTGGACAACGCCCTCAAACACATGGTGTGAATTTTGGGGTTGTCCTATACAGGGTCAGGAGTTGGACTCGATGATCCTTGTGGGTCCCTTCCAATTCAGGATATTCTATGATTCTATGATTGAACTGTTACATGGAGTAATTTTAAGGGAACTGGACAGAGGGTAGCCAGGATAATATATCTGCGCCTTTGTCTCTACTCATGAAAACGTGCCCAAATTCTAAGCTGTAAGATTCTGTATATGTTGCATAAATTTTAGCTAAGGTATGCAGATGTTAGGGCTAAGTCTCAGGTCTGTTAAGCTGGCCATGTAGACTTACTTTATATTTTGCATAAGACCTACTACTTCTGATCCTCCGAAAAAAATATAGCTCTGAAACCTGCTCTAGGACAGAAGCTACAAACAGCTCTGCAGTAGTTATCTCAGGTTTGAGTATTTGTGCAGGCTCTGACCATGGTATCCTGAGACTTCCAACGCTTTTTAAGTGCTCACCTTCCCAGCAGTGTAACCTCTTTCCAATGTTAGAGACAGGCGACTGAGACCCAGAGTGTGGGCTTCCCAGGTTCTAGGTTTTTCTTCTAAACGCAAGAGAAGCTTTTCTCCAAGATAAACACAGCCTGTGGCGGATGCAGCTTTTCTTTTCCTTCACCCTTCAAATGTGTTTGTTGAATAAATATTTAAAATATTCTATTTTGGGGGTGTACAATTTATACCAGTCCCCAACACAGCTAATTAAGGCTATGGCAGTCAGAAAACAAATAGAAGTAACATCAAAATTACCACATCCTTAAAACCTCACCTGATCTTCACGGTAGTGACATTTTGATAATGATGATGACTCTGCCTTCACAAAGAGAGAGCTCATTATTTCTGAGATACATACTTCTACATCAATTTCTGAAAGGAAATGAACCTTACAAGCAACTATAATTGGAATGCTGTCCTCCATGCTCTTAATTCTCATCAACAACAACAAAAAAAAAAGGTAACAGAAAAATCTCACCACTAAAATATAAAAGCCTGCAACTGTCACTTGCCTGATATACATCTTCAAGAGAGGTCTGTGAAACATAACAAAAAGCCAAATATTCAGCTACTTTTACTAGAGATCACCAACTGCCACCTGAAATACCACCACCCATCTGGCCATCTTTCCAAAAAGCACCGATGTAGTTCACCTTCCCCAATGCATAACATACATGTCCAAAAAATAAAAAGAGAAGTTTTAAGTTCAGAATTCCGCCCGACACCAAGCTCAAGATTGCAACTAGGTATCAAGACCAGCAGTGATACATTTTTCACACATCCTTTTTTTTTTCCTTTCACTGCTGTTCCTTGGCTTCAGTTGACTTTATGTGTTGGCTGCCTTGAATCGCAGTCTTAAAAGTGCTTAGAGAACTGAAGCAATTCATCCAGCACTATGAATTTATCTGAGAGGAGTCTGGTTGTGATCTGATCTGCAGTTTCTCAATACCTCAGAAATCCATATTCTTCATCTTCCAAAAACCGATATATTATGCACTCAGCAGCTGAGACAGTAGCAGCTGCTTATACAAAAGTGATACGCTTTCCTTCAGGAAGTCGTCAGGTCCAGGTACTTTGTGACTGCACGTCACAGTATGATCAAGATGTGTACTAACGGTGGCTTTCATGAAAACAAAACTCAAATACACCTCTGAGTATAAGTGGGTGCTAGATCCGAATCATTCAGAGACTACATATCTGGAGAGCACCAGGGTCAGTACGAACATCCAAACCCATATGCAACCTCTGAGAAACTAGGGACTCTGAATAATCCCATTGCTGGATGAAGCAGATGTTAGCCAGATTTTGTGGTACCTGGAACCTTCCCATGTCTAACAGAAGCCTCTTTAGATCCTTCTAGACCAAATCATATCAGAAAATCAAAAAGCAACAGGAACTCAAGGCATTCAGGATACAAGTCTGCTCCCAACGCACACGCAGATTGCGCGATGTAATCGCACCGACCCAGCCTGGAGACTAGTTTCATCTTGCATGCAACACAGTCTGCTGGTACGCGCACCATGACTGCTTGTCTGGGATTTCTGGATTGCTAGGCATCTGGAAATCCTGGACAAACTACTAAAGCACAGAAAAAGGCAAGAGAGGAGCAAATAACCCAAAATGAGAGTCTGTCCTTGATCTTCTCTTTCCTAGCCAATTGCTTAAGCAGCTTTCTCAGGCTAGCTCTGTAAACCAGCTCTATCTCCCATTTACAAGACTTCACTGTGAGGTACAGACATTCATGAGCATTTTAGCGGAGAAAGATCTAGGAAAGCTTACTAGGTCTACTAAAATTACATACTATTAATAGTATTGTACAATAACATAACTTTTTATATATAGCCCCGAGGCTAAACATATCGAAATGAAGCACAGCTGTTTCAGTGAAACACAGCAGCTGTATCCACTCGCCCCAGCACTGATTTCACACCGTGGGTCACCCTGAAGCCTCAGCCTGGGAGATTTACCACCAAAACACTGATGCGCTGCTCCAGCCAAAAGTCGGAGCCTGCGCTAGCTGTTGGAAGAGCGGGCTGAGGGTCTCATTAGCTGGCGACCGGAGATGGAGTGGTTAAGCTATACGTTCATTCCCGAGCCCTATTCCCTTATTGCTATGTGTTTACATCATTTTCTTAATTTCCGCCCGCTCCCCAGCTACCCTCCTACATACAGGCTTCCCCCTGAGAAAGAGCCGCCCAGGAGCACAGGCCACCCAACGCTGCGCTGTGCTTCCGCCTTCAGAGAAAACGCGTCCCAAGACGCATGCCCTCCATACGTACAGCTCTTCCCCCGGGGAAATATATAGATATATTAGGAAAAGGCATATTCAGCACCGGAGGCGCACTGCCCCGCACTCGCACGGAGCTAAGGGGCGGTGGGCAGCTGCCTCGGCCCCACCAGGGCCCCCTGCCCCCGCCGGCCTCCTGCAGAGCAGAGGCACCGT
>WAAD01020004.1:350219-380760 GCA_013389945.1 Fregata magnificens | reverse complement strand
GGTTGGTGGAAGAGGAGCCTTTGGTGTGGTCTGCAAGGCAAAATGGCGAGCTAAAGATGTAGCCATTAAACAAATAGAAAGTGAATCTGAAAGAAAAGCCTTCATTGTAGAGGTACAGTAAGTTTGCTGGAAAACATGGGCTTTGGTAGAGCTTTTCTTAAATTCATGGGTGTATTTAGTGTACTAAAAGCTATGTCTGTATTACAAGGTAAATGCAGCCTGTGGTACCCAGTACAGGCCTAAACCCCTTGTCATGCAGAAGAGGACACCTGTCAGAGCACATTGGAGCTCCTTTAGTTCGCTTCCCATAAAAACTGGAAGGCAAGCAGGGAGAGAGGAGGGCACACAGGTCGGGGAAACACCAGTTCCTGGATTCTGTCCCAGTGTGGAGTCAGGGTGCAGCTGAAATACCCACCAAAATCCTGGAGCTGATTAACACTTCCAGGGGCTACAGTGTAGGTTCTTCATACAATCAGGTCCATACTTGAAACTGTTTCTTAGTTTTTTCAGCAGTTCTAATAATTTCATTATTTTTTCTTACATATAAGTTTATTAATACATGCAGCTCATTTAAGGGCAGTCACTCTTTCCATTCAATGTCTGCTTCTTCAGAAAGATCTTGAGTAGTTCAGATACACTGATAAACTTCCCAAGATACATAACATTTTCTAGAATCAAAAGTTAGCCATGTAATTTAAATGAGATATATTGTGATGTGCTGCTTAGTATTTAGTCAGTAAGAATCTAGGATGTTCAAGATATACAAAATACGTTAAAAATAAATCTCTTAATTTTGGAACTAAAAATGTAACACTGGAGGGTTAAAGAAAGCATATTTGTAATAGGCTTCTCTGTGTAAATATTTGTATGTTGTTCATTACCATGGAATGTTTTTAATGTTATTAATCTAATTTAATACTGAGTAGATCTGATCAGTCTCTTAGCATTTTTGTGTTCAAAAGAGATCTAAGAAGATAAGCCCAGAAACACTTGAGTAATTACTGGGACTCAGGAAACCCTACAAAGTGCAAGCATCAGTTGTGATACTCCATTCTGGTTTTTTAGAACTTCTGAAGTGTACAGAAAAAAATAACATTAGCTCCTTAGACGATGAACAGCATAACCTGGCCCAGAAGTCTGTGTAAAGGGAAGAAAATTCCTTTTTCCTTCTGCTACCTACTGGTAAAGAAAAATTCAGTGCAAAATAGTCTGATCGTCAATTAGTACAAGCAGCAGTAGGTTCTTGAAACTATAACACATTAATATTAAACTGGCTGGCTTATTTTATAGTGTTGTGGGTTTTGGTTTTTTGGGGTTTTTGGTGGGTTTTGTTTTGTTTTTGTTTTTTAAGAACAGTCATTTTTTATATTGTGAATAAAGCCAATATGATTCAGATTGTTTGTGAAGTCAGACAATCAGGATTCCGAAACTGGAGGCTCCTGGAAGAGCACCAAACCTACAGAGGTCATAGTTGCACAGTGTTTATGACTTGACTGATTTTACTGCACCATGAAAAAAATACTCTCTTTAAATTTAATTTCTTTAAAATGTCTTTTAAATATAGTTTCAGTTAGACAGAAACCTAATTACATAAATTAAAATGCAAACAGGGATATCAGTCTTGTAATTCCTAAAATCACCATCTAGGGTTATGCAGATATATAAAACCGTAATTTCTGTTGTGGTGTATGAATTAGAGATGTGAAAATAAAGCATTAGCCTTTTTTTTCCATGGTTTGAAATGAAATGTGATTTGCATTGCAGCTTCGACAACTGTCACGAGTAAACCATCCCAACATTGTCAAGTTATATGGAGCCTGTCTAAACCCAGTAAGTTATGGCTTTGTCAGTATGACAAAAGGTGACTACTAGCTTAACATATGCAAGCATCAATGCACCAAATGTGTATTTTACATACAAAAATATATATTTTATATATATTTTGTATGTTTTAGCCATAATAAGGAAATATACAGATATGTAAGTTGGTTGATATTTTCAGGTTTTTGTTCTTTCTTTCCCCTGCTACAAGAAATAAATTATTTCAAGAAAACCCCAAATGCTGTTTCTAAACACCAATTATACTTCAGTTTGTCAGAACGGCATCTGGTGTATTACATATGTAGTGTCATTCATATCTACAGTCCTATTAATTGCAAACCAGCAATACGAAAAAGAAAATGCATTAGCAACACATGATTCATAGCCTGTAAATCAGTTCCTATTCTCATATATGCAATTTTCAGGATTTGCTTTCTTTCTGCCACAGCTGCAAACAGTCCCACAAATTCTTAAAGCAGAAAAGCAAGTACTGTGGCAGGACAGATGTATCCTTAGCTAATTCTAGTATGGGCTATTTAATTGGTTAAAATAATGCTGCATCCCTTTTTCCTTCATACTGATGAAATTCTTCTGACATGGTATTTAAAATTTTTTGTAAACCACTAAAAAAAATAAAGGCAAATGACTTGCAGTTTGAAGAAGCATTTGCTTTTCAAGACTCAGGGAGGGGGGCAATTCTCCTCTTTCCTAACTTAGAGTGGGAACTAAGTATAAAACTGACTTCTGTTTCCTACACGTAAATATGTACCATTCAAACTCTTTACCTCGTAGGTAAATTTTCCATTAGCTTAGGTATGGAGACTTTGCAGTTCCTCTCAAAGAACTTTCCTTTCAGTTTACAAAAGCTGTTTTCTGCCCCTACATTTAAAACATCCCTATTTTTTGTCCCCCCCCCCCCCCCCAAAGGTGTGTCTTGTTATGGAGTATGCTGAAGGAGGTTCTCTGTACAATGGTGAGTATCATTTCAACATAGTGTCTTCCTGCAGCTGAAGTGCTAGTGTTAGGGCAAACAAGATCTAAAATATACAGTTGTTTCATACATATGTCTCCATCCTTGGAGGTACTCAGAAGCCACCTGGATGCAGTCCTGGGCAGCTGGCTCTAGGTGGCCTGCTTGACCCTGCTTGCTGGACCTCCAGAGGTTCCTTCCAACCCAACATTCTGTGGTTCTTTGAAATTCTTAAAATAATTCTAAGAAGAAAGGAGTGTGCTTTTAAAAACCATTATTCAGTCCACTAGTTTGTTTCTTGATATCAATTTATTATATTTTATACAAGTCATTTAACGTTTTCCAGTGGAGCATTTGAAAAGATTCTTCCTTAACTTGTAAAGTCCCTGAGCATTTGTTTAACGTAGGTTTCACCAGGGTTAGCTGAGAACAAGCAACACCTTTCATGTTGAATTTTAACGTCAAAAATTATGAAAAACATACTAAAAAATGGAAAATATTTTGACATTTCCATTATTTTAACAGTCTGCAGAAGGATATTTTCAGTTGCAGTGATGAGGCATTGATAATTATTTAGATTCCATAGAGCTTTCTGACTGGTATGTTGTTAACTCCATTGTATCTGTTGTAATATACAATAAAGTTCTTTTTAGTTTGTGCCTTTGTTTTGCAGTACTGCATGGTGCTGAACCTCTGCCTCATTATACTGCTGCACATGCCATGAGTTGGTGTTTACAGTGTTCCCAAGGAGTGGCATATCTCCACAGTATGAAACCAAAGGCTCTAATCCACAGAGACCTGAAACCACCAAAGTAGGTTTATGGCTCATATTTTGTATTTTCTTACAACTGGAATTTAAGACCATTTATAATAATTCCATTGCATGTGAAAGAAATACCTTTAATTGATACTAACTTTATTGGATGTACTGTATTCTAAATGAATGCTGTGCATTTGAAACTTCAGTTACAGAATGATGGTGCACGGTACAGGAAATTAACTGACCTCAGTTACTTTCTGTTAAACTAGAAAAACATTCTGCTCCTGCCCTGCATCATGAAAGAGGATTTTGATAGGGATAGGACTTCTAATCAGAGGCATTTAAAATGGCCCAGTTTTACAATGGGTTGTGGTGTTCAGTAAGAGAATGTTAGGTGGGAGGGTTGTTTGGTTGCTTGGTTTTAACATCATATTTAATCTGATACATTAGAGCTCTTTCCCCACATGGCCATCCTCCTCTATCCCCTCCTTCTGCCTGTTCCACTACCCCTGCCAGAATCTCCCATCGCTTTCCACTGAAACAAAAATGAATAGTTTTCTGCCCAGTCAGTTTGTTGATCTGACTCATGTTACAGTTTCAGATCTGGCTCCACAGATTAGGTGGAAGCAGAGGTTTGGGGATCAGCAGGATCACCCCATTTTGGTGGTAGCCTGCAGTTATTACCAGATAAAATTATAACGTGAAGCCATACTTTAAATCTTGAATTCTTTCTTGTATCCCCAGTTTTGATTTAGAGACCTGTTAACATGTAACTTTGGGTGCTTTCATTTATTTAAATAGCTACGTTGACTGACATTAATGGGAGTCCTGATCGTTCTTCTTTTGGTAAAATTGCTACAGCACTTGTTTTTCAGCCTCTGGCATGTGAAAGACTAACTTTGTCAATATATACTTAGTGGTTTACTATGGCTAAATATATTTATTAAATATTAATAAATTACAATATACATTTGATTGTTTTAAAATATTTCATATGTTCAGATTAGGCACAAGTGACCTTATTTATTTCTCAAACTATAAAACTAGAGCACTGAGAAGCAAAGCCTTAGATATTCAACTATATTAGAATGATAGTTGTTGGCATAAAAAAAGTCAGTGGTTTATCACCAGACTATTTAATCCTACAATTTTAATTTGTGTTTTTGTTCTTTGACAGTTTGCTCTTGGTAGCTGGGGGGACAGTTCTAAAAATCTGTGATTTTGGTACAGCCTGTGATATTCAAACACACATGACCAACAATAAGGGAAGTGCTGCTTGGATGGCACCTGAAGTTTTTGAAGGTAACAATAATTTACAGTGTCAATATTATGTGTTGTTTCTAGGGATGCAACTGTGAATTAATTTGGTATAGGAAAAAGAGCATCATGTAATCTTACTTTATTTCAATTGGTGTGCTAAAGTTTGAGGTAACAGCTGAAAGAGTCTTGGTAGAAGTCTAACATTTATTTAAAAATCTGTATGGTTGGATATTGCCAAATAATTATGCAGAGTTTCAAAGAGCAGCACTGGATTGACTCTATCACATTAGTATTTGTTAATTACATGAAGATTTGGAACCTTTATTTGTGTTATTGCTGAGATTTACATAAGAAGTACCTTTAGACAGCTGCTGTTTCTTATTTTATAAGCAAGTAAAACATGACCAGAGGGCTATTTCCCCGGGATTGTGCTGTTTCTGAGATTCTTAAGTCATTTCAAACTCTTCTGACATTTAAATACATTGTCATTACTTTCACTCCCTATTCTGATCAGCTTTTATCTTTAGAATTTCCCTGTTAGTGTCTCTAAATTGAACATAATTGCCATCATTTTCAATCCCCCACTTTCTTGTAACTCCATCTTTTGTGTAATCTAGAGGTTTGATGTACTTCCTCTTTCCTACATACTGAGGAACTTGTTAGTAACAGTTAATTTAGTTAAGTAGGAAAACAAGCTGTTTCTTGGAGAGTAGCTGGGGAAGATTCATGACACTTGATAATTATCATAGAATCTTGGAAGGGACCCACAAGGATCATCAAGTCGAACTCCTGACCCTGTATAGGACGACCCCAAAATTCACAGCGTATGTCTGAGGGCTTCCAAATGTCCAAATGCTTCTTGAATATTGTCAGGCTCGGCGCCATGACTACCTCCCTGGGGAGCCTGTTCCAGTGCTCCACCACCCTCTGGGGGAAGAACTTTTTCCTAATATCCAACCTAAACCTCCCCGGCACATCTTCCTGCCATTCCCTCAGGTCCTGTCACTGGTTGCCAGGGAGAAGAGATCGGCACCTGCCCCTCCTCTTCCCCTTGTGAGGAAGCCGTAGACCGCGATGAGGTCTCTCCTCAGTCTCCTCTTCTCCAGGCTGAACAGACCAAGTGACTTCAGCTGTTCCTCATATGGCTTCCCCTCTAAACCCTTCACCACCTTTGTGGGCCTCCCTGGACACTCTCTAGGAGCTTCGTATCCTTTATATACTGTGGCACCCAAAACTGCACACAGTACTCAAGGTGTGAGGTCACACCAGTGCAGGGTAGAGCAGGACAATCACCTCCCTCGATCGGCTAGCAATGCAGTGCTCAATGCACCCCAGGACACGGTTCGCCCTCTTGGCTGCCAGGGCACACTGTCGGCTCACGTTCAGCTTGCCATCGCCCAGAACCCCCAGATCCCTCTCCACGGGGCTGCTCTCCAGCCTCTCGTTCCCCAGTCCGTACATACATCCAGGGTTGCCATGTCCCAGGTGCAAAACCCATCACTTGCCCTTGTTAAACTTCATATGGTTGGTGATTGCCCAGCTCTCTAAGTTGTCCAGATCTCTCTGCAGGGCCTCTCTACCCTCGAGAGTGTCAACAGCTCCTCCCAATTTTGTATCATCGGCAAACTTTGATAGTAATCGTTCAAGTCCTGCATCCAAGTCATTTATGAAGATATTAAAAAGCACTGGCCCCAAGATGGATCCCTGCAGAACCCCACTAGTGACCAGTTGCCAGCCCCATGTAGCCCCCTTTACTATAACCCTTTGAGCCCGACCCATCAGCCAATTGCTGACCCATCGCATTATGTGTTTATCCAGCTGTATGCTGGACATTTTGTCCAGGAGGATACTGTGAGAGACAGTATCGAAGGCTTTACTGAAATCCAAAAAGATTACATCGACTGGCTCCCCTTGGTCCACTATGTGGGTAACCTTGTCATAGAAAGAAATTAAGTTAGTTAGGCAAGACTTTCCCCTCATGAACCCGTGCTGGCTGGGACCAATGACTGCATGGTCTTTCAGGTGCTTTTCAATAACTCCCAGAATAATCTTCTCCATAATTTTGCCAGGCACAGAGGTGAGACTGGCAGGCCTGTAGTTACCGGGGTTATCCCTGTTGCCCTTCTTGAAGATTGGGACAATGTTTGCCAGTTTCCAGTCAACTGGGATCTTTCCAGATTCCCAAGAGCATTGAAAAATCATTGAGAGAGGTCTCGCTATGACATCAGCCAGCTCTTTAAGTACCCTGGGATGAATCCCATCAGGCCCCATTGACTTATAGGGATCCAGTTAGCCACATCCAGCTACTTTGATACAGGTGTAAAGAGTTTTGGAGATGCCAAGTTCTGAAAGAGTTTTGTAAAATCAGTAACTCGGAGAAGTCCAAATTAGTGCCTTCACTTAGAGAGGACTTGTGGTTCGTGCTGCAGCCTCTCTCTCCTGTCTGCCTTGCAAACTGGCTGGACTGCAGCAACTGGCCTGAGAACATGCTGCTTTCCTTGCACAATTTGTCCGAGGTATGGGGGCAGAGGAAGACTGCTCATAGGTAGAGTGGAGCCTGTTGCAGCTAGATGCTATATGATGGGTATCCACATGAAACCAGGCTTTTTTAATTCCACTGTTTATGAAATTATTTGTCTCAGTGATGCTTTCTGATTACGTATTAACAAAAAAATCTCTTGGCCACTCAGTGCCAGTTTTGATCCTTGTTTGAAGGCAGATGAGCAAATCTCTATCATTTATATTCATGCATTTATTACCATGTCATTAGCCATTCACATTTCTTTTTAGTATTTGCATGAGTTATGGTTACAGAGCATAAATTCTTTCTGCAGTCTCTGAACATTTTTATTCATTATTCTGTATCGCGCCTACATGTCTTCTGCACCTTTAACAGGAGTCTTAGAAATATTGAACTTACAGTCAAAGAACTTTAATGACATGACAAAAAGAGTAAGAATAAAAAACAGCGAGGAAATAAGATGTTGAGGAATTGAGGAATCTGCTGATTTGTTCATATGGTAACTTACTAGTTCTGCTGAAGACCTGTAATTAATAAAGAGCAATGGATATAACAGAGATGTTATTCGCTGGCATATTGTGACTAACATGGAAGAAGTGAGTTGAAGAAGAATATTTACAGGAAGCAAGCATAGTCAGTTAAATACAGAATGCAAGAGATCTTTGAAACTTAACAAACTGCATTTTATATTATATAAGAAAACTGATGCATTTTATCATTTCAGGATGACTCCAAGTGAAAAGGATTGATTTCCAGAGAGAGGCATTCTTAACAATCCTACTTTCAAATGATTTCAGACTTAAGTTAGTGTGAATCAGCCAGCTTTAGAAAACTGTTTTTTCTCAGCAAAACAAATGTGAAGTGAAAGGAAGCATATAGAGCTATTTATCGGCTCAAACTGTACTTCTTTTTAATGTGTTATATAGAAAAGAGACAAATTATATTGATGGCTTTCTTCCAGGTAGCAACTACAGTGAAAAATGTGATGTTTTCAGTTGGGGTATTATTCTCTGGGAGGTAATCACCCGTAGGAAACCTTTTGATGAGATTGGTGGTCCAGCTTTCCGCATAATGTGGGCAGTTCACAATGGTGAGTTGAAAATACTTTATTGGATTTGAAGTTGCGTATTTGACCTGTAAATTTGCTAAACACTCTGAACTGTGCAGCTTTAAATTAGTAGTTTTTTCCTTTTTATACTTCATTAAATATGCATTTTTGTCGTAAAGACTTAATAGTTAGACACTGCCACTTTTGTGTCAGTGTGGGTTTTGAGTTATTTGACTACTACAGTGCTTGCACTTCCTGCTACATGTAACTAGGGTATGAACAAACAACGGAAAAGAGCCATGTTCTTTTCGTTATGACGATCTATTTTAAAAGTGATCTGAATCACGTGCTACAAAAAAAACCCCCAACCCCTCTGTCTGGATGAATTACGATTTTATTAGCCAAGTTGGTTTTTTGGGGTTGTTTGGTTGGTTTTGGTGGGGGTTGTTTTGTTTTGTTTTTTTTTAAATTGGGCATCTACAGTAAATTTGTGACTTGACCTGTTTTTAAGAAATGCTAGAAACTGTCAAACTCCTGCAGGACCATTAGGCAGTAAAAATGTTACTTTGTTTTTCAACAGGGGTTTTTTGTTGTTGTTGTTCTGCTGTTTGAATTGTTTTACCTTTAGGTACCCGCAGTCATGGAGCAGGACTCTGCTGTGCTAGGTACTATACAGAACAGATTCTCAGGAGCTTAGCATATAAACAGGAAACAATGGTTGGATTCAAATGGACAAAAGAAAGCAGTGGTACAACATTGGTCAGAATAATAGGCTGTAGTGTCTTCATGCTAGTGTTGTAACTTTTTTAACAGTGTGTTTTTAGGTACCATGGCAAAGCAGAGTTTTAAGAAGAATAAAGTAATGATAGTGAAGTAGTTCAGTGAATGTCTGCAAAGAGTTTCTGCCATTTGTGAAAGACAACATCAAAGAAAGCACAGACTTCTTTGGAAGATGTAATTAACAAACAAGCAATGAAGGCCGATACTCTGCCTGGGTGTCATTGCTTCAGTACTAAATGGTAGAAGCTTAAGGTGAGCACAGGCATCCTATTTGATGAAGAAGAGAAAGGGGCAGACAGCGATAGGATGGATGAGCATTATAGTCATAATAATGCACAAAGATAGATGTTTGCAAATGGCATTTTTGAATGAAGAAAGAGATTATCCATTTCAGTTTTTCAAGAGCACAAGTCATTGAGATTAGGACTGATGAGTGCCTCGTATAAAAGTGTTAACTGTAAAAGTAAGTGTGAATGTCATTGTCATAAATCAGAAAGCCTCGGTAGGGTGTGGGAGTATCCTTTAGGGGAAGACAAATTCCCAACCTGTCCCTACTTTAGCTTGAAAAACTTCTCTCTCTTTTTGTCTTTTTCTCTTTTTTCTGTTTTGTTTTTTTTTTTTTTTTCTTCTTTTCCTTCTTAGGAAGGAAGTGTTAGTGTGCTTCATCTCACTTGAAACCGTTGTGGCGCTCTTACTTCATGTATTACTTGTTATGGTTAATACCTTTTTAAATACTTGCTGCTTTCTATGCAAAATGTCACTATATCTCATGTATTAAACACAACTCAATGTCCATTAATTCTACTCATTGTTGAAACAGTAAAAAGAGTAGAAACATGAACCAAAAACCAGCTGAATAGTTATACAACAGCTGAAGTAAAATATGTAATTAAACATGTGTATAGGCCATGAAAAAGTCACCCAAAATTAGTACATCCAGTGCTTAATAATTTTTCAGGAAGTTCTTAAGAGCAAAATAAGCCCTCAAAAATACTTTTTTCGTTCCCCCTGCCCCGTGAGTATGGCATTAGGAACCAAAGACTGTCACTACTTGCTTCCTTGTTTGATCTAGCGCTTTATTCTTCAGAGAGTGGTAACATATTTATTAGCCGTTGTAAACTGTTGTATTTGGTCAGTCAGTGAATTTTTTCAAACCACTACTGAAGGAAAAGTTTAATTTTCTTTCTACTTGTTTGTGTGTAATTGTAACTTGTATGTAGTGCAAAGGAACTTTTTTTGTCAGTTTTTTGTTTCTGAGAGAGAAAATCAAGTACAGGCCTGTTCTTTCAGATTACAATTAACTATACGTTTTCCTGTATTTATTTAGCGAAATACCAGAGAGAGATCAGTCGCTGTCGGTCATCTTATAGTCTGTTTAACAAATTAAGGGTTTTTTCTAATTCCAATTATAGGTACTCGGCCACCACTGATCAAAAACTTACCTAAACCAATTGAGAGTTTAATGACCCGTTGTTGGTCCAAGGATCCCTCGCAACGACCATCCATGGAGGAAATTGTTAAAATAATGACACACTTGATGCGGGTATAAAAATTTATTTTACTATCTTACTCATTTCTTAACCTATTAAGTTGGGAAATTGAATTATAAAAGGTATGCCTTTTATCACACTCTAAAGGCGGTCTTGCATGTTTTCTCTCTCCTTCTGTCTTTCTGATAAAAATTATCAAATTACTACAGTAGAGAAGGGAAACCATTCCTCTCCTTATGGGAGAGCTATACAAACTCATAACAGATTTGGGGAAATTAATAAAAATAGTCACAGATGTATTTTAATGTATTGCTAAAATAACTGCATTTATTGGTCTTTTAAATAAACTATTATAAATATAATATATAATTTATATTTAGAAAATATTTTATGAGGTACTATTTAAATAATTTTAAAACAATTGTTAAGTACTACTTTTTTATCAAATCATTGCTGTTTTTTCACAGTACTTTCCAGGAGCTGATGAACCTCTGCAGTATCCTTGCCAGTATTCAGATGAAGGCCAAAGCAACTCTGCCACTAGTACAGGTACACTTGTATAAATAAGAGAAAAGAACAGCAACATGAAATGATGCAGATGGATTATAAAGCACATTCTCATATTGATTTTGAACTCAAATTGGGAAAGGTAACCTTTCCAAAATCTTAAGCAGTGACAGGAATCTACTTTTTTGTTAAGACCTCATACCACATCATATTTAGTGTTCTCAGCCAAACAGTTTTGCTGAAATGTACCTTTAGTGGAGAACAAGCATATAATAAAAGCTGTTTCCGAATGTCCAGGTAATGTCTCCTTTTTTCCCCATGAAGGTTGCTAGCAACTGACACTCTTTCACTCATATGTAATGTTTAGGAGNTAAGTTGGGAAATTGAATTATAAAAGGTATGCCTTTTATCACACTCTAAAGGCGGGCTTGCATGTTTTCTCTCTCCTTCTGTCTTTCTGATAAAAATTATCAAATTACTACAGTAGAGAAGGGAAACCATTCCTCTCCTTATGGGAGAGCTATACAAACTCATAACAGATTTGGGGAAATTAATAAAAATAGTCACAGATGTATTTTAATGTATTGCTAAAATAACTGCATTTATTGGTCTTTTAAATAAACTATTATAAATATAATATATAATTTATATTTAGAAAATATTTTATGAGGTACTATTTAAATAATTTTAAAACAATTGTTAAGTACTACTTTTTTATCAAATCATTGCTGTTTTTTCACAGTACTTTCCAGGAGCTGATGAACCTCTGCAGTATCCTTGCNCTTAAGCAGTGACAGGAATCTACTTTTTTGTTAAGACCTCATACCACATCATATTTAGTGTTCTCAGCCAAACAGTTTTGCTGAAATGTACCTTTAGTGGAGAACAAGCATATAATAAAAGCTGTTTCCGAATGTCCAGGTAATGTCTCCTTTTTTCCCCATGAAGGTTGCTAGCAACTGACACTCTTTCACTCATATGTAATGTTTAGGAGTTGGCATTTTTAAATTTTTTACTATTCTTGAAAGTTGCACCTGCTTTCAGTTATGATCTCCACAATTGAAACTTGCAGTTGTTTTATATCAAGATGCAGTAAATACAGTAATTTAAATTAAGTGCAAGGAAATCACTAGAAAGGTGAATGGAACAAAATGTGGGCGAGGCTTTCAGGTAGTCTTGCCCTCAGAGAAATCCTTTTAATAATAGAAAATAAAGATCATTCAGTCTTCTCATTTTTTTAGAGTACAGTTTTCCCACTTCAGTTGTTTTTAATCTTAGATGTCTTCACTTTCCACTGCTTGGTTGGTCTGTTTTCTACCGCCAAACAAATTGCTGTTATTTTGGATAAAGTTTCCTTGGCTATTTTGCAACTTAGTCACCTGTATATTACAAAATCTCTTCAGCTGTAGCATTGTACTGACTTCACTAGCTGTTCCTCACCCATGATTTTAAGATATGATTTATCATTTTAAACTGTGAATATATATTGTCTGTTATTTTTCAGGTATTTGTGCTCCTCTGTGGTTAATGATGGACTTTGTCATTAATTGTGCATGAGGTTGCTGATTGTGTTGTTAATATATCTACCCCAACAATTTCAGACCAAGCTAAAGATTGACTTCAGAATGTCATCATAGTGCTTAGTCATGTATTCTGTCTTTTTCACTCCTTTTACTTTTTACGTTAATGGATCTGTTGCAATCTTGCAGCTTGCCTTTCATTAAAAGTTTTCAAAAGTGTTGCTTTAAAGCAAAGTTAGGCTTCTGAGAATGCTCAAGTGAAGAGGCACACTTCAGTATTTTTAATTGAAATTCTCAAATGTTTTTCCCTGTTACTGATTTCTAGGTTCATTCATGGACATCACTTCTACAAATACAAGTAACAAGAGTGATGCTAACATGGAACCAAGTGACTTCCAAGGAGCTTCTACCAATGACACTATTAAACGTTTGGAGTCAAAATTGGCGCAGCAAATGAAAAATACAGCCAAACAGCCGGTAAGCCAACGCATGCAGTTTTGAACCATAATAATGAAATGGACAAAGATGGACAAAAGTGTTGTAACTGCTATGAAACATTAGTCTCTTCTTCCAAAAATAGTACAAAATTGGAGCCAGTTAATTCTAGGAAAAGAACATGAAACGGGATGGGAAAATATTGAATTATTCCGAAAAGGTAAACTGGAAGGCTCTAATAAGATCTCCAATGAAATAAAAAAATAGTTCATGAACTCTTGTCTTAGGGATTCATTAGGTTAAAAAAAAATTTATATTTGAAAATCGCTGCCTTAATTTAGAACCAAAATATTAGTATGACATGAAAGGATTAAACATTTATGTGAATTTTGAAAATACTATGTTTTATTTCAAGTAGGATGAAAAAATACAAAGATTCTCTTGTGACAGTATTGGCCTAATTCTACTCAATTTTTATCCGCATAAAGGTAGATTCTTCCAAAAGTTCCAGATATTTGGTTCTTGTATGTCAATAATAGATAAATTATTACCATTTATTGAATTACAAATTTTAAATCTTACCACTTTTAAAATGCACATTATAGAAATATATTTTAACCTACATACTGTGCATATCATGGAGGGGCTTCTGCAGAATGTTTTTTCTTTTTAAAAAATGTGACTGTTGAAACAGGGTGATCCTGGCCGTTTGAGTTTACCCCCATCTCGCGGGAGCAGTGTGGAGAGCTTGTCAGATGTTCGCGCGCGACCACAGTCAGCCCTTGTTTCAGGAGAAGCCAAAAGGATGAGTGCTGACATGTCTGAAATAGAAGCAAGAATAGCTTCCATCACAGGTAAAATTAAAGGATGTTTGGGGGATAGACTAAGGAATTGGAAGGAAGGAAAGGAGGAAGGAAGATGTAAAACATGCATAGTCCTACAGAAAGTTAATACCACTAGCCATATGAAAATAATTTAACTTTTCATGTAGTCTTTATTGTCCTTTATCAATTGTGGGGGAAAGGTTGAATATTTTAATTGGGTACTTTTAAGGTTGTGGAAGAGATTAGTTTTGTTGAATTAGACTTTGACCTTTTTAAAAAATCATTATGAGACTTCTAAGTATCAGTCCTATTCCAAATGCACTTTCTCCTTTGCATCTGAAGTAATGTTATTCCATCTCTGCTAGCATAATTATTTCTAAAATAACATTTCTTTCAAGGTTATTCCTATAATATTTTGAAATTAAGAGATGGGTTTAAAGTTCAGCATGTTCCCAAGTAAGTTTTAAAATATACTTTGACAGATTTCAGAAAGAGAAACAGTTAGATTTTATTCATCACATTAACAAAGCATTGGTATCTTTTGTTAAAAAAAAAAAAAAAGCTACAGGTGTTTTGCCAGCTATAAACTGTTGTGTCTAAACATTGAATCCTTGAGTCAATTGGAATTTATGTGTAAGTATAGATACATAATTTAATGGTGAAAGCAATCTTTATTCTTCCCAGAAGAGTGAATTAATAAAAATGTGTATACTTGGCAAACACTTTCCTGTCTCTTTTATTCATCAAAGATATTGTTTGTTACTCTATGCAAACTTCAGGTTTTAAGTTTCATATGTGAAACTTTTTTTTGTTATGGTATATAACCACAGATTTTAAATAATCAGACAAAATTATTTTGGTTAGTCCAGGGTTATTTAGCTGTTCTAATATTTTTCTGCCAAGCTGAAAATTAGGGTAATCAAGTAGCTGTAATTAATAAGGAAATATGCGTCACACTCTGGCTTTCTTGTGCACCATGACTCTTTCATTTTTGTTCTTCATTGTATTATGATTACTCCAGGATCTTGTTTTACTAAATACTGAAGTTACTCATGAAATAATATTTATCTTGCCCTAAACACTTTTTACTTTTATGTTCTTATTTTAAAGCCTTATTCCAAGATTTGTCTTTTGTATTGTCAGTCTTTGACTGGATGATTGTGTAGCACATCTCACCCTGAATATCTCTAAAGGTTTCCTAACACAGAAGGCAACTGTGTACTTACCTGATAATAACAACATCCTGGTTTTATCTTAAAGTATGTCAGGACTCACTTTGGTCACTGACACTCTAAAGTCAATGTAAGTTTTTGACATTAGTGGAGATAAGCTGGCCCTCCTTTGTGTGAGTTTTTAATTTTCCTGGTTCGTCTTCTTTAAGTACATTGCTCTGAATAGTAACTGTTATTTCAGAATATTCTAAGACTTGTTTTGTTTTGTTATGACTGTAGGGTTTCTTTTTCTTGAACTGAAAGTGTATATTGAACATACTAGTTAGGTTTTTTTAAAAAATCACTTCAGGCAGTAGTGGACTACTAGAAATGAGGTCAAACCTATCTGACCATAACTTTTTCAAAAAGAGCTGAAACAGCACTGTATTGGTTTTGCTTTATTTTTTAATCTTGTTAACTGTGCGACAGAAATAATACGCTGTGAACTTTAAAAAAAATGGTGTGGCTGGGTGAGAATTGGGCTGTTGTTAAGAGTAAATCAGGTCAAGAATTGTTTAATCTTCTTGTTCCATCTATCGCTAGATTAAGTGTAAGAGTAAATCACGTAATGCACGTCACCGTTACTTACTAAGTTTGAGATGGATATGCTGCAATGTTCTACCTTTGGGAGATGGATTCAGACTTTTCTCTAAATGGGAACTATTTATCTCAAACTACACAAGTAGTAAAATAAAAATAAAAAATGTATGATTAGATTTTATTCCAAAGTACATAATGTTTCTTGAACATCATTCAAAAATGAAAAGGTTGGTAGTGATAATCCAGTTTACAAAACAAAAAATCTTCACTAATAGGACAAAAGAATGGAAGGGAGGAATGATTGTCAAATGTAATAAGTGTGAGCATTTTTTTCAGAGACAGATGAGATTTCCTTTAAAAGGAGGTGATTTAAGGAAACAGAAGTACCCAACTATTAATCTTGTTTATAAAACAGTTTGTACCCAACACTAAAATAGAAAATGTTATATAAGTTCAGGCAATCAAGAATTTATTCTGAATATACAGGTGATCTGAAATAATTTAATTTGTTCTCTGTTTGGATAATTACATTTGGTTTTCCCTTCCTTGTTGCCATGCTGCTTTCTGTGTTTGACTTTTGTGTTGCTAACTATAACTAATTACACAGTGTTGTAATGACGGCTAGTTCTGCATTTTTTGCTTTTTAACAGTTGCTTTACTATGTGTAAGCATGAGTGGAAGGCAATGCAGTTTATTCTGCATGACATTTTTGCATGAACTATAGTTTAACCAAGTTGATGAAAAATGCAATATTAGGAATTTAATAATTTTGCTATTGCCATTTTAGTGTTTTGCATGTGTATTGTATATGTGTATTTTTTCAGCCTATTCCAAGCCTAAACGAGGCCATCGTAAAACTGCTTCATTTGGCAACATTCTGGATGTCCCTGAGATCATCATACCAGGTATCGCAGACCAGGTGAACGGGTCAATTGGTTAAGATGCCGGAATAATGATCAGACTGCTAAAAATACTTCTTGCTCCAGTTGCTCTAGGACAGAACTAGAAATTATCCCAATAACTTTTTCATAATGTCTCTGGAAAGAGGAGCATGATATTTTAGCGCAAACTTACGTTTATCAGTAGAGGATTCGATCTTATAGTTCAAATTTACTTTTATTGATAAAGGATTTTTTCCTTTATGATCTTGATGTTAAGAGTCTTCTTATAGAGCAAAACTATATATGCAGTCTTCTATTACAATACCTCATTTGGTGGAAGTGGACTTAAGTTGAAAAATTCCTGTCTAGGTAATTATCTTGCCCTGATCTTTGTTGTGTTTGAGCACCCATTTTTAATCTAATCAAATATTAGTAGAACAAAAAACTTAAATACGTTATGTACAGAACTTCAAATCAAACGTGATACTTGTGATTTTAAAAAGTTAACGCTTAATCTGTGTAACTTATATGTGACTACACTTTTCTAGAGCTAAAATGTGTCTGCATGAGATATTTCTGTTGTGTTTAAGTTAATGCAAACAAATTATTAGGAGAGGCTTCTGACAGGAAGAAAATCAGTATAATCAGGCCCCGCAGCTGGTAATTTCAGTTGCGACTTCAACGAATAATTCTCATCTATCCCAAGTCTATATTTAGTTAGCAGCATATTGTTTTCCTTTCCCATTCCTTTTTTTGCAATCAAAGTGGATTTCTTTCTCTCATTTCATACTTCTTAAAGCCTAAAAATAAGTATAATCAATCCCAAACTGTGATAGGTATACCATTAGCGGTATGCAAGTTGCTTCAAAATTATTTGTCAGAGGCAGGAGATGCAAGTAATAGTATCTGCTGCTAATCTAGAGATCCATTAAAAACTGTGGACCCCTGCTCTAAATTTGTGTCATCTGAGGAAGTTTCCTTGTAAATCTTGACATTGCTTGATGTTTTAAAGTTGAATGCAAAAGAGAATTTTGCACAAAAATTTCTTTCAAATAACTTTACTGGAGTTTACATATAAAAATACAAAATGTCAAAAAGTAGATTCCAGAGAACAACAGCACTACCCATGAGAAGAAAACCTATTTGGCATTGAGGCTAACAAATCAGCAAGAAAGTTTACTAGTGTAG
This sequence comes from Fregata magnificens, assembly GCA_013389945.1. NCBI lineage: Eukaryota > Metazoa > Chordata > Aves > Suliformes > Fregatidae > Fregata > Fregata magnificens. The sequence continues at coordinate 363,004 of WAAD01020004.1, read as the reverse complement.
CTTCCTGCTGTAATTTTCAAATGGTCCTGGCCTGCCATGACATAAATGAAATCCTGAGAGAGCAAGGAAAGAGAAAGTGAAGAGATCTGTCAAGTTTTGCAGCATCAACACATGATGAGAGCTCTAGAAGCTGAGTGCCTCTTGTCTGTGCACGCTGTCTGCATGTAACAGCACTGGGCCTTCCAAAGAAACCTTGAAACTTTTAGAGAATAATTAAAAAGTCAGTGAAATAAAATGCCATGTCATTTTCACAAAATAGATTGTACCAGTCTATTGGTTTTACTTATTTAGGCAGAGGAAGTCAATCAGATATTCTCCACCTGGACTATTTTAATTGAACTTGACAGGATGGGGATTCCAAGATGAATTTGGAATAGATACGAGAGAAATAGCAACCTGTAGAAATGAAAGAAGGTATAGGATTGCAGCAAGCATATTAATGAATTTTCTCAAAATGTACTATTAAGGTATTTAAGTCTGAAATAAGCGATAATGAAAGTGACAATGCTTTATCAGAAGCGACTTCATAAGAAGGAGGATTAGAGTATCACATAGGGTGAATTTTGTTGTGACTGGGGAAAAAAAAATAGAAATAGGGTAAAAACCAGGGTCGTGCACTGTTGGTCATACGCTAGCAAGAATTTCTTTTAATAAGATGACATGGGACCATAGCCGATGCATGCAGATTAATCCCAGGTAGTATAAGCCTCTAATGTAACACAGTTGTGGAAAAACTGAAATCTTAGGGTTCATTTCCAGGAAAGGTAAGGAAGCACTAACACTATTTACAGGCCCTTGTTGAGCTTTGATCAGGAATTCAACACACTGTTCTGGGCAGCTGTATAAAAGAAACATATGTGTGCTCTGAAATAATAGCAAGAAGAGCTACTAGGATGGTATGGAGAGTATAAAGAAGAATCTGAAAGCATGGCTTTTTTGGCCCACAAAATGAAAGCTGAGAAATGAATAATTATTTTCTATAGATGAATCTGCAGCTAAAGACTAGGAAGAGAGAACTACTTAAGCTAAAAGACAGTATTGGCACTGTGGAAAAAAAGATGTAAATTGTCTGCAGATAAGTCTGGGTTGTATATTAAAAGTTTTCTGGTTGTCGGAACAGCTTTCTCATAAGAATCCAAAGGCCAGGAAAAAAGAGATTAATCGTTATGTGACAGGGATGTGATCATCTGCCCAGTAAACTAATATTTACCTGTATACTTAAAGTAGTTATTCAAAAGCACCTTGCTCGGTTATTCTTTTAAAGACAATATAACATGGCCTATTTCTCACCTCTTTGCTTTCCTTACTCTCTCAGCACAAGGCTTTCAGTCCTGGCCTTTTAACACGCTTTTCCCCCTTCTAGTTATACTTCCAAGACCCCCAAACTGGCATGTCTGTCTCAATCCCACCCCATTACATTCCTTAGCACTTCTGCCACATACCCAGCTCCTCTGAACTTCCCTGGGTATGTCTGTCAATGGGGTGAGCGGTCCGTCTCCATCCTCAGGGCAGCGCGAGTGCTGATCCAGTCTGTGCTGCTGCCTGAAGTTCTGCTGAGCACATGGTAAAGCAGCTGCTTCCTGGAGAGGGGAGGCACCACGAAGGCATGTTACCATGAGTCAGCTGCTTTGGGGCAGGGCTATTTTAGAAGTATGAGTACTACATCTGCTATCATTGGGGTTTTTTGTAATGTGTTGCCTCAGCTGCTTTTCATCCATGAACTGATTATGCTACCGAGGTGGTTAAAATACAGATTTTTATCAGTTGAAGGTAAAATGTTGGCAGAAGTGGAAGTTTGTAATATACATTTGCTCTTCTCTGTAAATAGGTTTAAATAAGGGTGAATAGAACTTTCTTTCATTTAAGATGCTATTTTCTGTTACTAGCTTACAAAACTTAGAAACTGAAAAACGAAGCAACTAATTCCTTTTTTGTGTAACAACTTGGGAAGTGAGTTTTCAGTGGTGGTATTCTGCACCCAGAGAGCCAAGTGGAGTATCAACTTTTTTTTTTTTCCAATTTGTAGTATATATAATACATAGTATTGATAATAAGCACTAACATTTTATTTTTATGTGTATATATGAAAAATAAAAACCCTAGTAAGTACAAAAGGCTTAAGTAGCTATATGTTTAAAGAAACAAAAAAAAAATCTAAGTATAGTTTGTAATATGATAAAGAAAAATAATCAGAACACCTTTTTGATACAAACCAGTCAAGCAGCATCTAGCAAATGTACCTTCAAGTACAGCCTTTTCTTCACTGCCAACGTTAGACATCTTGTGCATATAGCATGCATACATTTGGCTTTGTAATTTTTTCATCTGAAACTGTGCCACGGCGTTAAGATTTTTATAGCATTGACACTGCATAAATGATTACTCAGGATAGGCACATTTTGTTGAGTGCCTTTAGAAGGGGGATAGGAATTATAGATGCTTGAGGTCTGTAATTTTTCCATCTACTTTTAAAACCAATATAAGCCAGAAAACCCAGCCTTGTCTCCTCAGATCGCTTCGTTCTTCTGGAATTTAGATCAATGTTTTAACTTCTTTAAAATGTCTTCTAGCACTGTTACATTCACTGATCATACTGCACTGTGAGAGAGGTTTGAGTCTTGCAGGTGTGTAAGGAAGAGGGAGTACTGTGCGCAAATAGGAAAGTGTAAAAGGAGACACAAGTATCTGCTAAAGGGCAGGGAGAAGAGTTCATAGCTGGTCTGGATATTTGGCTGGGGGGGTAGTGATCAAAAGCCTTACATTGTAGAATTTGTTTTTGCTGGAGTATGTGGGGCAGCACACAATGGAAGTTTCCTGTTCCTTTTGAATTTCATTTTAGAAAATAAACAGTATGTGAAATGGGTTTTTTGAGGCCAGGAAGTATGTTTGTGATGTTTGATTTTTAATCTTAAAATCCTGTAAACCACTGAAATCCTGATGTAGTTTATCAAGCTACTGTATATTAACTTCTGTGCCTTTACAAATCTCTTCGTTTTTATAATGAGAAAAAATTAGTTTTAAATGGACATAGAGGTAAGAACAAGATCAAAACTGTGAGAGGAAAGCATAGAGAAGTAGTAGTGATCATTTCAAATAAAGATTATATGTTGTATAGTATATTTTTCAACTGAAATTTGTCTTGAATCTGGAGCAATAAGTATTTGTTGATTCGTAGTCTGTTTCTGCTTTGTCTAAGCTATTTGCCAGATGTCTGCAGTAGTTACACTAATTAAAATGGCATTGCCTAGTAGAGCTTGCTCTTCCCTCATGCTACTAACTTGAAGATATTTCATTTAAAAGTGTGCATTTATTACAACACAGTAGTTTTTTGGCCCCTCTTTCTCTCCCCAAGGCATTTTCTTTTCTTTCTTGCACCCCGCCCTGATTATTTTAACATTTTGGCAGCCATGTTCTAATATTTCAGCAACACATGTGCCGGCTTCTTTAAATTCACAAATGTTGCTAATCTGAAATGAGAATTTCAGATATTTTTGCAAGCCTATTTCAGCAGAGCTAATTTTATAACAGTGTTGTTGAATGAAATGTGCACGTAATTTTGTATCGGTCGTGGGTGGATCGCCCATATCTTGAATATTGAGATGAGCTGTGGCAGCCAGATGAAGTATCCACAGCCCAGAATTCTATTAAGTGTATAATCTTGTTTGTTAAATGATTAGGTAGTGAAAAAGTTCACTGCAAATGAACAAGTTCAGAATTTTTGATGTAGATTTGTCATTCACATGAGCTCTAATATTGAAGTATTAAACATAATATAGCCATTGTTGCTTAGGTAAGTATATACTTCCCCTGAGTTTCAGGAGCAAAAGGTCAAGACCACAGAAAAGTTGCAATTCAAATTCATTTGTAGTCAGAGCAAGGAATATATCCCCGTTGTAGAATCCTTCTTGATTTTCTTATATGCATGTTTCTCATAGTATTTCCTATAAATTTTAGACTATAAAATGTCATGACAAATTGGGAAAGTGACACTGAGAATTTTGTGTTGCTGTTTTGTGATAATGTGTTCCTACATGTAATAGTACCTATATTTAAAAATTTAAAGTATGATACCATTAAATGTATTGATTAATATTGAATAGCCTTACATTTTTGTAGTAACTGTTGCAAATCAAAACACCTGTCAAGACAGGCTGTGGAGTCATATGGAAATTATGCTGAATAAGAAGTATCTAAAGGGTTAAAAATGAGATGCCTGTTACAGGGCTTTGAGTGAGCTGGGTTGGCTGTCTCGTGCGGGGTCGCTGGGTGAGGGGCTGCCAGGGCTGCAGGACATGTTTCAGATGCTCCCCTCCAGTAGAAAAGTTACGTAATGCAGAGCTAAGAGCAAGAATTTTGAGCATTGTCAGCTGTTACTCAGGACGTTTTGGTGTTTCCTTTTGGACAGCTGACCTGCTCTCAAGAGACAATATAAACAATCATCGTAATAAAAATCAAAGTAGCCAGGGAAATGCTGTTGCATAATCTCCTTTTATTGTTAAGGAGACTTTGTTTCCTGGAAATGCCTTTGATTGCGTGTCAGTGTTAAAATTTAAACTGTTTTATGTAGCTGTCACTGGTGGATAATTGCTAACAGGTGGAAGGAGAAGAGGAAAAGATTACAGCATTGTGCTCAGTAGGTTGATGGTGAGATGTGATTTAGCTGAACAGTTCTCTTTTCACACTTCTCAGAGCATGAGAATAGGACGTAGTTTTGTTCATCTGAAGGAGAGAAAGACCAGAAGGAAGCGCTTTCGCTTCTTAATTTTTGTGAGGGGAGCAGCACGCGGGCAGAAGTCCTTGCTGTGTTCCTTGAGCACGCCAAAGAGCAACAGGTTAAAGCTGGCAGCCTGTTATCTTCGCGGTCTAGCTTTTAGAAATCCCCATAACGTAACGCACTTGAAATAGATGTCGTCATCAGCTCCTGCCCTGAGTACTAAGCCTGACCAAATACATGTGACAGAAGATGGTGGAGTAGAGTGCAGCAGCTATTCATGTGGTAGGAGTGGTTATTGTATTAGGGTGTACTTTTTGTTGACAGGCCAGCATGTTTTGAGTTAAAATTCTGCAGCTGTCTCTCTCTCCCCCTCTCTCACTTTCTCTCTGTGGATTTGTACAAATTCCAAGCTCCTCTGCAACAGTCGCACCCTTCTTATTCTGTTCTGAATAGATTTCACTGGTTTGTTTTTGTTTTGTTTTTTTCCCAGCAGGAAACGGACAGCAGAGGCGCAGATCCATTCAAGATCTTAGTGTTGCTGGAACAGAGTCCAGTCAGGTAATGTCTTTTTCATCTCTTCTTTATCTTTCAGTAAAGTCAACACCGAATCTGTACAGGGAAACTGGTCTGGAAATCTTCACCTTTGATGCTTTTGTAGAAACGATGTGGAAGCTTGGCAGACTGTAGTGTCATTTGTATTGCATTTAAATGAGATTCTGTGAGGCTAATCTATGAATGAACTCTAGATGAGAAGTGTTTTCTGTATAGCTCATGCAGCTTTTATCATTTTTATGTACAGATAGGTTTTGTGTACCACTTAATTTGGCTGAGGGCAGATGTTATGCAGGAAGCCTTTTCACCTCTCTATATGTAGAAAACAATTGTAATTCCTACTTAAGATTTTCTAAAGCAGTTATACATATATTAGACTAGCTTTTTGCATGAAAATTAAAAGCAAGTGCGTCAGTGTTATAAACGTATTTATTATCAATCTCTGAACCCTGAATAGTAACTTACAGTAGTATGTCTCCATTTCTTGTGAAAGGTTTACAGGAGGGTGCTGTCACAAAGTTTTGTTTAAAAAAAGACAATCTCAATAAGATATTCTATAATAACGTAGCTTCTTATGTGGTATCATAAGTGCCATGGTAACAGACACAGTGGTATGCTACATAAAATTGAAATTAAACTAAGAACATGTTAAATGAGAAAAGTAGAGCTAATGCTTCATTCAGATATGTTTATTTTGTGTTTTTAATTTCTTCATTGTCTGTTTCAGTAATTCACAGAGGCCATTTGGTCGTTAGTGTGAATTGGCAATTTTGAGATCCCTACTACTATTTGGATGTGGGAAACTGGAGCTTAGCATATTCATCAGGTTAATCAGGTTTCCATATTAAACAACCTACTGCAATAATCTAAAATAGGTGGTAATTTTTGGGGTGTGTAATTATCAGGGAGATCAACATTTGATCCTTCTTTAATTCCATGGAGCATGATAACCACAGAAACCTCATCAATCCCCCAGGTATTATTAGTAGAATTTACTATGTACATCTATCAGAAAATAACAAATGAGTCTTAAATACATTTTAATATCTTCAGAGAAGACAGGTTTTTTAGAAAGAAATGAATCTGCAAAATTTAGTAAAGGAATAATTAGCCTAATTGGTTAATTGTAAAACTAAAATTATGCAAGACTTGGGAAAAATATTAAGTGACAGTACATCAGTTATGCCAAATTGCACTGATTGATGTATGAATATATTTAATTATAGCTTTTTTATGTAAAATTTTTCATTCTGTTCATTTTAATGAATGGTTAGTACTTAAAAATATAGAATTTCAGCATTTACTTCATATCTTAATAACTATTATAATAATCTTTCTTTGAAAGCTGTTCTACTGCTTGTATGGATGTTCTAGCTGAATTGTCCCTGTGACCAGGAGGATACAGAAAAGTTTTTTTGTTTACCTCACTAATTTCTGATGAGGGTCTGTAGAAGTATCAGAATCACATTTTACTTTCTTTCTTCTGATAGTGTTCATATTAGAAATCTAAGTGGAAGAATTACAATCATTTGCTTCTCTCTTGCAGTTTTTGGAAATGTTATAAGTCTGGAAAACATAATAATTTAACAGGCAAGAAAAATGCACTTTGGAAGAAATTTTTGCACTGTCCATATAAATGAATAATGAATTTTCATGCCCTTTTTGGTGTGAGAAGAGATAGAAAAGTCTGCTGAAACTAATGCTAGCTTTTGACATACATATGTTTGTATATTTTAAAAAAAAAATAAATCGGAAAACAACAAAGAAAGCAAGCAGAATGAAATTACGGCAAAAGACTTAAGATTATTCTTTATGGGTTTCTATAGCTCTGGCCCTCACTGCCTTAAATTTTTATTAAAAATCTTGAACTGCTATCCATATAAGCAATCTACTAGCCAAAGCAGCAAAATCATCTGTGACTACCGTAGTTCTGGTCAGTTTATCGTATCTCCCCATCTGCACCATACCATATATAGGTTATCCTTTCTAATGTGAAAACCCCCTTCTCCCTCCCTCCCTTCATTGCAAAGATCCTTCTTCCCCACATTCCATTCTCCTTTACAGCCACCCTGCGGCGCAGCCTTCTTCACCAAGCCGCCATGGCACTGCGTGCCTCCACTCCTGCACCCAGTCCTTGTAAGCCCCTATCCCACTCAAAATTGAAGGATTGCCACAGTGCTGCTTTTCTTTTTTTTTTTTTTAACTGTTTGACTGACACACTAAATCTGATCAGAAATCTTTTTATTAAATGTGTTTTTCCTGAAAATTGCCGCTGTAAAAAAAATCTTTAGAACCATTTTCTATTGACAATCAGGAAGGTTTTTCCAATTCAGAATGGAATTTTTGTTAAGGTGGAGGAAGACGCTGGACTTGATAGTAATAAATGTACCAAAGTTTGGAGTGCTTACCTGAAAGGGTAGACCAAGACTCTTGTCTCCCTGCTTAACTGCTGGTCTGTTTTAATCTGACCTTCTTGTATGTGTTATGATTGTATGTATATTTTATTTCTGTGTACTGTCAGAAGAATTTTTTGTGTGGTTTGTATGGCTGATTACTATTTTTATGTTGTTGAGACACTTAAGGCATTTTCCAGTATTGCTCTTACTGACGTTATCAACAGCAGACAATAATAGTGCTTTGCAGATGATTTTACTACTCAACTGACCTTTTTACATCAACAGTTTAGATAGGAAAATATGCTAATCCAAAGGTTTTCCATCATTGGATCAGCTGTTGGAGTGGTTTGGTGTTAAGAACATGTGATTAAGTCCGATTTTTCACAGATTTCTCTAGTGCTTAGTGACCTTAGACTGGACCTTATTCCAAGTGACCTGAGCAGCACTGATGCAACCCTCTGTACAGTCAAGTGCTACATTTCCGTGTTTCCATCCGTATACTGTGATTCATTTTTCCACACTGAATTGTTTCTTCTGCCTTTCCATTTCCATGTACACATGCATTTTAAAACATTGTACTGTGCCATCTGTCCAGCACTACTGCTCTTGCCTAAACACCTTTGTAACACAAACAGATGTGCAGACTCCGAACTGCAGCCATAAAAACTTTTGGGGGCTTGAAGGAACACAGCAAACCTGCTATTTACACTGGATTCAGTCTTTACAGAATTTGGTATTTTATACAGATACTGACAAACATATTTGGCATAATCACTCAAGAACTGCGGGTTGTGGTCAGATGCCTAGTAAGGTATCCATGTCCTTGCCTGTGTATCTTTTATTGGGTTGGTTGTTTTGGTACATCATCCTTCACAGTGCTATCGTAATACCAAAACTACCTCTTTTAANTTTTTTTTTTTTTTTTTTTTTTTTTTAAATAACTGTTGCTGGGCCTTCATAACTCTTACAGTTTACTTTGAAGTGGGGAAAAAAAAGCTAATATATTAAAGAAAACCATGTACTGTATTGAACAGTTGAGAAGCAAGGTCAGAATGTACATGCCCACATGCATGCAAGCTAAGTGTGATAATTTGGGGGATCTGATATTACACAGATGAATCATTCTGTCCATGAGATTGTGAAATTGGTCACAGATACACATTTTTTTTTTCTCCCTTTTCACAGCGAGATAAAATCCATAGATGAGGAGACAAGGCTAGTAACGATGATTTCTTTAAATTGGGTTGCCTGTTTAATTTAAACTTGAGGGGGGGATTATTCATCGGAGCACACCAGCTTTTCAAGACTGCAGGTCTTTGAGAAATGGAAGCTAAGAAGCTAACAATACTATGTGGGTTTGGCCACCTGGCAAAGATGATTTGAGAATAACCTGATAACAAGTCTGTTGAGCGTACTGAGATACCTGGAGGAAGCAAGGATGAAAGGATACCCATGAAAGGGTAGCAGAAACTGATTGCTAAAGAACAGCCACTGGGCTTACTTGTCAGAGGGGCTGGCGTCCAGGAGGCCTAAAGCATCTCACTGAACACATGCTCAAACGCTGTAATCTAACAGGTTTTCCATTTTGGGAGCTTCCCTTGGACTTTGCAATGCTTTTTAGATACGCTTCAAATCCTTCATTTCTATCTCTAGTAATTTTGTCTAAATAACATTGCCAAGGAAATGGTTTTTTTTCTGTTGATGGATCAAAACAATCTGGTACAGCGAGCAATCTAGTACATCATTGAGAAGTTGCTGTAACTGCAGTACTTCTCAGGTGCCCTTTGCTATCAACTGTAGATACTCAACAAATCTCTTTTTGCTTAAAGAACTTACATGCTGTTAAAAGTGCTTGCTCTGTCTTCCGACCTTTCACATCACCAGAGTGTGTTTATCATTCATATCTGAGGACACTGACAGTAAGCGGTAAGCTTGGCAACTTAAACCTTGCTTAATGTCAACAAAGACTCCCAACACAAAAGCTTTTTCAAAATGTCTGATGCCGTCATCCTGACAATATCATCCATCGGATTATTTCTACATTTTTTTCTACATTTTATTCTACAGTTTATTGCCCTGTTTCTGGCTGCTAACATAAAACACTAAATGGTTAATAAAAATTACAAGAGAAACATAATGCAGTTGAAATAATGGATCTTCCAGTGTGTAGAATCTTGTTACTCTCTGGATAGTTACTTGGCTGAAATCCTGGCTTTTGAAAATTAAATTAAGATAGGATATTTGGAAATTAGAGTCATAAAGAAATACAGTTTCCAGGTAATGTATATTTGAGTGCTTCTTTTGAAAAACAGGGGCACTTAATCATTTCATGATAAATACACCATATTGAAAATAGCTGTATTTTAATAGTATCTTTTCTTTTTACTTCATTTTTTTTCCTGCAAAAGTTGCTGGGGTTTATAGTCTTAAGTCGTTTACGTGTTTATTTTATGTCAGTGAGGGGGTATATGAAATACAAGAATATTCATTGTAAATAATAATTCTGAAAAAGCAGCTCAGTAGAATAATGAAGTCTGTACTATGTTTTTGCACTTTGGTAAACAAAAGGATTGGAGGAGTCAAGCTGTATATAAAGGAGCTTACTACAGAATTTTGTTTTAGTTCTTAATTTGCTTTGTGAGAGAGAATGTACTCATTTTCTAATTGCTTTGCTTTAATTGATTGATCCTTTTCGATTAAACACATTTTTCATGTTTTCTGAAGATGAATCACACAACATACGAACCATAAGAAAACTGTAGATTAACACACCGCAGTCTAGTGCAGTTACTAAGCTGCATTCCTTTAGTTGAATGTGGTTCCATTCATGGATTAAACATTGGAAACAAACTTGATTTCTCCCTTACGTTATGGAGCTGCTAGATTTCACTGAATGGTGGTGTGAAAATCACCAGACATAGTGTCGTGCTTTTATATAAAGATCTTGAACACGTTGTTCAGCACTGTTTTTTGTTATGCTGAATAGTCAAATTATATCCCTTTCTTTTTATACGGCAAAGATGGAGTAGAAATGGGAATGAAATTATCCCTGCAATGCGTGTAAAGTTTATCAAACTATCTGGAGAGTTTTCAGGGTAAAAGCTTGGGGAGGAGGGTATTTGAGAGGATTATAGGTTCAGGTTTCTTCACATTTATTTTTCTTTTTAATAATGGTTTTTTAAATGAACCCATCAAAAAATCTTCTGTTAACTTTTCTTGTAATTTTATTTTATTTTCTTTTATCATTTCAGGAGAGTAGAAACAGCAGTAGATCATCTAGTCCTAGTGTGAGAATGATCACTACCTCGGGACCAACCTCTGAAAAGCCAACTCGTAATCCATGGACACCTGATGATGCAGGTAATCCTTTGTTCATTAGTTAACTTTTTGCCTGTAAAAAATAGAAAATATTTATTTGATTATGGTGTGGGGTGTGTGCCTAGACATTAAGAAAATTAAGCGGTGAAAGTCACAGTCCATTTTAGTTCTGCTTAGATTAAATCATTACGTTACTGCTTTGTTTTGCACACTGGCTTTAAGAACTTTTTTATAGAGATTATATTAAGTTACATAAACCTGTAAGCATTTTGCTTGTAAGAAAGTACTGTACGTATGCAGTGATAGTAGTATTTAACGCAGGTCTTTTAGCATCAGTTTTTGGCTGTAGTGTGGTTTTGGGGAATTAGGGGAATAGACGCCTTAGAGCATTTTAGTCTTGTGCATTTTTATTATGAATGCACAGTTAAAGCTTTCATTGCTCTGACTTCTGGAATGAAAAGCTATGTAGGTGAGTATCAGCTGGAATACGTTAATTCTGTTTTTTATCTGTGCTGTAATTTTGCATATGCAGAATGTACATGTGCACATAATCTTACTGTTTTTAAATGAACTAACATAAGTGGGTCTGCAGAAGTGTTGTAAATACTTCTGTAGCATCACTGTTCTTTTGTTATGAAATAGAATTAAGAATGAACATTTAATAGTCAAACTCAATTTTAAAAGTCATAATGCACTCCATTATGAAAAGAACCAGTACTGGACTGCATGAAAACAATGGATCCCCACAAATTCATTTTTAGAATATAAGTAAGAATTGCCTTTTTGTTACTAAAATGTACACATTTAATCTTAAACTTAGTCTCAAGCTGGTACCTCATAGTGCCTCAAATTCTGAAATCTTTTTTTTGTGATCCGTTTTATCTTTGGCTGATCAGGCTTTTTCATTCTTTTCCTGTAACCAGCTGCAAAATGGAAACTCACATGTGGACTGACTCTTGCACACACTTGTATTTTACCAAATATAAGGTGATTCTGTATGCAAGATGTGTGCTTTTCTTCCTCCCGCCCCTGCTTTAGTGGGAGGAGGGCAACATACTCTTGTATTTTGCTTCTGTGCTTTCCTCTTTCTGTCCATTGTCGCTTTGTCTGATCACACTCTGCTTTGTCACTCATAATTTCCCAAAGCCCTTGCCCACTGCCACAGCCCACCCTGTGCCCTCTTTTGTGTAGCATGGGTCCTGAATTTCTTCAGGCAGTGAGCACTTATGGGAATTGCTGCCTCACACAGAAGCAAGCTCTTACCTAATCAATAGTTCATTGGGAACTGAAAGTTGCTGATCATATGCCAGTGCAAAGGCAGTTTGTCCCAAGTCTTTGACCTTAAATGCAGCACAGCACTAGAGCTAAATGCCAGGTCTGTTTTCTGGCCCACAGAAATACCTCACCTTATACTCGGGTAAATACAGAATGTACCACATGTATGTTTTTTCTTGTTAGGTTTATGTAGTCCATGAGCAAAGAATTGTTTGAATTTCTAAAGAGAGAAATAATTTTAGTTTTCTGTAAAAGAGGGTACATTTTTAAGTTAATGAGGCAAAATGATAAAATGAAGATGCAGTCAAATCTGGTCAATCACAGGAAAAGTTGCAGCTCTGTGACACAGTGCTGAAATGCTCAGGAATGTAATCTGAAGTATTTTGCATGTATAGATATATTTGAAACATTGCAATAATTTCTTTGCTGTAGCAGTATTCCATATATGGCAATAGTCTAATGTAGGGAAGGACTTTTTATATTGTTCTCATTTAAGATACTGTGGTGATTAAGTCTCTGGGTTTAGGGTT